>JARHVA010007897.1:410000-475000 GCA_037957365.1 Torreya grandis
TTCAATTGAAATTCTTTAAATATGTTGAATTTAGTGTTTAGGAAATATGTGGATATTTTTAGGGTTGACCACATTTGCTTGTTATTAAAAATAGCATCTACTATAAGTATCAAATTGAGTTTTCTTTGGTTTAGATTTTAAAATTATGCACATTAACTTAAATTGTGAGTTGAGGTTTATTTATTATATTTTACGTAATTAATTTATTCATTAAATATGAATCAATACATAATATTTTTTCAGAATTTTTGTGTTGATTTAAGGGTTATGGAATTTAAGACCTAAATTTTTAAAGACTCTGAGTATAGTAAATCAAGGTATAAAATATGAAATAAATACAACCCTTAATCTATGAAATAATTGAGATAATATGGTATTTATAATAATATTAAATAATGACACACATTAATACTTAATTGGAAACTATTTTAGATAAAGGTTCCAAGAGATGAAAATTGGTACAGGAACTAGTCTGAGTTTCACAAACATGATCCAGGTGTAACAAACCTTCCTAAATAATAGTTCCCTACCTTGGACAATAGTTTGTGGTGATAGTGTCAAATTTTTTTGCTGATGTCCTATGTGTAAGAACTAATATCTACTTCTAAGAACACTTATGTTTGAGTTTGCCTAGCCTTATTCCTATGTGGATAACCCTACTTCACTATCTGTGACTTGTTTTAACTATTTTTGTATGAAAAATCAATTCCTCCATTTCATTAGGGAATTAAATTAGAAATAATAGTTAATGTGTGGTTTTATATGGGTAGGATGGACATACTTAACACCTTATTATGAGGAGATTTCCATACATACCAATACTCTACGGAGGGATCAAGATAAATGTAGTTTTCCCCACCTAAGTGCTAGTACTAGTGCAAGTGAAGATAATATAAATATTTATTTGAGTTATTTGAATGATGATTTAGACTAGAAATTTATGCATTCTAAGCGTAGGATGGATGTAGATGACTATATGCAAATGTAATTTAGAATAGGGATTAATAACTTTGTTCATTCATAACTTGTTATGAGCTTGTTTATGTGTATTTGCCTCTAATTACCATCTACTATATAATGGGATAAGAGTTTTGTATTTTTACTGATGTAATGCTTATGAAAAGTGTGAAATTTGTATAACATGACCCTAGGTGTCTTAATAATTGAAAACATTATCATTTGGGTTGGAAAGATGGAAAATGACAATAACATCCAACTAGGACACTATCATGGTAGCTCTAATGTACAAGTATGGTGCTAATGTGTGGGTGCAATATCCTAAGGAACTAAGGGACTATATTCCTAAATAAGGGTCTAAAATTTATTTTGAGATGTCTATAGATGTATGTGTCACACATGAAATCTAGATAAGTGTCTTAATAGTACTTAAGATAGGTTTATGTTTGAGCTAGGGATTGGTGGTATCAAATAAAACTCTTGGAACTCAAGTGACATTTAATATTAGTATATTTCCACCCCCACCCTACTTAATATATAAATTCAACAAAGTGAAATGATTAAGATAAAGGAAAATAAATATACCTGGACTAACCTAAAAGGTAAATCCCATGAATCTAGAAATGAGTATGTGAAGTGATGTCAATTGATTATCATGTAAATAAAACATACATTGATCAGTACTTACTTAAGAGATATTTCAATCAAAGAAAAAAATGAGAAAATATATGAGAGAGGAAAGCAAAAAATAAACTTCACTGGGTATGTGAACCAATGCATAAACCTAGTGACATCATGTGTGTGTAGTTACTAATCAATTGATGAATAATTTGGATAGAGATGAATGGATTTCTCAATCCCCATGTGTGGGTGGATCATTAACTCAAGATAGCCTTCACTCCATCATTTCCCACCCCTGTTCTGTGGATTATGACTTATGAATAGATTGGATTGGGATTATTAGTTGTCCAACCCTCTTATGTAGATGGATCAAGAAATCAAGTAGACAATGATTGTGCCATTACCTATCCATGTGTAATAGTTGAATTTATAATTTAATTACATAGTTTAAGTAAATATTTATGATTATAATTAAAACTACATATAATGGCTCTATGGCCACTTAGGAACTATTATATGAAGATCAGCCTAGGGGCATCTTTGGCACTTGGGTATGTAAGTAAGGGACTAATCAGCAATTACAACCACTATATATGGAATAAGGCATAAAATAGGGTGTGAAATCATTCAACCTATGTTTTTAATAAGAAAATATATAATGACATTAAGTTTTCCATTCCATCTGATAAATTGTTGCAATAGTGAGCATACAAAAATAGTGTGTTGCGCACATGCCCTAAAATATGATATATAAGCATGTGGATTCTATATTGACTTGTAATAATCTATATTTGAGTGTCATAAACTAAAATTATATTGATCAAGCTATGCATGATGCCCAAATTATGAGCAAACTGGTATGATTTTTTGAAAAAATGAGCAAACCTAATCATTTGTAACTAAATATGTGGAAATATACAATATACTTGTTGTACTTTTATATAAAATATATATTTTATTATTTATAGGGATACTAGATGGTATCACCATACCTTGGTGAGTAGCAATATGGTTCAAGTTTCCACTTTCAACACTAATGCCTAACTATGTTTTTTCTATAAAAATGACTATGATCTCTATCTAACTATTTTCCACTATGTTTTCCTAAAGCTTAGCTCTACATTCTATGTTTGCATGCTATATACTATATTCTAAGTGCATTTTGATGGCTTTATCTCTGTGGAAAACATCAATGAATTCCCCCATTTTTGAGTGGATTTGTTGAACCTATGCAAGAAATATCCTAAAAATAAAAAGATATACACGATATGCATTAGGTTGTGAATATATTATATCTACATAATAAACCAATATAATATGTATACATGCCATTAAAATGTAATATAATATTAGTATAATTTGGTAATATATGATGTATTTTAGATATAGCATTCAAATGGTTATCAAGATAGATATAACAATTTAGGCATTTGTATGGACAACAAATATGACTAATAAGTTGAGTAACTAACTTGGAAGATGGTGCATGATGTCTATCAAGGCACCCAAAGAGTAAGGGGAGATGTATGAAATAACCTGTGGCATATAAAATTGGATTATGTAATAATAAATGATCAAGTATCATAGCCATGATGTACATATAAAAGCATACATACAACCCACATAAGGCATGCAAAGTAGGCCAAGGGGACACAATACAAGTAATTGAATCTAAGAAAATAATATATACAAGGACATGTGAAAATTTCCACATAAATAAAGAATAATCAAGTTATCGTAGATCCACATGGAAGGACATGTTCAAATTTATACATACATAATCAATAAGGCATACACAAGGACATGGGCACATGTGCAAATCATACATACAATGACAAGAATTAGCATAGAGATGTATAACAATGGCATATTCAAATGCCTTTAAATAGATGTAGAATCATAAAGTCACAATCAACTATAAACTTATAAAGTTAGAAATTAAAGTGTGCATTAACATGTGCTACAAATTTGTATAAGATCAAAGTTGTACATAAACTGATCCAAGAATAGTAGTAAAAAAAATGTGTAGTGTATGATGATCAATATCTAGATTTATACAATATTAAAATTTTATATATAATCTATAAATATGTAACCTTGTAATCATAACTACATATAGATACCGAAAAATGGGTGAATGTGTGAAATTAGGAACTTATGTATGTTCCCCCAGTGGGTAGATAATAGAAAATTTGTATCTATTTTGAGGACCTAAGTCATGTAGTCATCTATGAACACTTAAAAATAACAGGTGAAGCATGTATGTATGATAACACTGACTACACTAACTGAGATATCATATATAATTCCTCACAAGTATAATAAATGTAAACATAATACAAATAGTTTATAGTTTTTACTTTCTAATAAATATTTGAATGTTTTTTGTGTTTTTGACATACTATATTATTTTTGTGTTTTCTAGGTACAATCTATGTACAAGCAACATGAAAATGAAAATATTTATAAGGATCAAGAATGAATGAAAATATGTACAATTAGAGAGGAACATACTAACCATTGAGTCCCATAAGAGGCTCACCATTAAGGTGTCATGTATCAAACAAAGGAATAATGATCATGCTTATTGTGTGAATAGATATATTTGGTCTAGGAATCAAGTATACTAGGTGATCTATAGTTGACAATTCTTATGGATTAGGGTTAATAATATGATAAGATGACTGAAGTAGATTATGAACTATAGGGTTCCTAGTGACCGATTTAGTAGAAGATATTGTAGTTAAAGAGGATACTCCATGCTGAGAACTTTTGAAAATTAATAACTTTAATCTCAAAATGAAAGGGGCAAAGAGAGGATATCTAAAATCTATAAAATGTTTGTAATGCAGTGGTCTCTCTAATAAGGGTCCCTATTGGTGAGTATGCATACATGGTAAAAAAATTTAAGTATACCTGACCTATACTAGTGGATCAACTAAATTTTATAGTGCACTAATATAAATTGTACTCAAAATTATAATTGGTGGCTACTATGTAATTACTAGTGGGATAGGTAAAGTATAATCATATGGAAGTCCCTCAAATTTGACCCCCTAATTATCATGTACATACTTGAGGCATCTATTTAGGGTTTATGGAATGGATTCAAGCTACTGTATCCATGGATTACCTAATAACCTATCAAATATATCTACACTAAGTATAATTAAGAACCTAGTGGCCACATGTTCTAGTCTAACATGCAATGGGATTACAATATATTGAATGGATCTCTGAACATATCCAATAAAACCATGAATACTTGTATTAGTCATAGAAAATTTATACTATTAATAACTCAAGTGTTGTAAAAGTGTGATAGTACAGATGTTCAAACATAACCCATTATCAACTATGACACAATGAGTAGGATTATGATCAATGTAGGCTCGTATATTGAGTGCATATAAATCTAAATCATCATAAAAAATTTCACACTCCAATAAAGCAATGAGATATATATCTATAATTTTTTTATTATTTACACAAATTTTATTATGTATGGGTTGTGTGTCCTCTATAATAGTTTGATCTGATGATGGTGGTGGTTATCCTTGATACATATAGTGAACACCAAAAGTGCCTCATACCTCATTAACCTTATGTTTTGGAAATGGATCCAAAATTATTTTCAATGCCTTATTTTAGATTGGTTAAATTTTATTTCCCTCTATAGGTGTGCCCACATCTATGATATTTGCCTCTATCAAATCTCATATCTTATGTGTCAAACTGATGCTTCTATGTTTAGTACAGTCTGGTGCCTTGTGATAGTTGAATAATGCACTGAAATCATATTTATTTACAATAAGACTATTCATATCAACCCTTTTTCATGGGAGGGAGAGATATCAGATTTAATTCCAAGAATAATTGTAAAATATGTGCCTGTGATTATGAAATTTTTGTGAAAACTCACCATGGAAGAGATGATAAAACCAAGCAAGGAGGTGGATTTGAAGCTATATTAAATGTGACATTTTTTTCATTATTTTTTTTTTAGTGGGAATTATTTGGTATGGGGTAATATTAGAACTATTATTAGTTGTATATGATCCAATTATGTACTTTAGTTTTCACATAGAGAAAATCTTGATTCCCTTTCTTTCACTATGCGAGATTAATATATGAATGCTGAAAACTTTTTGAATAATATAGCCTCATGTAATTTTGTTAGTATAATTTGTTTGAATATGTCTCACAACTCTCTATATATCATGGGATTATTTATCTGTTCTAATATATTTTTATATCATAAGACATAGTCTTCTATAGGCTCATTATATGTTTGATTAAGTTGTGCCACTTGAGTATATGAAACCTTATCACTAGTGTTGATTGAAAAGTGTGATAAAAAAAATCTATCAATGGATTGAATATAGTTATTTAATGATTTGGAAGATCATAAAACCCCTGTAAGGCATAGTCCTTTATATTTCATGAAAATAACTTAGTGATGAGCCAATATTTTGACACATATTACAAACATACTACATGAAAATCCCATAGATGATGCTCTTCATCACCCTTACCATCATATAAAGTAACTCTGGGTGCCAAAAAATTAGACAATAAAGGATTTGTTTCTATGTGTTCTGCCAAAGGTTTATGTAAAATAACATGAGAATCTAAAGAATTGGATGGACTCATATAACCCTTTTGACGATGTAACACCTTGGCTTCTAGATCATGGATCTCAAGCATAAGGGATTGTACATATAGGGAGGAATAATAAGCCATAATATTTTTTTCCATTATTGAAGGTTTCCAAGTGAAAATAGGTTATTGTACATTCTGAGTTATCCACAAAGTATGTGTAATAATATTTTTATCTAGGGGAGTATAAGATTGACCATTATTGTATTTTTGAAGGTCTTCATGGACAATATGGACAAGGAAATACTACATATCTCAATGTTTAGAAATGATTTTTTTAAATTTTCACTTTTTGGTCTCATAAAATAAGATATTGAATTCTACCATTGTAGGTTTAAAATTAGGAAAATAAAATGTTGTATATTTCAAATCTTTTAATACATTTAATATATTAAATATTTACAAAATAAAATAATAAATTAGGTTTGAAATTTTAGAATTATCCTATGACACAAAAAAATGATACAAACCCTAAGATAATCTAGATGTAATGTTTTTACTGTGTTTAAATTATGTCGCATTCACCAAATGATTTAAATTTTAAGCATTATGGAGTTTAAGCTCTAGGTTGTTAAAATTTATGAGGAAAGAAAATAAGGGTATACAATATGTAGTAAATACAACCACTAATTTTGTGAAATAAATGATCTAATCTAATATTTATGATAATAGTAATGAATGACAAAAAATGAATATCTAGTTATAAATTGTCTAAGATGAAGGATATGAAAGCTAAAAACTTGTACAAGATCTTATCTAAGTGTCACAAATAAGATTTAGGTGTCAAAATGCCTCCTAGATAATAGTTACCTACATTTGATAGTACAATTATGGTTCTAGTGTCCACTTTTGGTGCCAATGTCCTTCATGTATGAAACAATCTATACACCTAGGAGCACTAATGTCTAAGTCTATCAATATTGTCTTAGTGTGGATAAATCTTGATTCGCCATCTATGACATTATTTGACATTTTTTTAATGAAAACACTAGACCTCTATGTGATTAGGGAATTATATTATCATAAGTAGTAAATGTGTTGTTTTAATTAGGTAGGATGGATATCCTCAACACCACGCTATGATGGGAGTTTCCTACCTACCAATACTCTGAGGAGGGATCAAGCCCATATAGTTCTCCCCACTTATGTTATGTTGCAAGTTTAAGCGAAGCTAGTATGAATGGTGGTTTGAGTGCTTTGAGTGAGGCTTGAGAATGGAAACCTATGTATTCTAATCTTAGGTATCTTATTGATGATTATATTTATAAGTATGTTGGAATAGGAATTCATAACCTTGATTATGCACAATTTATTCTCAGCTTGTTTGTGTTTATTTGCATCTAATTTCCATTTCATTGAAAAAGGGATAAAATTAATGTAATTAAACTAATATAGTGCTTATGTAGAGTGTGAAATAAGTCTAGGTTGATTCCAGGTGTCTAAGGAATTGAAAAAATCTAGGTTTGGGTTTAAAAGAGGGAAAGAATAATAATGCCCAACTGGTACCCTAGTGATGTGGTAGTAATGTCTAAGTATGGTGCTAATGTCCAAATGGAATAATTTGATTCACTAGGGGATTAAATTCCTTAGGGATGGTTTCAAACTAATTTTAATTTGTCTAAGGTGTGTGTGGCTCACACAAAATCTATATAAGTGTCCAAATATGACCTCAGATAGGTCTAAGGCTAAACTATGTATGTCTAGTCTCAAGTAATAGTCTTGGAACTCAAGTGACATTTTAGATGATGACTTCTGTATTTTTATATCAATTTTTTGTTTGATTTGATAGTATTTGGGTTCACCAGGAAGATTTAGTTATCAAAATTAAATTTGTTGTTAATACTAGATTGTTGACCATATTCAATATCACTAATAAGCAATAAGTATGATCATTAATGAAATAATTGATAAAACTAACATTATATTCAATATTGTCCTTAAAAATAACATACACTTGGCCTACTATAGATTCATCAATTTAATGGAAATTCTCTAATGAAACATATAAAATTAGAAGAGAAATCACATTAACACAAACACACATAATTACCATATAAAATTTTCCTGGTTCCACTAATCTCCAAAATTACCCTCCCCTTACAATTGATAAAGTATATGCATATGTAAGTTTGCATGGGATCACCTCATCCTTAAATTTTGTCCAATTTTATAAAGTATAAAATAATATTAAATGTTAATTTAATCATGTAGACTCTGAACATTTTACAATGTCTAAAAATAAGAATATCAATTTATCTCTATACCTCATGTTTAAATATATAAATATATTTTTAAAAAATACACTATAGTATTTAGTTCATTGGATATGAGTAACATTTCTAGTTAAGACTGTAGTAGAACTATAAAAACATATATTTTGAATTGGCCAACCAAAAAATTTAGAAGAAATAGAAGCTGATGTGGAACCTGTTATATACAACCCTTTCATATCTACAATAGCTAAATTTATTATAGGTACTACTACATTTAAAACTATAGATGGTCTTGGCTGAGTTTGAAAAGGAGTTCTAATATAAGCCATGGTCATAAATGTAGGCCATGTTTGAGTGTAGAATTTATTATACTTTAGATAATAAAAAATTGTCATCCAAACTTGAGCTCATTAAGATTAAGCTCCTACCTATGAAAAAAACCATCCCTATTATTTTAAGTTTTCATATTCAGTCATACATGTTGTAATTTGTAGTTTAGTAGCATCACTATTTATGATAGGAAACATAAACAAAAATGGTATTTTATTCTATAGTTTCCTATGTTATTATATTGATGATCTAAAATAGGTACTCAAGGATTTTAATTGTGCCACATTGTCCCTAGAAATAGTGATCAACTGAGTCATTTAGTCATTTATTCTAAAAATTGTGTTCTCAACTTATGTTCTAATTATATTAGTAACTATCTATAACAAACTATCAAGGAATGGTTTGGCTAAAATTTTACCTAGTGGCATGGATATGCCATTGATGTCCCATAATTTCAATTGATTTATACTATTTTATTTTTTATTTCTCAACTAACTCTTGTATCATTTTCTGCCATTCCATCAAATGGCTTTTTTTTCTAGTCACATAACTTTGAGATAAGGAAATCTATGGGAGTTGAAACATATTGAGTTGTGGGTATGGAATTTATCTTAGCATCAAATCTCTTCACAAATCATTATAAGTTTAAAACATTGTTCTAGTAAGCTTTTAATTTTACCCCCAACTATTGGATAGATAACACGATGTTATAGAAGGTTTTGACTGAGTTGTGAAAAACATACTATATATCCTTTAGTGGTTTTATTCTACCTCGTGCCTCCATTCTCTTGTTAGTATATTTCAATCCAAAAAACATTTTATTATAAACTCTTATTGTATAATCTACCATTTAAATAAGTTCTTCAAAAATATCATCTTAATACTAAGTTCATGCTTTCCTTTTCTTTGTCAATGCGAATAATTATTCTTCTCTTAAAAAATAAGTAGGCTTCCTTCTAGTTATGATTGTTATTTACCTCAATGTTTTGAGTTTTTTATAAGTCTCATCAAACTATATGCTCAATATAGGATCATTAGTGATTAATAAATCTTATTTACCTGATTGATCTACTATATGTTTTGTATCCATTTGGGATTCATGATAAATTGTTGAGGAGAGGTTGATGTGTAAAGTACTTCATGGTCGAGGCATGAGAATGGAAGGTGATGGAGGATTATGTGGAGGAAGAATGATAATGGTGGGTGATGGATAAGTGGAATGGGGATATGTAAATATAAAATGAAGATGTGGAATGATAAACCTATATTTAGAAATATAAGTTTGTGGAAGAGTCCTGAAAACATATTTTGTGAGATGAAGGGGCTCTTAGACTATGATAATTTTCATAACTACTGAGAGACCCTATGTAATAGACAAACATAGTTGGGTAAGTATATGGGCCTATAGGAGGTATGTTGTAAATAATATAAGTGATAATATATACTAAACATGTGGGTTAGTGACTATGGTGTCTAAGTTAGGCATGCAAATAATTGGCTATATAATGGTAGCCCATGTTAGAATTTTCAAAAATTGATTAATTGGTGTATTAAAGACAATCATAAGATAACTAATAGGATCAATAGTAGTCATTGAATCTAGATTTTTTATATATGTAATATTAATTACATAAAGAGAATCCATGGCACTTGTAATAAGTGATGGAAAAATAAAGGAAATGATGATCTATGTAGAATATCTTAGAAAATCTACTAAAGTGACCATAGTTTGTAATATTAATGTCATTGATATGACCACCATAGTGATAATTGTTATGTTTTTTATGTTTGATTATTCATCCATATAAGGATATCGATATTTTTAATTTATCATTTTATTTTCTTATTCCTTGAGTGTGATGAACACTGTGACTATATGTCTTACATTTTATCTACAAATGCACCTTCTAAAAGACATCCAATGTTGGTTCTTTTTTTGGGTACCCTCCATAGCTTAATTCTACATCTACTTCTTGTTAAATATAATTTAAAGGTTCTTATGTCTCCTTTTATTGTGATATAATAGGAGTTTAGAGGAACCTAGGAAAATACCTTAACACAATTTTTATTGTAAAAGTGGTCAATGTCACATTTGGTGGAGGAAAATGGAAATGACTTATTAGTAGAGCCTAAAGTGGAAATATTGTTATAACCACAAGAGTGAATGTAATTGTCACCTTTGGTATAATGTTTACCATATGATCAAAGGATTTTGCTTCACCTTCTTTAGATTTGGGTGAATTTTTAATAATCCTTACTCTTAACTTCTGATTAATTTATTCTTTTATTTCTTCCTCTGCTTGAGGTTTCTAAACTTGTTAAGAGTTTTTTACCTCTAATTCAATCCCAAATTCATATTATATTTTTATAGATCAATCATCTAGATCATCTAAGATATACTCATAGACATATTAAAATTTCTCATTCTCACATAAAAATTTGAATCATCCTTGGGATTGATAAATATTAGGTCATGTTCATATTCTTGATGGACATAATCTTGCATTAATTTATAGTGTGATTTACCTTCCTAATATCCAAATATATATTAAACCAACCCAAAATCAAATAAGCACGTGTATTTCGAAGTTTTGGCCATTTACTCCTAGTTTTAGAGTTTTTTCCTTTTAATGTTGAGGGGTATCTTATGATATTTAGCCAATCTGACCTTGCTTATATTGTCACCTATATCATTAGTTAGATGATAGGATATCTCTTATTGGGATAATTTATTTAGTAAAATTATTCATAAAAAGAAGGGATATACTAGTGTGCCCTCAACATTGATAACATTATGATTACAATAGAACCAATAGTCATTGAATGACATGAGTGTTGTGTTTATTTGATTATACAATTGAGGAATAGGTTTCCCATTTTTTACTAAGTAGACCGACAAGTAAAGGGTGAATGGTATTTTCTATATATGATCGCTATATTTATGTATATGAAGATGATTTATGTCATCATAAATATATTTTTTCTCATTCAGATCCAAATAAAGAACATTGGTTTGGGTAATAATTCCATAGATAACATATACCAAATATGAAAGCATATAGAAGTTAAAAACTACTTGGTCATACATTTGATCTCTTTAGGATTTCAAATTTAATATTGTGATTTCCTCCAATGGAGGAATGCTATTAAATTTAATAATTATGGATATAAATGAGACCCAAATCTAGTCTACATGAGTGACAATGGAAGCTCCATATAGTATGTTTAATAAGACCATATCAATTCTAACACTAGGCTTGAATTAGGTGATAGGGACCTTCTTCATGGAGAATTTGTTAGTGTTTTGGACCTATATTAATAGTGTAATTATGATATTTTTATGTTTTACACATTAATTTACTATTATATAATTATATAGAATTTTTGGTTTTATAATTCAATATATATTTTTTAATGTTAAGCCAAATACCTAAGCTGATGGGTTTTGTCCCATTTTGCAGTGAAGAGCTGAAGGCTCAATTGTGTAGAGAATAATATTTTGTCTATCTATAAAATTAATAAATATTTATTTTTTAAAATAGTATTACATATATAAGACTAATATCTCATATAAATTATGATATTGTTCCAACTACCAACCTAACTATAATCTCCCCATACCTATATACGTGATAACTTGCTATTCAGGTACATATAATATGTTAAGATATATGTTCCTACATCCAACTCATTTACCTCATGATGAAATACTAATCACCATGGGAACTCTAATTTACCTACATTTCATCCCTTAGAAGTCACATGGGGAAATAAGGGACAACTACACATCACTATATTTCCCTCCTACACTATGAACATGTGGATGTTGGGTTCACTCAAAAATGCACCCATTACATAATATAAAAATTTTATGTTAGAGAGGATATTTTATTACATCCATGTTTTATTGAAATTTTAATTTTCCTATTAAAATAGTATTTATTTCAAAACATTTAACCATATAAAGACTTGACTTAAGACACTAAAATTATTTAAAAAAATCGAAGACTGAACATTTTAATTTAACTGACCCAATTAACTAGAAACTGAATATTAAAACAATAGGACCATGAAATTTAAAAAAATCTAATTGAATATTGGATTTAACTAATTATAAATTAAAAGTAAAAAAAACAAAACTTTTTAACAAAATACCAATTACAAAACTTAAAATAAACTAATTACTTAAAAAATTGATAACCACTACTCATAAAAATAACATATTTAATATAAAACTAAAACATAAATAAATACCTATAAAAATAAAATACCACATTATACCAAGTATAACCTAAACATGAAACTTGATTCAATAAAAATTTAAAATAAAATCTTCAAACAAAAAATAAAAATTAATCAAATTAATAAGACTAAGCCTAATACTACTAAATATAATGCTAAACTAACTAACTAAAATTATAAATAACTAAAACCATTAATCAAAACCAATACTACTATGGTAATTATTTTGAATAAGATTTGAGTCTACTAATAAATATCCCAAGCAAGGATGAGCATCATTTGGATGAGTTTGCTAGACTTGAAAAATTCACCAATGTAAGAAGATTTGGTTGAAAGAATCTAATCTTGACAATGTGATAAGGATATTGGAACAATTAATGTTTAAGTAATGTTATTTATTTACCCTTAATACATTAAATTACATCGGTTAAATAATAATATATTTTTATTATTTATCATGACTTTATCCTCGTGTATATAAATAATAAAATATATTAAATTATGTTTAGAGAGGTTGGAGCCATTAATATGGTGGTTGTAAAAGGTCATTTATAATGTGCAGATTACTTTGCCTATATAATATAGAGTTTATATTATAAAATGTAATGAAAAGAAGAGAAATAATAGAAACCTTATATTGGGTACATATTATTTGTAATATAATGAATAATTTTTATGCTTTTTTGCCTCTTAATGAGCTTTTATCATGGTATATCCATGTTATGGTGTGTTCAAATTTTATCTAATTGTTTCATGGTGAATGCCTTTGCTAGTGGTCTTACATCTAGATCCAGTGTTTATATGCAATTGTATTGCTTGTTTTGTCATGGTATCAGAGCTGATTGATGGGTGATGAAGAGACAATATCATAGATAAGAGATTTGACTTGTATTCAACCCTAATTTCATCCATTTTAAATCCATGTTATGTCCATAAGGATTTTTCAATATTCTCCATCATTAGAAGTAAGGTATTTTGTCTATTTCCTCTCCTAAATCTCAGATATTTCAGATCTAAGAACATTTTCATATTTCAATCCTATTTTAATGTCATAGATATAACTAAGAGTCTTAAAATGGGCTAAAACATCTTCTGTGATCATTAAAATACATCTTATACCAGATGGGTCACTAGGAACCTTGTAGTTCATAATCTACATCGGTCATCTTATCATAGTATTAGCCCTAATCCATAGGAATTGTCAAATATAAATCACCTAGTTGGTTCCTAGACCAAATATATCTTTTCACATAATGAACATGATCAATATTCCTTTTTTTGATACATGACACCTTAATGGTGAGCCTCTTATGGGACTCAATGGCTAGTATGTTCCTCCTTAATTATACATAGTTTCATTCATTCTTGCTCCTTATAAATATTTTCATTTTCATGTTGCTTGTACATAGATTATACCTAGTAAACACAAAAAAAATTAAAATATTTAGTAAAAAATACAAATTATAGACTATTTATATTATGCTTATTTTTCTTATACTTGTGAGGAATTACATATGATATCTCAATTAGTGTAGTTAGTTTTATCATACATACATGCTTTACTTGTTATTTTTAAGTGTTCATATATTATTACATGACTCAAGTCCTCAACATAGATACAAATTTTCTATTATCTACCAACTAGAGGAACATACAGAAGTTCCTCATTTAACACATTCAGCCATTTTTGGGTATCTATATGTAGTTCTGATTACAAGGTTACATATTTATAGATTGTATATCAAATATTTAATATTTTTTAAATCTAGATATTGATCATCATACACTACTCATATTTTTATTAACTACTATTCTAGGATTAGTTTATGTACAACTTTGATCTTATACAAATTTGTACCACATGTTCATGCACACTTTCATTTTTAACTTTATAAGTTTATAGTTGATTGTGACTTTATGATTCTACATCTCTTTAAAGGCATTTGAATATGTTATTATTAAACATCTCTACACTAATTATTTTTAGTGTATGTATGATTTGGACATGTGCCCATGTCCTTGTGTATGCCTTATTGATTGTGTATGTATAAATTTGAACATGTCCTTCCATGTGGATCTATGCCAACTCGATTATTGTTTATGTATGTGGACATTTTCACATGTCATTGTATATATTATTTTCTTACATTCAGTTATATGTTCCCATGTCACTTGTATTGTGTCCCCTTGGCCTACTTTGCATGCCTTATGTGAGTTATATGTATGCTTTCATGTATACAATATGGCTATGATACTTGGCCATTCATTATTACATAATCCAATTTTATATGCCATGAGTGATTTCATACATCTCCCCTTACTCTTTGGGTGCATTGATAGACATCATGCACCATCTCCCAAGGTAGTTACTCAACTTAATAGTCATATTTGTTGTCCATATACTTGCTTAAATTCTTCTATCTATCTTGACAACCATTTGAATGCTATATCTAAAATACATCATATATTACCAATTTATACTAAGATTATATTAAATTTTAATGGCATATATACATATTATATTTGTTTATTATGTAGATATAATATATTCTTAGGTTAATGCATATCGTATATATATATATATATATATATATATATATATATATATATATATATATATATATATATATATTTAGGATAGTTCTTGCATTGGTTCAATCAATCCACTCAAAAATGGGGGAATTCATTGAGGTTTTCCACAGAGATCAAGCCATTGGAATGCATTTATAATATAGTTTATAGCATTTAAACATAGAATACATAGCTCAGCTTTACGAAAACATAGTGGAAAATAGTCAGATAGAGATCATAGTCATTTTTATAGAAAAAACATAGTTAGACATTAGTGTCAAAAGTGGACACTTGAACTATAGTGATAATATGCAAGGTATGTTGATACCATATAATATTCCTATAAATATTAAGATATAAATTTTATAGAAAAGTATAACAATTATATTATATATTTTCACATATGTAGCTACAAATTATTAGGTTTGCTCATTTTTTCATATAATCATACTAGTTTGCTCGAAATTTGGGCATCATACATACCATGAACAATATAATTTTAGTTTATGACACTCATATATAGATTATTACAAGTCAATATATAATCCACATTCTCATATATCATATTTCTGGGCATGTGTGCAACACACTATTTTTGTATGCTCACTATTGTAATAATTTATAAGATGAAATGGACAATTAAATGTCATTTTATATATTATTATTCCAAACATAGGTTGAATCATTTTATACCTTATTTTATGCCTTATTCCATATATAGTGTTTGGAATTATTGATTATTCCGTTACATACCCAAGTGCCAAAGATGCCCCCAGGTTGATCTTCATATAATAGTTCCTAAGTGGCCATAGAGCCATTATATGTAATTTTAATTATAATCATAAAAAATTGGTTAAATTATGTAATTCAATTATAAATTCATCAGATACACATGGATAGGTAATGGCACAATCATAGTCTACTTGAGTTCTTGATCCATTTACATAAGAGGGTTGGACAACCCATAATCCCAATCCAATCTATTCATAGGTCATGATCCATCGAATAGGGATGGGAAATGATGGAGTTAAGGCTATCTTGAGTTCATGACCCACCCACACATGGGGATTGAGAAATCCATTCATCTCTGTCCAAATTATTCATCGATTGATTAGTAGCTACACACACATGATGTCATCAAGTTTATACATTGGTTCACATACCCAGTGAGGTGTATTTTTTCCTTTTCTCTCTCATATATTTTCTCATTCTTTTCTTTGATTTAAATATCTCTTAAGTATGTACTGATCAATGCATGTTTCATTTACATTAGACTCAATTGACATCAGCTCATATACTCATATCTAGATTCATGGGATTCACCTCTTAAGTTAGTCCAAGTACATTTATTTTCCTCTATCCTAATCATTTCACTTTATTGAATTTATATATTAAGGGGGGTGGGGGTGGAAATCTAGTAATATTAAATGTCACTTGATTGCCAAGAGTGTTACTTGAGACCACTAATCCCTACCTTAGACATAAACCTATCTTAGGTACTATTAAGACACTTCTCTAGATTTCATGTGGTACACATACATCCATAGACAACTCAAAATTAATATTAGACCCTAATTTAGGAATTTAGGGCCTTAGTGCCTCAAGATATTGCACCCACACATTAGCACCATACTTGGACATTAGAGCTATAATGATAGTGTCCTAGTTGGGTGTTGTTTTAATTTTCCATCTTTCCAACCCAAATGATTATGTTTTCAATTATTAAGACACCTAGGGTCATCCTAGACCCATTTCCCACTTTGCATAAGCACTAGATTAGTAAAAATGCAAAAAAATTATCCCATTATATAGTAAATGGAAATTAGAGGCAAATACACATAAAAAAGTTTAGAATAAGTTATGAACGAACAAAGTTATTAATCCCTATTCTAAATTACTTTGGCATATAGTCATCTTCATCGATCCTAAGCTTAGAATGCATAAATTTCTAGTCTCAATCATCATTAAAATAAATCAAATAAATATTTATACTAGCTTCACTTGCACTAGCACTAGTACTTAGGTGGGGAGAACTACATTTGTCTTGATCCCTACTTAGAGTATTGATATGTATGGAAATCTCCTCATAATAAGGTGTTAAGTATGTCCATCCTACCCATATAAAACCACACATTAACTATTTTTTCTAATTTAATTACTTAATGAAATGGAGGAATTGACTTTTCATACAAAAATAGTTAAAACAAATCATAGATAGTGAAGTAGGGTTTATCGATATAGGAACAGGCCCGAAAAAATAAAACATAAGTGTTATTAGAAGTAGAGATTATTTTTTACACATAGGAAATCAGCACCAAAATTTGACACTATCACCACAAACTATTGTCGAAGGTAGGTAACTATTATTTAGGAAGGTTTGTTACACGTAGATCATGTTTATGAAACTCAGACTAGTTCCTATACCAATTTTCATCTTTTGGAACCTTTATCTAAGATAGTTTCTAATTATGGATTTATTTCTTTCTTTCTTTAATATTAATATAAATATCATATTATCTCAATTATTTCACAAATTAAGGGTTGTGTTTATTGCATATTTTATACCTTGATTTACTATACTCATAGCCTTTAACAATTTAGGTCTTAAATTCCATAACCCTTAAATCACCATAAAAATTCTAAAAAAATAATATGTATTGATTCATATTTAATGAATAAAATAATTACATATAATATCATAAATAAAACTCAACTCATAATTTGAGTTAATATCCATATTTTTAAAATCTAAACGCAAGAAAACATGACCTTATATTCATAGTAGTTGATATTTTTAGTAACATGCAAGTGTGGTCAACCCTAAAAATATCTACATATTTCCTCTCTTAGATATTAGATATTTTAAATCTAAGAACTTTTTTATATTTCAATCCTATTTTCATGTCATAGATATAACTAAGAGTCTTAAAATGGGTTAAAAAATCTTTTGTGAGCATTAAAAATCTTAAATTTTCTTTTTTAGACTAATGATCTATATGAAAATGTTTTTTTAAGCTCTATATTATCGATCTAACACTTATAGGCAGTTTTAAGCATCGATAGAGCCAAAAAATGAGTAAATAAGAATGTACGTGTATTTTTATAGCCTAAGTGTGATCTTGGAAAGATAAAATTTTGAAGAAAAACTTAGATTTTGAATTTGTTTTGCTCGTCTAATATTTTAATGGTGAATTCTTCACTGTTTTAGACTTGAAGTCACCTTGTAACAGCCTACATGGAGCTTAAACTTGATCTTTTAAAGATCCCAACTCTAAATTACACTTCTGTATGGCCTTTGTATTTATTTATTTATTTTTTAAATTTTTAAATTAGTTTTGATCCTCTTAAGTGTATATTTCCTAGTTTTAAGGTGGATTTGTTAGAATTTAATCATGCAAAACTCTTTCCAAACACTACAAACTAGTTTTTGAGCTCTCTTTATTATTTCCAAACCTTCATTAGCATCCATGTTTAGCTTTATTTACCCTTTGTGAAATAAGTTTTTTCCAAATATCCACATCTATGGTTATTCAACCTATTTCTCTCATTACAAGGTGTACTCAAAATTATTTAACCCTATTGGAGCCACTTGTAGATCTCGAGGAGAAATAAAAAAGAGTTTTATAATTTTTATAGTTCCCTTGCATGCCATATCTAAAACATAAAATTTAAAAACCATTTTTTAATCTATAAAACCTAGATCTGGGTCTCTCATTAGCTTTGGAAGGATATTTCCATGTGTTTTCAAGCTTTACTTTGTAAAAAATGGTTACCTATAACTCTTACTATGCATCCATGTCCTTCTCTAGTGCCATTACTTTTGCTTATGCCTACTACAATTAGAAATAAATGTTTATTAATAGTTTCCAAAAGTATTTAATAAATAATTAATTTATTAAAATCACCTTATTCCATTTAAGCATAGAGGTGGGTCTTGCTTTTGTTGAGTTATTTTAGAAAGAAAAATTAATTGTTTTATTTATATAATATTAAAATAATTATTTTTAAATTCATATATATTTTGATTTAAAAAAAATAAAAATGAATTAAACTTGATCTAAAATCCTTATCTTGTGAAAACTTGTATGTGGACAAAGGGTAGTTGGTTAATTCAATTATAGAGGACATTTATAAAAACAAGGTCCTAAGTTCAAAGCCTCCTCCCATTACTTTTTGATATAACAACAAAAACAACAACAACAAAAACAACAACAACAACAACAATAATAATAATAATTTGTGGGCTCATTCACATGGAACAGGTGTCTTGTTTGATAATTTATTTGAAATTTGACCTCATCAATTGCTTGTCAAACATAGTCATCCAACCACTCAATTTGTAGGTTTTGTCATGTGTTAGTCACATTAAAAAGGTCATTATTTTGATTTTAAATCTCATACTATTGTTTTTACATCAATTTGGTTAGATAATGTAATTTGTGACACTGTTTATGACACTTGTAACCACTTTTATGACACAACTTCTGCCATAGTTGCAATTATATATGTATTTTTAATTATTTTGAAGTCAAATAGAGTGTATAATATTGTTTAATCACTATAATGTCTATTTTTATTGCAAAATAAATTATAAAAGTTGTTAAAAATGTTGCTTTCAAAACCTTTTTTTTTCTAGTTTATTATAAAACACAAACATGTAGTGTCAACTTTAAAAGCAAGAAAAAATAATCATGAATCAAATTATAATATAAATTATTTATAATAAGATATGTAATGTTTTTTAAATTTAGAATAAAATTATTACTGAATTTTTTATATGTGCATCACATAATCTAGTTGTTAAATTTAACATGCTTGAATTGAAGATTACATATACTCCTATTCAAGATTGTGTTAAAGCTTTATCCAAAAACTATGTGCAATAAAGATAACCCCTATTTATAAATATATTTTTGATATTTTTATTTATCTAACCATTTTTAGGATAGATATTTCATAAGATGTGGGTGATACTTTTAGATTCATACGAGATCTATACTTGGATCAATAGAAATTAGCAAAGTGAATATTTTAGCATATAAAAGGAACTTTAAAATTTGGTTTATATTATTTTTCCTTTGATTATCTTAATTTATTTGGTCATTATGATGATAAATATAGTATGATAAATCTATTTTTGGATATATATTTATGTTTGGTGTAGGTCCTATCACTTGGCGGACTTCATGTGAAAGTTGTTAAAGAAGCTTTGTGTCTATGAAGGATGATAGAATAACATCATGTAGAAGTTTATCATTGTACCAACATTCTTGGTGATAATAAAAAATGTATAATTTTGGTGAAAAATCTAATCTATTACCAAATAACTAAATCCTATTCAAGTTCATTCAATATCAAGCCTATGAAAATTACCATTGAGTGGGAATGTGCATGTTAATCTCACTTCTTAAAATCTATGTGGGTCATGTGTTTCATTCTATATATCTATACTTATTCTCATTTTAAAGCCTTATAATATATCACATTATCTTATTTTGGTAAACTTCATATATAAGTCTTAATTGCACCCAACACATAGTAGCATGAAGGCCTTTATCTTATAAAAGACTCCAATATGTTTGGTTGATTATTCATGAGAAATTATGGGATGTATTCTCATTATGGTATGTAGTCTCATGATCATGCTAGCCTAAACTCACTCTAACTTGTTAAGGGTAACATAGTGTAAATCCTTTAAATGTGCATATGGGGACATAGTTGAAAAACTTTAGGTATCTATGGGTGTATAGTATAATTCTTTCAAAGATGACTATGTGATTGTGGTTACATCATGTAACTCATTTAAAGGTGACTATATGATTGTGGTTACATAATGTAATTCCTTTAAAGGTGACTATGCGATTACAGTTACATAGTGTAATACCTTTAGGTGTTTATAGATAAATAGTGTAATATCTTTAGGTGATTATATTTACATTATCATAATTCCTTTAAAGGTGACTATGGAATGATGAGGAATTTTTCCTTCAATTACTACCATATAAAACTCATCATGTGGATGGTTCATGGAGTTTAAGATAATTATGTTGTTATATCTTAAAAATTATCATATATCCCTACTTAAAATTAAGGGGGAGTATTGGACCAATTAATGTTTAAGTAGTGTTATTTATGTACCTTTAATACATTAAATTACATTGGTTAAATAATAATATATTTTATTATTTATAATTAGTTTATCCTTGTTTAAATAAATAATAAAATATATTAAATGATCATTGGAGAGGTTTGACCCATTAATGTGGTGGTTGGAGCAAGCAATTTATAATGGGTAGATTACCTTTTATATATAATAAAGATTTTATATTGTAAGATGTAATGAAATGAAGAGAAAGAAGAAAAAGCTTGTATTGGGTACATTTTATTTCTATAATAATGAAAAATCTTAGTGGATTTTTACCTCTTCATGAGGTTTTCCCAAGGTATATCTATGTTATCATGTGTTCAGCTTTGCTCTCAAATGTAGATATGGTGTTTACATGCAAGCATATCGCTTGTTATATCAAAGGATGGTGATTGATATAACATATATCTCAGAACTATTAAACATTGATGCAGATCTATGAGAAAAAGAGAGAATAGAAAAATAAAGTTTAAATCCATTAGTTTGTTGCTCATGTATTTGATGAGAGCTATTGAGATCATGAAAATGCTGAGATGCCTTTATTTTATACTAGGCTTCAATGTGCATGCTAAATATTTCACCAACATTGAAGAGGAGGAGTTCACTATTACATATAATCATGCAAATTGCCCCACTCAAAATGCCACCAAAGAAGCATGAAGATCATGCAATATCTTTAACATAGCTACAGGTTGAAGGATGCATTATAGAAGAGTTCAAGGAGCATATGTGAAGAGATGCACTATAGATTTATATGCAAATCAGAGTTGAGTAAGTGTGTGTTAAATATTTATTTGATATCAAGATAGAATATCTAACAAGATTGTAGAATGTAGATTGATCATTATCAAAAACTTTATTTGTCAAGTGAGTTATTTTAAAATGTTGCAATCACCATTTGAAAAAATGAATCTAATATAGAGATATTCCATGTGTGTAGGAACCTTACCAATAATCATAAATATACAACACATAATAAAATTCTTCAAACTATAAAAATATATATTTATAAAAATCTTTCATAATGCGAATGGACTTGTAGTGATCTAGATTACCTCTACCACAAATAAAGGTCTTTCTAATGGTAAGGTCATTGGACATGGCATTCACTCCAATGATCTTGTGAAGAAGATGATATTATAGAGAGGTCTAGGGTGTAACTTGATTTGATACCACTAATGGGTTTTATTCTATTTACCAGTGAAGAGCCAAAAGCTTAAATCGGTAGAATATAATATTTTGTTTATATGTAAAATCAATAGATTTTTATTTTGAAAAAGTCTATTACATATATAGTAATAATATCTCCTATAAATTAGGAGATCATTCTAACTACCAATCCCACTAATTTCTCCCCACACCTAAATATGTGATAACTCACTATTCATGCACATATAATATTCCAAGATATATGTCATTACAACCAACTTATTTACCTTGTGGTGAAATACTAATCAACATGGGAACAGTAATTTCCAAACACAAGTTATAGGCTTAGAACTATTATTTTTATGAAAAATGTTTCTTTTGAAAGCACTTGATGTAAGCAAATTGAACATTAAGTTAACATACAAGAATACATCTGGTTTTACTAATGCTTTATGGATTTTTACAAATCTAATTGCTAATAAGTCTCATATATATATATATATATATATATATATATATATATATATATAAATCACACACACACACACACACACATATATCCATAAATCACAAGGAATATATATATATATATATATATATATATATATATATATATATATATATATATATATATATCACATATAAATATATAGATATATATATCCATAAATCACAAGGAATATATATTCCTTTTGATTTATGGACAAGTCAAGTTTGTCCTTGTAGGTCCAAACAATCTCAATGCAAGTGTTTATTATTAAATAAATATTTAATTCTATATACAATGTAGTTTTTTCAACTTATATATATTTAAATTCTTTATTGGTTGAAAAGTATAACATTTAAGGAACAGGTGCTTTATTACCAGTGTCTATTATTGAATGTTTCAATCTCTATGTTAATTTTGAAATCTAGGGATTTTATTTTATATGGTGCTCTAGATAGCTATATGTAGTTTATCAATTAGAATATTTAATTTTATTTGACCTTTGAACATAATGTGTAATCCATTTTCCTATATATTGAATTCATTTCTTTAAATTCTCCATTTTATTTTATGACATTATCATTTATTGATTTACATGACATATAGTGTTTCATCATTACCTTTAACTACTTAGTAACTTATTTTAGCTTTCGATATGCTTTAGATCATTTACATTTATTTATAAATCATTCATTTGTTGCATTGTTATATTTATTATCCATGGATGATTGTGTATTTTAAAGACATGTGGCATATTTATACTTGGTCTAATTTTTTTTACTTAGTTTCTAGTGTTTGGGTGTATCAATATATGGATTGACAATGTAATGACATGTGGCATGAATGTGGTAATTGCTTGTTATAATAGCCATATGTCACAATCTAATTATGACACATAGAAGTTAAATGTATATATGATGCCACATGGAACTCTATCATTGTATTTATTGAACTATATCACATCCTTTTTTATATTATATTTTATATAGTGAAATATTAAAATGTCATTTGATCTTACTTAGTCAATTAGTTAGTTGTTCAGTACTTTTATCCCATATATATAGGCTTCCAATCATCTGATATTGAAACATGTGGATAAATATCACGTGCTCAAATGGTCATTAGTTCTTATGATTCATGATTTTATTCTAAGAGGCATGATGTGATGAGATGGATACATAAGGCATGATATCACTTAATCAGTTGGTCATGGAATTTCATAACTTTTCTCCCATTGGAGGCCTATAATGAATCAAGGTAGTTAGAATTGGAATAATCTTCTATAATGAATTGGATGCATTGTTGTGACAATTTTAAAACTAATGTATCTTTTATATTAAAATAAATTATGATACATGGCATGATCTTATTTAATTGTGATACTTAAAGGTTGATAGTTTAAATGGTATTCAATAATTTAATAAATTTTAGTGAATGAATGACACTAGTTGATAATATAGTTCCTTGTAAATGGGAAAAAAAATAAAAACTTGGTGAGCAATGATTATCTTCATGTAAGATACTAGCCGTTCTCAAATTTTAGATAATGTGTGTTTCTATGGGGAGTTTTCCATCCTAGTATGAGAGATTGAACAAATCTTAGACAAGAGCTAAGGTCTCTGTCTTTTTTATTTTATATTATTTAAAATTCTAAGAACGTGTCTATGAGAAGTTGAAAATTATTATACTACTAGCAAGGACTCCATAATATTGGTAGATATACCTTTTATTCCACTCTAATCATTTCTCTACTTCCAACCAAGTATCCATAGGCCTACTAGATATTACTTAATCACCACCCATGAGTTTTATTTTTTCCATAGAAGAAGTGTTGGAAACCAACATTAGTTGGGTGTGTATGAAATAAATTATTTTAAATCAAAGATTGCACTCATATTTTATCTTTGTCAATGTTTATTATCTATCAATAAAGTTTTAAATGTGGAAATTCACAATTTACATTTAATATTTTATCTTTGTCAATGTTTACTATCTCTCAATCAATTTTTAAACTAAACAAAAATTTCTATTTAGTCATGATGCATACATTAATTCTAAGATCTAAATAAATTATGAGTAATCCCATGAATACTTTAAAGTGTAATTAATAACCTTTAAGAGGAATGTTCAAGAAACATGCTTTCACATGATCAAATTTACCTTATTAACTAAGTAAATTAGGAAATACAATATAGGAAATTAGGAAAACTAATCTAATAAGTCATAGTCTTTCTGATATGATCCTAGATGGAATAACCATGAAGTAATATTTAAATAAATGTACATTAACCAGAAAAAGTAAGGTCATTACGCGAGAGATATTTCAAATAAAAAACATTCATACCCAAAATTTTAGAGATCTGATATGGTCCAATCCATAAAAAAGTGGACTTATCAAGTTGTCATTTATTTTTGTTTTCTTTCTTCCATGGGAGAAATAGATGTAAAATTATGAAAACTTTGTTCTTTGACATTTTTTCAAACTATCTCCTAAAAATTTCCTTATGCTTCCTAAGATATTTTAAACCTTATGTTTATACATCTTCCATATGAACTATATATAGTAATCTAGCTAGAAGTATACCATCGTCTTGCATGTACTCTTACATAAATTGATGTGTTGGAAACCTAAGAGTAGTGGGTAATATAGTTTTTTTATTATACACTAATAGATAAGTTAAAGATTTAAGAGCATAATTATATCTAGTTCTGTCTACCCATAATGTATTTTTAGTAATAGGTGTCATTATTTGGATTTGTCTTATAATTATTTATTTATGGTAACAATCAAATTCTTATTGGTAGATACAACAATTATATTTCCTTGTGAGTAATAATTTGAATATAACTTAATTTTAATCTATTTATTATACCCCCACTCAATATATTTTGTATATTGAAAATTAGGACCACTATCACACAACAAACAAATTCAAGAGTTCTTAACCTAGTAAAAATATTTTATTCAAGAAATTTGATAACATCTTTTATTCTTTAATTATTTTTTGTAATAACCTTGGTCTATATTAAGTAGTAGTATGTATATAATATTATTAATTTTGGCCCAATTGATGAATTATGGTTAATAACTCATACAATATATAGACTGCATTATCCATAAGTGCATCCTTCAAATACTAGTTTAGATGTGTGGTGGCATGTGATTTCATTTTTATAGATATTTGACATTGGTGACAATTTTTGACGCGACTATAAGAATCCTTAAAAATGGTATGCTAGTTGTACATTATACTTAGAATATTATCTGATATAGGATTCCCTGAAGGATGATAAGTGCCTATCTTCTGCACAAAATTTTCATGGATCTTTGCATCTCATTTTATGGAAATGCATCTAAAATAAATCCCTTAATAATTATTTCAATAAATTAACCCTTTCTTGATCATATGGTGAGATAATTTTATTATGGGTGATCATATTTTTTCTCTACTTAATTCAAGATGGCATGTTATTCTAAGTATTGAATGATTTGGACACATTAGGTTCCTTCATCTGTTTAAGAGTGGTTAATATGCTCAATTGAAATGCATTATCAGTCTCTACTATTAAATTAATAATACCTTATATTTAAACCATTTTATTTATAGCTAAATTCTAGGTTGAATTCCTAAAAGTCTTCCATCTACTTGACCCTTTGCACACCCAGATCATCATGTTCGAGTATAAGATTGACAACTAGGCTTGGGACAATGACACATGTCTCATTTCACATAATATAGTTCCTAAAATTACTCATATATTTGATCAAGGAGTAATAATATTTGTCAATCATGTAATATTTCAAATCTTCTTCCTTCGTGTTGGTGTTAGTGAAGGCTATATGATGTTCAAAAAATTCCACCTTTTGTGTGGAAGAAACTACTATAGTATGTTCTAATGAAAATGAATATTGTAAGAATTCCATGCTTAAATATGGGTTGATATGAATTACATATTTGTAAATAAAAACTTTAACATCCTAAAAATATTTATTTACCTCTATTGTCCTTTCCAATTTTGCATCTTGTTTCACCATAGAAATCAATGTTTCATAATCTATGTGACTCCTAAAATGAATTTCCAAAGAAAATTTATTTAAAAAAAATTTGAGATCCTTTTCGATGTTAGGATATGTAATTTTTTAAATCGATTTAACTCCATTAAGGTCACTTGAAATACCTTCCTTAGTGATAACTTTACCCATTACCTTACCTTGTGTGACCCAAAAATATTTTCCTTTAGGTTTAGTGAGATTCCATACCTTCTACATGTATCATATACTCTCTGCAAGTGGGTAACATGGTCTACCCTATCTTTAGAAAATATATTCAAATCATCTATGTAAATAATGATGCACTTAACAATGAGTCTTTGAAGATAAAAATCCATAGAACATTAAAAGGTAGCACCTAAATTGATTATTCTAAAATAGATTGTTTCATATGAAAAGCTTTCATATTTGGTGGTGAAGGTATTTTTTATATGATCATCATTTTATAATAATAATTGATTTTAGCCCTAAAATCCATCGAAAAAGGACATCATTTTTGAACCATTAACTATTTGAAGTAATTCATCTTAAGAAGACAAGGGATAATTATCCTTTAATGAATGTTTATTAAGATTTTATAAATCCACATATAGTCTAATTTTATTATTATTTTTACACATAAGAAATAAATTGAACACCGAAATATAATGTCTAATTAAAAATATGATTTTAGCATGTAGCAATTTATAGACTTCTTTCTGAATGAGAGGATATAGAATAGGGTTGACCAATATTTGTCTTTTTTTAAGGGTTTTTATTTTTTGTTTAATTGTATGGTATGTTTCATAAATTTTAGGTTAAAAGAATTTAGTTCACAATTTTAGGTGATCACATCCATATATTCAGTGAATAATTCTTTCAACCTATGTTTTCTTGTTTGATACAACTCAATCCAATATTAACTAGTTGGGAATGTTCATATGTTACTAGATTTACTTTGGGAAAGTTAGATTCATTAGTATTAAATTATTTTTATTTTATTGATTTATGATTCAGTTAAAATACCTTTTTGATTAAAACCATCCTTTTGGGTATCTTGTTTCCTTCATCATCCCTACCCTCTATTTAATTTGATTAAAATCAATTTCATCAAAGATTTATGAATCAAAAACACCATAATTACCAATGAATTATGTTATCTAATAGTCATCATAAAATATCTATAATTTTTCAAAATTATCATGGATTGATATAAATAACACTAACTCTAGAGGAAATTTATGGATTTTGTTCTCTAGAAGTGGAGCCATATTTTCTACAAAGGCAACTAGAAAATTGACTATCTATTTATTCTATCTTAGGATGGATTTTATATTAAAAGAATAAAATAAATTAATCAATTACCAAGCTATATAATTATTATTTTTTAGATATGATAGGTCGTATTGATATCAAATAATTACTTTGTTAATATCTAGTTTTAAATATTTGAGATTTAGCACTTATTTGACATTATGGTTCAGTGTGAACTAGATCTCTAAGATCAAGGTTTCAGATTCTTACCTACTGTTAGCACATTTACATTATAATAATAAAAAATTAAGGCATTGCCTTCCATATTGATCAATCAGAGTTACTCTTACACCCAATCCATGTTTGGATCAAGTACCATCAAATTGTAATGTCCACAATTGTGAAGGATCTTAAAAATTTTAATCATTATTTTCATGTTTAGTGATCAAGGGTCAAACCCATATGTGTGATAATTACAACTTAATTGTTTCATTTTTATCATTTTATTCTATGATTTCATGTTTTAGTTTTGGTTATAGGTTAAATCTAGTCTAACTAGCTACTCCTTTCCATAACAACCACTTGTGTGAAAAATGTATTGCCATATATCCATTTGACATTTTTGACCAATCATGGAATACGAGTAAGTCATAATTATTATGAAATTTATCTAAAAGGATTTAAATGTAATAGTTAAACATGTAGTTCATAATATAAGTACATGTGGATGTTTAATAATTCACAAAAAACATGGACTATAAACTTATCTAGTTATAAAAGCACCATTTTGGTTTATGTAGAGCCAAGCCTAACTTTATACAACTTTTAATGAGGATTAGATTATCAAAATAAATCCAATAGAGTAATAAATTATTCTTATTATTAAAAATAATTATGATAGTTAAAATGAAATTTGGGACCTTATATTTATGTTTATAGATAACCATGTTTGTATTTACAACTTTTGACTGATCATAAGATGGTTTTCTAGTGAGATTATTGAGAAACATTTCTCTTTGTTATTTAATCTAAGATAAAACATAGAGGTTAATATTTTTATTATTTTATTAATGCACTCAAATATGTTATATCCACTCTTATTATATGGATCATGTTATTGTTGTTAATCATTTCCTTTAGGAGGGGGTAGATTATTATTAGCATTCAGATCAGGCGGAGTGACTAAATTATTGTTTGGAGGTGTGGAAGTCATGATAGGATGTTGATTCTTATTTCTAAAATCATAATTATTTTTTTTAAATTTTTGAAAATAATGAATATCATTTAAGTTGTCTTCCATTTCATTTTCATCTTCAATGGGGAATGGGAAGTCATATTTATCAAACACCATTGTAATAATGGAGGCACCATGGGAAGTGTATGTGGATGGATAAGATTGAATTTGCATATTACAATTTATTTTCATCTATTTATAAAATATATTAAATACAATAGATTATTATATGCAATATTATTCAACATGTTGTGTTGTACTATGGACTCTACACAATTTGGGTAAGGCTACCTCACCAACGATCATCTCATGTAGTTTTTTAGAATGTTGATCTAAATTAATATTTGACATATCTAATGGTTTCTTATATATTTTTAATGTAAAATTACCATTATTTGTTTCCCCCATAATGTTCCCTAAATGTTCCTACTTGTATAGAAACTCATTGCTAGGTTTAAACACCATACATTAAATGACATCTAATTTATCCTTGGTTTGATAAGAATTTTCTCCCTATGTGGTAGATGTTTTGATCAAGACTAAATATTGGTTATTATTCTATTGATTAGACATAACCATAGGAGTATTTATAAAACTTATATTTTATTTTGGTGTATCATGGAGGTAATGGGGTGAAGACCTATTTCTGACTATTGGCCATGAGATTTTTATTGACATGTGGAATGAGATTCATAGACTAGAAATTTGATTTTAATTTTGGTATGGATAATTATTTTAACTGTAGATTCAACTATCGATCAATAGTAATGGATTCAACATAAGCATCTACTAAGATATTGATAAAATGAGCTCTTCATAGGAATATTATAGTTATAGAATCCAAGGCATTTTTATACATTTCAAGGGATAAATTAGAAATAGGTATATATTTAGTATCCAACAACAAATACATCATTTCAAATATTTAATTTAAATTTCTAATTGGTTTACTGAGTTCCCTTTTCATACTAGTAAAATTATGGTATACCACACTAGTGTTGGTACCTTTCTTGAATTATGCAATGAATGTTTCATGATATGGGTTCCATGACATAATTTATTTTTCAAAAATATTAATTAAGTAAGAATATGAGACTTTGTGTAAGTTAAGACAAAATATTTTTCACATAACATCATCTTGAATTACATTAAAAAATATTAGAGAAGCTTTTAAAACTTTAATTTGTTCCTATATATATTTTTAGCCATAAGGAAAGAGTGAGGGGAGATAATTCTATATATTCCAGTCAAAATCATGGACTACACTATCTATGATGATGGATGAGACATAAATAAACCATAGTAAAATGTTTAGACTAGTTCCCTTCGATTGAAGAGTTTAATTGAGCAACATCTCTACCATGGACATCAATATCTAATCTAGGTACTTGGTGAGCTTATAAAGGTGAGAGAAATAACAGACCAAAATTAATATTAGATGTTATTAATATTACTATTTGATTCAATATATAGAACTTCAATGAATTTTAACATGATTTAAATAATCAAAACCTTGTTCTAGTGATAGATAAAACTTCTTGATGTGGGTTTTATATACTCTAAATATTATTACAGGAATGCCGGTAAAGTTTTAGGATCCATGAAAGATACATTTTAAGGCATGATCAAAAGTTTTTAGTTTTCAAATATCCATGTGATGGATTAATAGTTAGTGATGTCATTATTATCCTTGGATTGTTTGTATATGATATATGTCTAACTCTAAATCTAAACTCTAGTTGAGGTGGATGGGTGGATATAAATTAAGGTGTTCACAAGTCCTAAAAAAGATGGAAATATAATGAGTACAATAAGGGAACTTATGATCCAATTGAATATTAATCCCTTCAAAGATAACTTACTATACCAAGGCAAACACATGTCATAAATAAATGAATGTTACAAATTAGCTAAATGCAAAAAAAAAAAAAATGAATACTCTAGTGAAATAATTATATAAAGATTCAGTGATCACAATAAAATATCTTCTTAATACCAATTTTTTGAGCATATTCAATGTCATAAAAAGTAATAAGTGTGATATATAACCAAATAAATTACTAAAATAAAATAATGTTAAATATAATCCATACAAGTAACATACAGTTAGCCTTTTATAGATTCATAAAATTAATGGAAACCCCTCAATGAAAGATATAAAGTAAGAAGAAAAAATATATTTACAAAAACTTGTAGAATACCTATTTGAATTTCCCTTGATTGAATTAATTTACAAAATTATCATCCCCTTATAATAGGTAATATACATGCATGTATAGCTTTTGATAGGATCACCTCATCCTTAAAGATTGTCTAAATTTATCAAGTCTAGGATAATATTATCACTTAATTTAATCATGAAAAATCTACATGTTTTATAGTTTATAAAAATAATTTTTTTAATTTAGATACATATCTCATGCAAAAATATATAAATAACTCAATAAAAAATATCTTGAAGTATTTAGTTCACTGGATATGAGTAGCACTACTAGTTTTGACTACATTTAAACTAGACTAAACTGTGGTTGGAATTGGTCAACCAAAAATACTAGGAGCATAGGATTTTGATGTAAAACCTATTATAGATAACCCTTGTATACATGTACTAACTAGATTTATTTGAGGTACTACTATAGTTGTAACTATAGTTTGTCTTAATTGAGGATTCAAAGGACCTATAATAGAAATCAAGTTTAAAAATACATGCCTTGTGGCATTTCAGACTATATTACATACATAAGCAAAGAAGACATGACCATCAAAACTCAATCATGTGAAGATGAAACACTTTCATGTACAACAAGTCATCACTATAATTTTATCTTTTTATATTTAATCATAGATGATGTAAAGTGTAGTTAAATTACTTTGAAATTCAAAATAGTAAGTTTATACTAAATTAGGATATTATTCCTTGCTTTCATGTGTAATTAAATTTATGATATAAAATAGGTACTCAATCCTAATTAATATGCCACCTTGTCCATAAAAATAGTGATCAACTAAATCACTTAGTCACTACTTCCAAAAATTCTACTCCCAACCTTTGCTATGAAGTCATTATCATCCATCTAAAGTAAGCTATCAAAAAATGGTTTGGTTACAATTCTACGTATTTATATATATAGGCAATTGATATGCATATCTCCTATAAGTTGGATGGATTTATATGATTATATTTTTAGTTATTTAGTGAAGCCCTACATATATTTATTCCATTCTATTACATGACTACTATTGTTAGTCATATAAATCTAAGCTAAAAAAATCTCTTGGTGCCAAAACAAATTGATATGCTTGTATTACATTTTCCTTACTTACATATTTAAAAAATAAAACTTAGGATCCAAAATATTGACATATTCATAAAATTTTACCATATTTTTCCATTGTGGTTGTGATAATGTCCTTGATTGTGAGATAGAGCATACTATGCTATATAGGGTTTTGAATGAGCAATGTACACTTTCCACTATATTGTTTGGAGGTTATACTTTTTTTATACCTCTAGTGTCTTCTTAGTATTTTTTAGCCTATGAAAAAGTTTCTTAATGTATCCTTGAATATCATAATGAATGGAAATAGGGTCTTCATGAATCTCATCTTCATCACCTGGTCTAGGTTTTTTTATCAAAGAGAATAGTTCGTCTTCTCTTACAAACTCGATAGGGTTTCCTCTAGTTAAGAATGTTATTCACCTCAATTTTATGAGTTTGTTTGAAGTCTCTTCAAAATATATGGTCATTATAAGATCTATAGTTATCAACACATCTTATTTATATGATTATTGTACTTGAATTGTATGTATTCATCTAGGAGTCACTAATAAATCTTGAGGAGAGGTTTGAGAGGTGAAGGCTAAAGTGGTTCACAGTGGAGGCATGGTAATGGAAGGTGATAGAGGATTATTTTTGAGGAATGATAATGGATAGTTATGGATAAATGAAATGGGGAGATGCAAATAATGAAATGAATAGTGGACTAAGTGACCTATCTTTTGAGACATTTGGTGAGGTCAAGGAAATCAAAGACTTAGATAATTATTAAACCTATTGAGATACCTTATGTAATAGACATACCTAGTTGGGTAAAGATATGATCCTACTAGGGGTGGGTGGAAATTTTTCTATTAGGTATTATATCCTCCAAATGTGGTCTGGTGACTTTGTTGTCCAAATTAGGTATGGGAAGAATTGATTATTTAATAGTAGTCTAGATTACGTTTTTCTTAAATTTATCAATTGATTTATGTAGAATAGTAATGATATTATTATTAGGATTGACATTGGTAAAACAATATAGAGTGGTAGTAGTTTTGACATACAAGTTGGATACATATAATCCATTCCACTTGGAAGAAATGTATTAAAATAGGGAAAAGCTACTAAGGTGACCATAGGTGGAAAAAAGTATGTAAATGATATGACCAGCATAGTGATAATTTTTATGCTTGTTGGGTCTACATTTTCATTCATATAAGGATATTAATATTTTTATTCAACTTATTCTCACCATATTTATTGAGTGTGAGGAGGACTAAGACTTGAGTTATAAAACATCTATGAAGAGGTAATTAATATGTGATATCCAATGTTGATTATTATTTTAGATTCCCTTAATATCTTACTTCTAAATATCATTCTTATTAAAGATCATTTAAAGTTTCTTATTTATCCTCTTATTGTGTCATAATAAGAGTTTGTATGGAGGCATAAAGAGACCTTCTCATATAGGTTACTATAGAAGATGTGTATGCCACCTATTATGTAGGAGGAGAAAAGAAATGAATTATTATGAGAGACAGAGGTTTAAATACTATTGTAACAACCTAAGGGAATGTAGCAATGACATTTGGTATTAGGGATTCCCCTGTGTCTAGATTCTTTTGCTTCACCTCATTTAGCTTTGTGGTATTTTTAATAATACTTGCCCTCGACTAATCATTAGTTTCTTATTTTGTCTCCTCATCTAATTGAGGTTTACCAACTTTTTCATATTTACTTTTCACTTCTTATATCATAAATTCACCTTATATTTTTATAGATGAGTCATATTGGATCATCAAAGAGATCCTCATAGACATATGAGATTTTTTAATTCTCACATAAACATCTGAATCATCCTTCAAATTGAGAAATATTAAGTCATGGTCATACTCTTGATGGTCATAATCCTACCTAAATTGGTACAATAAATTATCTATTTAATGTTTATTAGCTTCATTAGATATAAAAAATTCAAATTAACCCCTATTTTTGAGGTCTTAAACATTTGGTGATAGTTTCAAAATTTTTTGAATCCAATGTTGAGGGGTAACTTATGATATTTTTCAAATCTAGTATTTCTTATATTTTCATCTATATTATTGGATAGTTGATATGCTCTCTTGTTCATCTAATTTGTCTAGTAGAATTATTAGTAACAAAAAGGGAAATACAAAAGTTACCTTAAATCTAATCATAGTATTATCTAGATAGAATCAATATTCAGCTAATGACATGGTTGATTTATTTATATAATAAGATAACCTAGGCATATGCTTCCCATTTAATAATATGTAGACTATCAAGTAGAAGATTAGTATTAGGATTAACAATGCTAAAATAATATAGAGTGGTAGTATTTGTGCCATGCAAGTTGGATACATAAAATCCATTGCACTTGGAAGAAATGTTTATTAAAATAGGGGAAATAAGAATCTATGTTGAATATTATGGAAAAACTAGTAAGGTGACCGTAGGTGGAAAAAAATAAGTAGATGATATGACCACTATAGTGATAATTTTTATGCTTGTTGGGTCTAAATTTTTAGCCATATATGGATATTAATATTTTTATTCAACTTATTTTGACCATATTTATTCAGTGTGAGGAGGACTGAGACTTGAGTTATAAAATGTCTCTGAAGATGTAATTTTTATGTGATATCTAATGTTGATTATTATTTTAGATTCCCTCCATATCTTACTTCTAAATATCCTTATTATTCAAGATTATTTAAATGTTATTATTTATCATCTTATTATGTCATAATAAGAGTTTATATGGAAGCATGAAGAGACCTTCTCACATAGGATACTATAACAGATGTGTATTTAACCTATTATGTAGGAGGAGAAGGGAAATGAATTATTATGAGAGATTGAGGTGTAAATACTATTATAGCAACCTAAGTGAATGTACCAATGACATTTGGTATTAGGGATTCCCATATTTTTAGATTCTATTGCTTCACCTCATTTAGCTTTGGGATGTTTTTAATAATCCCTACCCTCAACTAGTCATTAGTTTCTATTTTTGTCTTCTCATCTAATTGACATTTACCAACTTGTTCAATTTTATTTTTCACTTCTTCTATCATAAATGAACCTTATATTTTCATAGATGAATCATATTTGATCATATAAGAGATCTTCATAGACATCTAAGATATTATAATTCTCACATAAACATCTGAATCATCCTTTAGATTGATAAAAATTAGTTCATGATCATACTCTTTATGTCCATAATCCTTTATAAATTGGTAGAGTAACTTGTCTATTTAATGCTTATTACCTTCCCTGGATTCAAAATATGTATTCAACCAATCCAAATTTAAATTAACCCTTATTTTTTTAGGTCTTGGACATTTGGTAATAGTTTCAATATTATTTTAATCCAATGTTGAGGGGTATCTTATGATATTTGTCCAATCTAGTATTTCTTATATTTTCATCTATATTTTTGGATAGTTGATGGGCTCTCTTGTTCATCTAATTTATTTGGTACAATTGTTAGTAACAATAAGGGATATATAAAAGTTCCCTTAAATCTGAAGATAGTATTATCTGGATAGAACCAATATTCACTTAATGACCTGGTTGATCTCTTTATATAATCAGATAACCTAGGCATATGTTTCCCATTTGTTAATATGTAGACTATTGAGTAGAAGGTGTTTACTAAATTTTATATTGTTTTTTCATATTTATTAATATGATTATGTTTGAGTTCATCACAATTCTTTTTGGCCCTTTTGGATCCCAAGGAAGAATGTTAGTTAGGGTTAACATTTCCACAAATAACTTCTATAAAATATGAAATGATATAGAATTCAACATTTATTTGGGTATGCATTCGGTATATTTTGGATCTAAAATTAAATCTTAAAATTAACCTAATAGGAAGTCCATGCCTACAATAATTATGGACAACAACATTACACAAACCTAATCTACATGAATGATACATGAATCTAAATGTAGTTTTTTAGTAAGGCCATAGAAATTCTAACAGTAGTATTGAATTAGGCAATAGGGAAATTTTTCTTGATAGAAAACTTGTTAGGGTAATAGGCCCATCATAATCAGGTACTTATAATGTTATTATTTTAAAACTAGTTGTTGATTGCTATCTAATTATATGGGATGTTTAGTATTGGTAGTCCATGATTTTTTTTTGAAAGCTAAAATGGATGCTACTTTTCGTTTAGAAATGTCTCATGTACAAACACATGTTGTAAAAACATTGGACACTAAGTCAATGAAAATAAATACTTATGGTATCACCTCTTATTTATCAATTCTTATTCATATATTTATTAATTTGATCTATGGACAAGTCGATTTCATCCTTGTAAGGCCAAACAACCTCAACCTCTACATCCATTACAAAATAATTCTTTAATGCTCCATCTAAAGTGGTATTGTCAAAAAAAATATTTAACTTCCTTCTTGGTCCCAAAGCAGAACATTGAAGGAGTAAGTTCTTAATTTTTAGCTGACATTTTTGAGTTATTTAAGCTTTATGACATTATTTTTCAAATCTAGGGTTGTTAGTCACTATGGATATTTGTATAGCAGTCCATAGCTTGGTAGTTGGGAAATGTAATTTTATTTGACGTACAAGAAAATAATACAATACATTTTACTATATTTAAAATTAATTACTTGAATCGTCCATGGGTGAGAATTAGTTTTAGGGTAATGATCATTATTATCCATCAATGAAATTTTAATTTTTTTGACATCAAATTTCATGGGTTTACTTGAAATATGGCACCTCATCAATGTATTTAACTACTTATTTCATTTTTAGCTTTGGATATACTTTGGTCATTTTATATTTATCTATATATAATTTAATTATGGAATTTTTCTCTTTCTTATCTATGACTAGCTATATATTTATAATGCATGTTGCATCTTCACACTTAGTAGGTTAGTTTTCACTCATTGCTGGCTCTCTAGGTCTATAAATATATGGTGTGGTGACATGATGGAATGTGACATATGGCATACTATAATATCCATGAGGAATAATAAAATTATGAAACATGGTAGTTATCTATGCAAAGGATTCCATGTGACACTCTATCATTGAATAAATTGACTTGTATATCATAATTTTATTTATTGGCTTATGTGTATAAACACGTTGACACATGGAAGTATATCACTTAATTATTTAGTCAATTATTTTATATTATTTTCCCTCTACATTTTTTCCTACTATAAAATTAGATTAAGACACATGGATAGATACCACTTTATTATTAAATAGTTGTTAGATTTTATAATTGGTGATCTAATCTAGGAGGTAAAATGCAATGAGATGGAGACATGTGGAGTGATATCTCTTAGTTATCTAGTTGGTTAATTTCATAGATTTTATTTATACCAGTGGCTTATGATAAACTAAGGTAGTATCTCTTCGAATAATCTCACGTAGTTTGTTGGCCACATGGTTTTGAGACTTGAAAGATTGATCTATATTTTGTATGAAATGGAGTCATAATGTGTGTCACGATCTCATTTAGTTGCGATACTTAAATATTTTAAGTTTGAATAGTTTTCTATAATCTAAGGATTTTAAGTGAATAAATGACATCTTTTGATAATATATCAACCTGTAAAGTGAAAAACATGACAAAATTTGAATGTAATGATTACTTAAATTAGTTGAACAAGTAAAAACTAAAGACAAAAAAAAATAAATACCCTGATTTAAAGCTAAATTTTATATAATAGAAAACAAATAAAATTAATCAGGATTTAGTATTAAATAATTCTAGGAAAGTTTCAAGTCTTGATAAATGTCAAAAATAGGATTTTAGGTAAAATCAATTCCTATTTGATATTTTTAAAATTGGGCATGTGGTCACAATAGTTTAAAACACTAATAATTAGCCATTTGTAGACAATCTATATATGTGAAAAGTAGTCTCCATGAGTGGTTCAAATACTGATAGTAATTATTTTTTATCAATATCATCTGTTAAATAATAAAATATATTTATCTAAACTTTATTACACACTTAACTGTTTAATAAATATTATAATATTGTTTATATATATTAGTAAGAATGGATTCTATAATCTGTAGTGTTCAATAATTACAAACAAAAGTAAAAAAACAAAATTAAATACATGGTTTTCTAAAAATTATTTAAAGATTTCAAACTTAGGGTGTAGAATAATAATTTATAGATGATTTGAAATGACAATGTGTCTAGGTAAAAATTTATTTCAATGGTTTTTAAAATTTTAGTATCTAAATAATTTAACAAAATAAAGATGGAATGATGATTTTGTGACGTAATCTCAGTTGTCATTCTTTTAGTTTCCAAGGTTGAAAATTTTCTACTTCTCTATGTTTGATTATAAGATATAAATTTTTGGTATAACGTTTTGAAGTATATTAAGATCATTAGGCATGGTTTGGAATGACTCATTTTGAGTTCACATAAGTTTTATCACATTGACTATTCCATTTTTAGTTTCCTATTTGTCAACAATCATATCATACCCCACTATGCCAAGTCCTTAACATGTTTTATATATACACCTTAGTTGCATTAATGGTGAAAAACATGTTCTCTTAGAATGGATCTCACATGTTTAAATGATTTATGGTTAAGGAATGCATCCCTCATATTTTAATCATAATTTTGTTCTTATTACAAACTATGAGTATGTGATGGTCTCATATCTTGTAATCTACCTTGTACACGTTAACCAATATACTTGGCATAATGGACCTTAAAAGGATTACATTTCAATTCCATATATAAATTTAAGGATTGAATTTAATATGAGGATGATGTAATTTGTCATAAGGCATTAAAATAATAAATTTGGGAAAGTTAATATCTACAATACAAAAAGAAAATTCACATAAAAATAGGTTCATTTTGTTTTTTTCTCTATAAAGATGGATAATAAATAAGAGTTGTATAGAGAGTCATTAAAAAGTGTATGATGTTAGGTTATTTTATTAGAATTTATAAGTTAATTTATATTATGTGAAAATAATTTTAGGTATTTCAATAATGTAACATCTAAAATTATAAAGTAATTACAAACTGATTTTAATGAACATTTTTCCATAAGAATTGAGTTTAATTGTTATGTTTTTTCATTAAAATATATTATATTTGGAATTAAAAAAATGTAAGGACTATTGTATCTATGATAATGGGGAGACAAAGAGTTACCCTTAATTAGTGATTATCCAAGATCATCTTTTCATTTCCCCTTCTTGGTTCTCTTTTTCCTCTTAATTTTCTTTAATTTGTTTCATTAATTTGTTTATATTTTATATCCTTATGATGTGCGACGAGTATTTTTATTTTGTATAACTTTTTTATTTATATTTTAATGTTCCAAGATTAATTTTTATCCATAATATTTTTTGTTATTATCCTTATATTTGAGAGGATAATGGTTGAAGTTTACCTTTTTATTTTGGTATATTTCCATAAATTTTCATGGAAGTAGAGGAAATCATAGTATGTTATAACTATTTGAAGGCCATTGACATAGTTTTGGAGGAATATGTGGAAGTTATTTGTAAAAAAGGGTAGATTTAAATATAATACTCACCAAGGTTTTGATAAAAATTATGGAATGGAAAATCCAGGAAAGTAGAGTGCAATGAAATCATTCATTTAATGAAGCTTTATGAGTAGAGGAAGGGATGAAGCATTTGTATGGATTATTTTTGTATATTCATGGATTAAAATTAGAGTTAGATAAGGATCCTAACAGAAATATTGATAAATTTTTGAAGCCAACTACCCATTTAAAAAAAATAATGTTTTCCATAAAGAAGATATGGTTAAATGTTTGCAATTAGAAGATGTTTTTATAATTGGAAAAAAGTAGTGTGGGGCAAGAAATTTTTTTGATTATGTAATTTTTTGTAGAATGATGAAAATGGGTATTATTTTAAAGAATTATGATATAAAAGGAAGTGATATAAGTAGTCCCTTTTGTAATATGGGTAAATAAGCCATAAAGGCTATTTGATGGAATCCTAACCTAGAATGTAAGGAAATTGACATCAATATAGTAACAATATGAATGCCAAAAAAATTAAAATCTAGGTTTAATTTTCCTTCACAATGACATTAAGCCTCTATGGAAATGATTTTGTGTTGAGGATACTATGTCCCAATTATACAATATGATTTACATGGTTTTAATTTAGTTAAGATGACTTGATATCTTTTAAGAAACTTGAGTTTTTAATTTAAAATATGGGACTTTTTTCCCCCTATACTTGGTTTAGGTAATATGGATTCTTATTTTATATGTGAAAATGATTAACATATATTTAATTTTTTTCCTATAGTAAGGAAGAATAATGGATAAAATAGGGTCATTATTGGTTTGTCTGAAATAAGTGTTGAAGAGGTTGATATACGCATTATCAATAATCATATTTTTTCAAATATTAATTTGGAAATGTATGGAAACCCTAATATTGAAGATGTTACATTTAAATTTGTGGTGTTAGTAATTATATAAATTACAATGCTCTATAAAATGTTGGGAGAGATGATTTGTGTCTCTACTTACCTTGTGTAGGAGACTCTCTCCATTTCTCTATTGTGTTGATTGAACCTCTTTCCCAACCTTCCCCTTATTCTCACTCTCCACCTAAGAGACTTAATTTATATAATGTTTATAATCTACATTTTATTAAATTTGATGTCAAACCTCTTGAGAATATTTATCATAATGTTGATCCCATTTATAAGAAAATGGGATATGAGCAATATATGCTTATTTTATCCTTTTCTAATACCATTGAGACCTACAGCCCTCTCTATCTATAAGATTATAGAATTTAAAAGGATGGATCTATCAATGTATAATCATATTGATTTGAATAATTTATAAAAACATAAATTAATAAAAAAAGATATATTATCAATGTTTGGTTGTTTTTTTTATTGAGGATGTGGTAATAGGGAAATTTCAAACATTAATAAAGAAAATTTTATTTTTTTAATTGGTGAAAATAGTCCTTCCATTCATAATAGGACCAAAATTTATAATAAGAGGATAAAGCCAAATTTGATATGTTCAATACTATTTTTAACTTCAATATGTGATGAGTCTAAGATATTAAAATCTACTAAACTATTGAATAGTGATGAGTGCAATAAAAAAATAAGGATTAAAAAATCCCTTCATGTTTTAAAAAGAAGTACCATAACAAGGGGATTGTAAACCCTCATCAAGTTACTATGATATTTTTGATTATAAATATTCTCAACTCAAATTTTATAGACATGGAATTTTAGGATCATACATCCATTGCTAACAAGTTTTAGAACTTTAGGTATAAAATTAATTTTCTTCTTTTGCAAGAGGTTAAATAATTTAGGACTAGACTTGATTTTACTCTTTAATATGTTTGGACTAATGGAATGAATTATTACATGAAACATATTGGAGGTAAAGGAGGATATTGTATCTTAATAAATGATAGTTGGCCTAATGATATAATTTATCATGGGTTTTCACCATGTATGAGTGTTTTTAATGTAAATATTGAACACCAAGAGTAGTACTTTTAGATTTTCTCGATATATAGTAAAAATCAATATAGTGATAAAATTGAGTTGTAGATTTAGATTTATGAAACTTATTCAACATATCATTTTTATTTTGGGGTTATTGAACATAATTAAGGAGGGTCAAAATAATTATTGTTTTGTTTCCTTGAGTTGGAAGGGTAATGATCTTTTCTTCTGGTCTAAGATGAAATGCATTTGAAATATATATACTCCAACTTAAACTAATAAATTCATTAATAAATCATTATCATAAACTTTTTGTAGTAATTATGATGGCAAAAATATATTTTATTCCACTTTTGACAAGTTTTACGTTAATAAAGACCATTTTAAAATGTAACACTTAGATAGTGAGAATAAAGTGAATGTTTTACCATTTAATTTTTTCAAACATATTTTTATTGATAAAAAATTTACTTGAGAACCCATGATGAGTTCAAAGAAGATGAGTGGAAGGGAAATTAAAAATGTAATACGTCTAACCTTATGCATAATGATTTCTTCAAAAGACTTAGGACACTTTGGTATTCAGCCAAGGCTATATCCAGCTATTCATCCAATATTAAATCTTATAATTATTGAATTGACCTTATTAGAAATATTTTGAGAATAATTTATCAATAAAAAGATAAAATATGAAGGAAATATTCTATATATATTCATGAAATGCTTATTAAAAATAAACTTTTAATTCAAAATCATCCTACTAATTTGAAACTTCTTGATGAATTAAATCAACATAAACACTCTTATATAATCTTGCAACAATACATTAATAAATGTGATCAAATCATATATATATTTAGTTGGATTAAGCTAGGTGATAATGGTACTAAGTACTTATTCAAAATTCATAGTAAAAAAGATGATACAAAAAAGATAAAAAATAATTATATTTTGGATGTGCTTTCTTAATATGTTATAAAGGTAAGATCAAAAACATTGATAGATAATTTTTTTCTTATTTCTTCTCATGAGATTGGTCTAGTCATGAAATTGATTTAAATAGAAACATGCACTCTAAAATTATCCCAAATAAACTATATGCTAAGGAGGTGAATTATAGAGATGGTGAGGTCTCTCTCGATGAAAGTTGTTTCTATTGATTCATTGAAATATGATAAGGATCCATGATTTCATTGGATTTCACCTAGGTTTTATAAGGTGTATAAGGGTTTGATTTATTTTTATTATCTTAATATATACAAACAAATCATGTAAGTGGTTTATCTTATCTCTTGTATTAGCAATAGTGTTATCAAGTTATTTTCACAAGAAGGTGATACCAATCAAATAGAGAAAAATAAATCCATTACATTTATTATTATGTCATTAAAAATTTACTCAAAAAAATATTCCATGAAGAATAGTAGGTCTCCTCCTAAATATTATTTGTGTCACTTGAACTAGTTTTATTAAAGGCATATATTATTGATAATATTATAACTACATTGGAATTTATGCATTAAGAAAAGGCATTTAATAAAAAGGTTATTATGAATTTGATTTAATTTAAAAAAATATTTGAGAAAATTTTATGGCCATTTATTGAAATAAGGGTAAGGGCCTTCATATTTAAAGTAATATTATTTAGAATGGTTAAAGTAGTTTTTAATAAAAATACTAAAATTATGGAAATGAATGTGGAACTCATTACTTTTGGATTAGAACAAGGATACAACAATCATAGAGTGTAATTAGTGGACACATGTGTGAGTCACACTATTTTTTATTTAGTATCTCTTTTCATATGTATTCAGTATTTGAAAGAATTAAGAATGTGAAGAGTTAAAATAATTTTAATGTAGTTAAATATTGGAATATGAAGTATCAACACCTTGTAAGAAACTTATATACCACTATTTTGTATTGTAAAATGGTTATATGTCATAAAGATAAATATACATTTCCAAAATGGTTTTCCCATATGTCTTTTATCATTGTTCTATGTAAAGTAAATGCTTCGTTTTCAAAATCAATAAACAATATATTTTATAATTAATGTTTTATAAATAATTAGTCTTGTGTTTCGTTCATTTATATGTCAATTTTAGATAATAAATAGATGGATTTAATTTGAATTTATGTATGTTTTATACCTTCATCACTTATCATATTGATATCCATGTATTATCATGCTATGATGGGTCTTATAGGAAGCTCTAATAATAACGGTGCAATGAGAATGGAACCTCATATTAGAAACATTTTGGAATGTATTTTGAGGAAAAGTGATTTGGACATATGGTTGGATGAAAGAATCCAAAACATTTCTGAAGATGAATGAAAAATAGTTAGGAGTAGTGTGAAGATGAATAATATTTATTTGTGAGAGGAATTTGAATAAATTTCCTTCAATGAATAGCTACTTTGATCAAGATGTTGGTTGTATAAAAGGATATGGTGCCCACCCATACTAACAAGGAGTAGTCATTTCATTTTTTATGAGGGTGCATGTGATGTAGGATTTAATGATGAAGAGATACATAAAGGAAATTTATCCTAAAACTAGAATATGGAGGAAATATAGAATCATAGAGAATAATTTTTTTTGATTTGAAATGAAGCTATGACAATAAATAAGGTGGAGTAAATAGGATAGCCCAAATGTAACTATTAGTAGGAATAGGAGTAAAATAGATAATGTATAATACATGGGAGCCCAAACAAATGATAAAAAAATATAAAAATTATAGAGTTTTTAAATTATACAAATCAAGGAATAGAAGGTCCCAAGAAAGAATAAGTTAGAGACAAGGATCAAGAGGATATGAAACATAGTGGGGAAGAAAAGGAATGTAGATTAATAGTGGATCCATTACAAGATAGAGGTATATGAAATTTAGATATAAGGATATTTTTTGGACAAATGAAATAATATTATATAAATGAATTGATGCAAAATAATAATAAAATTTTACGATTAATATCTTAGATAAAAGTATTTGAAGAAACAAATCATTGAACTAATAAATACGCATCCGCCAAGCCCATTTTATCTTTATAAAAAAACATAAAGTAAAGAGGTTAGGATAGGATTAAATTGGTTTAAATAGTTTATAAATAAATTATGTAAACTTAGTGGACAAACTAATAATTTGATATAGAGGAATAAGTTAGAATAGGATAGGTTCTCTTTTCAAAACTAGTTTTAAGACACCCATAAAAACTAGTTCTTAGAAACAAGTAGTATCACTTACCATTACACCAAGCATTGAATTGAATTTAATAATATTTATTTATTTAACAACATATGATGGGTTTTTCAAACCTGATAAATCTTTATTAACCTCTGACATGAAATTGTATATTAACCAAGTGACTACTGCAGATTTGAAGAAATGCAAACTCATAAAATATTTAATAGGTTGAGCTCTAAATTTGATTTATAAAATTAATATTAATTGCTCAAGTATTAAAAAAGTTAATAACTATTTAAAAAAATAATTCAAGATGAATAAGTGTTCAAGTGATAATATTTAAGATCTCAAAGAAATTCAGTTGCAAACTAGAAAATCTTTATTAGAATCCTATTATAGATTTCAATACATAATAAATAGATCAATTTTATGATGGAATATAAAGATAAGTGTTATGTACTTATATAATGAATATTATCAAGGATTATATTTTAGATTATACAATCTTAGGGTCAGATTAAGGCTGATGCTTGAACAACTACACTCTAGGTAGAATAGATTGAGGATTATGGTGATGTCCTATAAACTAGATCTAAAATTGAGATGAAACTACACATTTTTCTTAGGAAGACTAATTAAATTCATGAGATAAAAAATCAAAAGTTAGTAATACTATCTATATATTGATGTAAGGAAGGACGTCATATAAATTATTTTACTAAAACAAAAATTGAATTTTATGACATATGTAGAGTAGTAAGACATGTAAAACCAAAGTGTCATTTACTGCAATAGAACATTAAAAAAGCATAGAGCTTGTAGTGTGTTTTTTTAAAATAAACTAATCATTATGAAAAATGGTATCATTTTTATATAAAAACTAAAATAATATATAACTAATAATCAATTCATATTCATAGTGTAAAATATACCTACTACAAAGCAGAGAATTCCAAACTTAGAGGTTAAAATGTATATCATGACACAAGGTGGTCTTAGGTGGATGCCTTAGTCACCACAGTATCATCCCAATGGTGTAGATAGATGGACATAATAATAGGGTATGATATATTTAATTACATATTTTAAATTGGAAGTAGAGTAAATATGATACTAAGATATACATGACAACCCATTGGTCTACAATCATTGAGATATAGTGTGGTTACCCTTAGTATCATAGATTATAGGAGATTAGAAATAAATAGGTGTCTTAAAGGTGTATAAATTAAGGTTGTTAAATTAAGATTTTAAATATATTTTGAAGTAATTCACATGAAAATAGATGAGACCCATTATCATAATTTCATTGGTAAGAAATTGAACTATTATGGTCAAATGATTATCACTATAGTTTAAAATTAATCCAGGGCATACCAAAGAGATAAGTTAATTGTGATGCCTTTTAACAAGTTTGATAATAATATTTATTTCATCACTAAATAACTACAATCACATTATGTTTATGGGCATATATTTATTTAAAAGGAAACACATATAAAACATAGAACACTTTATAGGTTGTGAAATACCATTTTTTTAATCCACAGCCAGAACATCAACCACAATCATAACTAGTTGAGCAGTTTGTGTATAAATTGGTTACATCAAAGTCACTGGAAAATTATTTTTATATTAAAGAATGTATATCACCCTATATGTTATTTACAATGAACTTTGAGTTATATATATTATATAATTTAGGTGTGATAGAGATGGATTATACAAAGCATACTTCATAAGGTAACCTAGCTTAGGAAGCAACATCTCTAGTAAGAAGCAATTCAGATACATGTGTTAACCTTGGTATGGGTAGAACATGAGTTGATTCTTCTATGGTGGGTATTCTACATTGAATGCCAACTACCATAATACTTCACAAATGAGTAAATCAATTAGTTTATTTTTAGAATACAACATCATCTACTTAATATGGATCAAAAAATCATTGCACTCAATTATAAAGTAAGGGGAGCTATTATAACATGGTCAATAGTTTATAATAAAACTTAGTTAGTATTGGATGATGCGTGTGAAGTGCTGCAAGCATGCTTTTAGATACCAATCATTATCAAAGAATATTGACTATTATTTAAAGAAATATAGTGCCTAGGGCTACACTACATTAATGTTTAGAAATATAGTCTTTGTAGCTTACTAAACATATGTATTGGGTACATGTTTTTAGATACACTTTATTACTACTAGTCACCACTTGTTATATGCATTAGGAAAACATGTGATAAAATAAGAATTGGGCACATGTCCAACAAGACATTATCCAAATGTTTGCCTTTTGAAATATGAAAATAATGTAGTACATGGTATTTTACATAAATTTAAAAAGTTTATATGTGATGGAAGAGTGGAAGACCTACATATAATGACATACTCATCATCACATCAATAGTTAGATCATGATTTGAATACAAATATATATAAATACAAGATCAATAAGAAGAAAGAATGGTTTCCTATATAACCTTTAAATAAGATTACAAATGAGAGATAGGGTCTAGTGACAACAATGAGGATCTAAACCTGAGTGGATTATTGGAAAATGGAAGTAGAAGGTGAGCCACCAAAAGATGAAATATTATAAAAAGGTAATCTAAAAAGCTATGATATTTTAATAATCTTGAACTAGAAGGGTAGATAACTCTATGAGAATCCATTCTTAGTGGATCTTTTAGCATATATAAAGAACCATTTTAGAAACTTATTGAGAATATTCAGACATAGTCTGTGCTAAAGATTATGAATTTTTGAGATTATTAAAATGAAATTGAAATTTAATAAAGGGTTATAGTTTTTGAGGGATTATCGTGATGTTTTTCATAGGTGAAAGGTGTAGATCCATTTTATGGGAGATGCACATTGAAATGAAAGAGTGCGTGACACCCAAAAAAGCTTCCATACAGATCTAATCCCAAAATGAAGTTAAAGGTGAAAAATAAGATTTATCAAATTTAAGAATTAGGTATCATCTATCTAGTATAAAAAGATTATTGGGTTAGTCCCATGGGTGTGTAGCCTAAGAATTTATGTAAAATTACTCTATGTGGGGATTATCATGCATTAAATGATGCTTTAATCAATGATACATTTCCTATACCTTTAACTTATGAGGTTTTGGAATTAATTACATGTTGTAAGTTATACTCCTTAATATATGGATTTAGTTGATACCATTAAAATTCTATCACAAAATAAGACCAGGCTAAAATAACACTAATAACTAAATGGGTTTATATTACATATAATGTAATGACATTTTATCTAAAGATTGTTGCATATGTATTATATAGGAATATGGTGACAAATTTTATACACTTTATTAATTATTTATAAAAAAATTATTTATATGATTAAGATGTACTTTATTTTTTTAAAGACAACTTTTCAAAACTATGACTAATGTTAGAATGTTGTGGAGCCCTTTAAATTACATTAAACTTAAAAAAATTCTTAATTTTCATAATATTTGGTGTTCATTTGGTCCAGGTTATCTATAATGATGTAATTTCTTTATCAAAACAAAATCACAACCATAGTGCTTATGCGACCACCAAATAGTTATACAAAATTAGAAGCATTTGAGGGTCATACAAGGTATCACATGAAGTTTATCAAAGGCTACACAATTATCTCTATCATTGGGTAAATTTAGACATAGGGACATATGTTTTGAATGGACACTTGAGTGTTGACCAACATTTATTGACCTAAATCAATGGTTAGTTACCACTCCCATATTGGTCTTTACTAATTGGTATAACCATTTCATATTCACATAGATGATTGAAATATTATAGTGGGAATTATGTTAGTGAAACCAAGTAATGGTGGATTAAACATTCATATCCATTTTGTAAACATATAAGTATTATTTACATATTAAAACTACATGAAGGTAGAATATGAATCACTAGAAATGGTTTTCACATTATAAAAGATTAGGCAACATCTTCTGCAAACACATTTTGATTTATTTAATAATCATCAAGCCTTTTGATATTTGATTAACAAACCTATGTTGGGTGGAAGGATCTCTACATGGTTATTGTTATTTTATGTATTTAAACTTATGATTAATGTTAAACCTAGAAGAGAAAATGTGGGACATGGCCACTTGAGTTAGGATATGAAATGGAGAATAACCTAAAGAGTTACAAAATGAATCATCAGATGCACATCTATTTAGAATATTTATGATTCCTAAAAATATGAAGGACATTGGTAATTTTATGGAAAATGAAATCTTTCCTATGCACTGGTTAAGTCAGACATTAAGAAACTAATTACACAAGCCATTCCATATACATTTATCAATTCATTCTTTTATAACTTGGCAAAATATGAGGTGTTTCTTAGAGTGGATTTAGATCATGAGTGATATCAATTTCTTGAGGAGGCCATCAATGTGGGAATTTTTAGGTCGATCCACTATAAGGAAGATACTAAAAAGCGATATGTAAAGTATTTTTGGGCTTGTATGTTAGGATGACATGTCAATAAAGTGGATTATAAATTACACCAATAACCCTCTTGCATTGATAATAGATTTATTTTCTAAGGAGATTGAATCCCTTAATGATTTTCAGTATTTTCCTTTATCACTCACTTGGATGGAGTTGAGGTTTAAATATAATATCCCTGTGACACATGTAAAACCTTATATTTTGATCACAAAATCCATCATATATTATTCTATTAGTATAATTATAGAAGATAAGTAAGATTTTTTCAATACTCTTAAATGGTTAAGAGGATAGTAGTTAATGGATATTAATACTAAGCAAATAAACCTTGAATTCTCATTTTCATAAATAATATTTCTTCAATTAAATAATAATTGGTGTTTCTATGATTCATTTTATAAATTGAATTGTATATTTGATGTTCTCTTATCATCTTAATTTCAACTATATAAAACATATTTCAGGTGGTTATTGATTAATAAAAAACATTATCATAGTGATGTTAATTTTGAGATCAATATGTTTTTGGTTTTTTACTTTATATGGGGAATTAAAAACCATTGAGCATGTTTTTTTCATTTTATTATAATTTATTGATGTATGGAAAAGTAATATTAGGTCTTGGTATATATATTTCTTCTGATATTTCTTATTTGATATTGCTCTTGGTTTTTTTTAAAGGTAAGGTCCTTTTCTTTAGTAAATTTTGCCCTTTTTGTTTTTTATAGATATTATTTGGTTCAAATGAAAGAAAAGGAACAAAAAGTTTTTTTCATTTTAAATTAATTATTCATAATAACTTCTCAAGAGAAGTTATTCCATGTATTTTAATTATAAAAATATGGTTACAACTCAAGATTCCTCAAAGAAATATGGAAAAAATACAAATAATATTAACAAATGTCTTGACTGATATTGGAGGATATACTAAACATATCCACTCCCTAGATTAGAAAATAATTCAATCTTGGCTATGAGGGTGGATATCTTTGAAATTAAATGATATTTGGTGAAGTTTTATTTCTTTGAGCATACCATTGATCTGGACCTAAGTCTGGTGGGTGTTTTTCAGTCTAACTCAAGTGGAAAAGAAAGTAACATTGATAACAAGGATAAACTATTAGACATTATCCATGAATTTTTGCAACAAATGAGAAATAACAAGATGTGGCACATGATAGTAATAGTAACATATGTGGTTATGCTTAAATAAACACATATTCAATTTAAATTATGTATTTTCAATCCTATTTACATGGACACAAGATGCCAATTGATGGGTATGGGTTTATTGATTATCCCAGGATTGAAAAATTCATATAAAATAATGGGAGTGAAATTTTATGTAATATTATAAACATTATATAAAAATATCAGAAGATTTATTTAGAAAATATAATTTTTTATGTTCAAAGGTTAAAAATAGGAAATTTTACTATCTAGTAGTGGATTGTAGCACTAGTAAAAGTATTCATGCAATTGATAAATGTGAATAGGGTGAAGTTTCAATGAGAAACATGATGTTATGTAGTTGGGGCATGACAAGAGTGGTGGGAGTAACGAAGACAAGTATAAGGGATCTGATAAGAAATGAAAAGGACACTTGATTGAAGATGATTTTATGAGTTTGATAATTTTTGATGTGTTCTAATTTTTTTAGCTCTTTCTAGGTATGTTTGTTTTATGAATGTGACTCTTTGTATATTAATACAATTTATGGTGCCCTTTAGTGGATAGTTTTGATACATTTTATTTTGAATTTAATTTTTATGTTGTTATCTAGTAGGTTGGTTTTCATATTTTTTATATTATTTATCGTTTAGACATATATTGTGTTTTGTAAATGGAATTTCAATATAAAAAATATATAATATGTTTTCAAAGACCATGAACAATCATATTCTATGTAGATAATAATATATATAGACATTTTTATATATAAATATAAATTATGAAAATTGGTATTAATATTTTTTTAACTTGTATTAAATAATATTTAATAATAGTTATTCACAACTTATGACATGCCATGTATCAATATTATGAAATTTTTCACATGTTTTATGGTTATCTTATTTAATAGTAAAATATCTGAAAACTTACATTTCCCTATAATTAATTGACATTTTCCATCAAACATATAAATATCATTAAATGCATTTATTAAACCTTAAACATAAGGTGCATGAGTATTAGATCATTTACCCTATTTTAATAATCAAATATATTTAGTTAAATTGTTGATCTTATCTAAAAACTCTTTGGTATCTCACTTAGTTATGGATTATAATATGAATTACATATTCCATAAAGTCTATGAACTAAATAAAAATATGTTTTTTTCTCATATTTATTATTTATTCTCCTTCCAATCCAAATTCAAAGGTGGTATTGTGGACAGATATTTTGATGTTTTTAAAATTATTACATAAATATAGTTTTTGTAAATAAAATTATTTTAATTTCAGCCTTAGAGATAGTGAAAAGAGAGGAGGTATTTAAAGATATATTCAACCTCAACTATACCTCTAAAAAAATGAGTGATAAAAATATTTGGAACTTAAAACCATATTATGGAATATTTCAGTTGGTATAATAAAATGAATTAACTTGGAAAAATTTTAGTACAAAATTATAGATAATTTACCTCTAACATGTGGTTAAATGAAAATTAGTTTTGAGATTTCTATATTCTAAAATTAATTGGATTTGATCACATACCAATCACCCTTTGTAGATGATAACATGGATCCTTAATTAGACCTCCATTTGTGGTTAAATAAATGTGGTTTAATCATCTCATGAAAGAGGGTTGAAGGATAAATCTCCAAGAGGTAGTTCTAAGATTCATATAGTGGCACAAAAACTAAAATATGTAAAAAAACAAACTTATTATTTTGAATACAGAGTCATTTTAGAACATTTTAAGGAAAAAAAATCGTTGAATAATAAATTTAGTCTCTTTAGGATAAGATCTAGTGGAAAGGTCATGATATATCTTCCCTTCATTCATAACAAGATTATTGTCAATAACTAAAATTAGTTTTGATTAACGAGGTAAATTTATGGAAATGAAAAATGAAGAGAATGTTATTAAAGTAAATATGGGTAAGTAATGGTTAGGGCTCGTAAAAAATAGATGCCATACATAATATAACATATTAGTGTTATCAATATTAACTCCCTATTTTTAGACATTATATAAGTTCATAAAAAACAAGATCGCATTATATTAATAAAACGACATAATTATACAAGTTCTAAGGAGAGGAAGATAAGGTTTTTCATGATTGAAATATTACATGCAATAATCAATACTACATGCCTTCTTATTCTTATATCTATATCCCTCTCTTCCTCTCCCTATCTCTCTCCCTCTCTCTCTTGAGATTACACTCTATGCATAATAACTTTTGGATTTTCTCTTTACAAATTATATCCCCTTAAACCAATCTCTCAAATACCTTTTTTAGGTTCTTTGGGGTGCTTACATGGAAAAACATCCATGGAAATAGATGTTTTCAAAATCATGGCTTGAGTTCTTTATTCCATGTAACTTAAAAAAACATCATTTAATTATCCACTATTATTAATTCTTATATAATTGATACTCCTATTTTATAATCATATGCTCCTATAATATTCTAATATCTAAATCACATTTATATGTTAGGTCATATTTTACATATTTTATCATCTCTAATTGTTATCAGTAACATGTACTTCACACAATGAAACTAGAGTCTAAGTAGGATTATAATGGGTTTACATGGAATTAATCAAACCTAGTTGACTCCATAATAAATTTTTAATGTATTTATTTGTTCATGTAATCTTAGCCTAATTATTTCCTTCTATTCCCAATTTGTTTCCTTATGTGTGTACCCATTGCCATGATTTGTCATACGCTTGTGCGTAAGTCTTCACACAAAGGAATAAATACATATATGAACTAAAATTTAATCCCTGTACATGTTGATTTAGTTCACACTTATGTGCTATAATATATCCTCTGAAAAATTATATGTTTATGTCATATCCTTTTATGTGTCACTTATTCATGTATTATGATCCTACATCAGATATCCCACGTAATTAAAATATGATCTCCAAATAAAAAATTGAAACCTTTGAGAGTATGTCCATAATTTCCAATATCATTAAGATCCAACTACATTATATCATCTAATGACTTATTATTCCATTTAACAAGATATTCTGTATACTCCTTGCACATATTCTTAACTCTCTTAGAGTCCAATATGGTATCTATAAATACCTTTTCCTTTTATAGTATATTTTATTTCTATTTTTTTTACCTTCACCTATGTTTCTCCATTAGGTTTCCCCTAATACAATTCATTTAGGTGTGCCACATTAAAAATATATGAAATATACATCTCTCTAGATAAATTTACCTTGTATGCGTTAGTCAAAAAGATTTTTAAATACCCTACATGGTCCTAACTTCTTCATCTATGTTTCCTTAAATAAAGTTTATTTAAATAAATGTGTCATTACCAAGTATTATACCATGTTTTAATTATATATATTTATTTTCTAAGGTGTTATTTGGATTCACTATGTATTTTCATTAGTAAAGTTAAAATATAATAAGAAGGATAAAATTAATAATGTCCAATCTCAATGATTTGTTAGTTCATATTGCTACAATATATAGTATACATAACTATATATCAAACCATGTGCCAAAGGAAATGACAACTTATTTTTTTCCACCTACCCTTATACCACAATATTATCTCACACACCATCAAATTATTTGCTTCGTGTACCATGAAATAAAATATGTGGTCAACATTTTGCTCCTCAATCCCATCAACCTCCCATAAATAAATCCATTTTAATATCAAGGGTATGATATCATCGACCAAATATGGAATACCCCTACTAAATTTAATAATTTCAATTTATTAAAGTTATCAACAATAAAAAAGTATCTTATATGAAATGTTATGTGATACAACTCATTCTAGTGATAGAAAATCAACATAATTTTATTATATCATGAATATAGTTAAGGATATTGAAATTTTCATCACCATTGTCAAGGAATACTTACCTCTTAAAAATATAATAAATTAATATCATCCAATATTTGTTCAAGTTCAGGTTCATGAGAAGATAGTGCAACTTGTAATGGTTGGCAATGGTTCAGGGATGAAGATTTTCATCTCTAATTTTTTGAAATAATTTTTTTTCAACATGAGCAACATTTTGTAAATAAAAACATAATATCAATGTATTTGATAATAATTCTATTTAAATACTTATAACTATTACATTATATTTACTTTAAGGTCCAAATATGCTCCATGTTATTTTTTAGTCATGCCTAACCAGTCACAATAGAACTTAATTTTGGGGTGAATTTGGAGTCATACAATAGAGAATATACCTTATTAATTACATAAATGTATCAAATTTATATATGATGGACATGAGTATACGAGTACAACATATGATACACCTTTAATATATTGAAAAGTGACTCAATCACAATTTCAGGATCATTCTATTATACCACATGCAAAACCCAAATTACTTTATCAAATGTACACATATATGGTAGGCCAATAGGACATATAAAATGTTTAAAACAAAAATATAAAGAATTAAATTAAAAACCAAAAAATATTTCCCTATTATTCCATAAGAAGAGGAGGAAATACTAAATCTCCCTCTTTTCATCAATTTCAAACATCCTACGTGCATAATTAAAGATTGGTATGATAGTGATGGTAATGACCATATAAGATAAATTTAATGATTAATATAACATAATATATGCAAACATGTTTTGGTTGGAACATATGAAGATGATTTGTATAAATAAAATAAATTCAAATCATGTATTTATATAAAGAAACAATCCTACAAGGACAAATGAGGGTATAGTTAAAGATAATCAATATAGTCAGATTTCAAACAATCGTTAAAATATTAATTTAAGAGAACATCAAGATATAATATAGTATATATGTCTAAGGTTTATATCACATGAATCCAATAATACACTTGCATACAAAATTCAACATGTTATGGTCGATATTGCACCTTATAAAAAGGAAAATTTTAAAATGTAGTAGATATAAAGGGAATAATTGGAAATGCAAAATTTATCAAAATAAAAATGTGAACAATAAAGGTCACAAAAGGGGAAGATATAAAAAAAAGAAGAGAAAAATAGAAAAAGGGGGAAGATATAAAAAAAGAAGAGAAAAATAGAAAATAAAGAGAGAAGAAAAGGATATAGATTAGGACATAATATATAACTATAATGTGTGTGTGTGTGTGTGTGTGTGTGTGTGTGTGTGTGTGTGTGATGAGAGAGAGAGAGAGAGAGAGAGAGAGAGAGAGAGAGAGAGAGAGAGAGAGAGAGGAGAGAGAGAGAGAGAGAGAGAGAGAGAGAGAGAGAGAGAGAGAGAGAGAGAGAGAGAGAGAGAGAGAGAGAGAGAGAGAGAGAGGAAAGTAGAAGTAAAATTTAAAGTTAGAGAAGAAAATTAAAATGAGAATTCAAAAGTCACATAGATCTCTTCAACCCCAACTAAATAGATAATGAATATGGATATGAACCCCCTAAAATAAGAATAATACCCCATGTCACTTGTAAGAAGAAGAAATAAATCTAAAAATAGTGTAGAAGTGTAGAATAATTGTTGAAATTATAGTGACAAAATAGAAGGAAGATGATTAAGATATCCAATAATGGGATAAAATATGATGATAATACATTTACTTTGGAAAGATAAAAAACTATGTCTAGGAACACTTGTTACTATTCGATTCCTACAAGAGAAGTCATGGGTTTAATGAACTCCAAATAAAATTATTTGATTTCATCGGTACATTAAGGGATGAAACATTGAAATAGTATACAAATATAATCCCAAACCATAATATCATAGGGGATGAATTAAAAAAGGAATTTATAAATGAATTTCATTATCCTAACATATAAATAGATATTTTTACTTAGATAAGACAACATATACCGAAGGAGAATTATATGGTCAAGGATTATGAGAAATAATTTTGAAATAAGTAGTGATAAATTTGGAATAACTATTGAGTGAAAAAAAAAGGATAAAATGGTTTATCTCAAGTTTGATGCAATTTTTACAATCTTCCATGGATGAAACAAAGTTTAAAATAGTACTTGAGATATTAGAAATGGCCACAATATTAACATCACAATCATCGAGAAGGCAGAATAATATTACAATGAAAAGGGATCTAGAAAACATGAATAAAGTGTTGAAGTTGTTAGGTTTGAATTGATAAATTTGATAAAAGGATAAGTAGGACATTCCAACTTCGCCCATATTTATTCAAGTCTAATAAAATGGTGTATGGTATGAGGCAATGAAATAGACATAGAAGAAGAGTTCCCGTATGATGAGATACCAAGATGTATGGTGTAATTATGAAAAATATCACCACAACCATATAAATAAATAATATGATGTGATATATATCGATGTTTGGATCAACATGATGACAAGTTGTGCCCATTTATAGATAAAATTATATGTTCTAACTTGTATAAGGAGAGAAACACTAAATATAAATTTAAAAAGTATAAAAGAACATAAATAATTAAATAAGCACATACTGAAAATTACTTAGGGTTATATCAAAAATCCATGGGTACATGATTATCAACCACAAATGTAATATTGGATACATGTTGATGCACAAAAGTGGGGGAAAAAATAGTTAGCATCCCATAGAATTGTGTTTTTATTTAATATAGCATATTCCACTTGAAAAAATGTGTGAACCCTTCATTTCAAATTTCCTATGCAAAGGCTTGATGTTCAAGCCTAAAGGGCATATGCACTTTTCAAAGGGAATACACTATTTGCAAAGGGTGTATACTCTTTTCAAAGGGAGCATGCCATTTAAAAATGGAATACAACCTTTACAAATATATAATAGAATATTTCCTTTGTTTTATTTCCATTTATACCCCATTTTCTTTAAACCAACACATTTTTTGCAAAGGATTTTGCTAAAGGGTTTCATATTACACATGCATGTTTTAGATTTGCATGCTACCAATGGAATTCAACATTTTAGTTTCATAGGTATTCCGGTAAGGTTAAATTTAAATTTTTTCATTTATATTTATATTTAATTATGAAAAAAAGGTTTTTTAAATGATATTTACATTATATTCTCTTACATTGCCTTAAAAACCTATATTTTTATAAATAAAGATAGACAATTGAATGATGAATCCATTACTCGAGGAAAATGTCAAACAAAACCCTAAAGAATTTGATATTGCAAAAGAATAATTTCCATTATATATAAAATAAAAATACAAAATGTTAAAAATTATAGATAGTAATCAATGGTTTATTTCAATCCTCAGCTGATAGTTCATGTAATTCACTTACCGATACAATATAGATCATTTTTAAGGAAATGAGAAATGCAAATTTGTAACTTGGTGATATGTTGAATTGAAGAGAAGTATTGAAATAATTTTATTATAATAGATTTCAATATGAATATGGTAATAAAAAATAACAAAATAAGATGTGTATGTTTTATTTGTTAATCCTATAACCAAACAACCACCACTAATGAATTAAAAAAATATTAGTATTGATTGGTGTGTTCATGAGGGCATAAAATTTTCCTTTTTGAATAGGTGTTGGATGGTGTTTTATGAGCCCAAATACAAAAATAATGAGGTTAAATTATACTTTTTTAGAAAATTTTATTGATAATTTATGCAACATTAAATTTAAAATTATTCTTTCATGAAGGCCTGTCAAGGTAGGTGAAGTGTGTCTTCATTTGATAGACCTAGTGGTAAGTAAGACAAAAATTATCTAAACATGTTCAAAGAAACAAATTAACAATAACACGTCCTTCTATCCCTAAAATGTTTCATTCTACCATACAAATAGACACCCTTGAGGCATTTAGGAGTCTAACACAAGTTATGATTTATCATGGTATGTATACATTAAGGACTTATGCTCAGCCTCTAGGAGGTGATACATCTAATAGTGGTATTGATTATAGTGGTAGTGGGACTGGTGTTATTGGTGGTAGTTGTATTGGTTTTAGTGGTAGTGGTTTTAGTGTCCCTCCTTTTACTCATGATACAATTAATTTGTATCATTAAACATCATGTGGAAGGAAGTGTATGGAATCTCCTATTTAGGTATAACAGACTACATCTATGGAGTATAAAACTAATTTTATTTAACATACTAGTACTTCTCATTATATTCTATCTACATCTACTTTAGTACATCAGTTCACCAAGACACTCAAGTCTATTCCTTTTTTAGTTACTTCAAGACCTCAGGAGCCTAGCATTGTACAATATACATCAATCATAGATGCTTTATGAGCTCATGACACAAGCATGGCAGACATTGTGCCATTTGTAGTAGCTTCATTAACTCCTCTCATGATACCTCATTTTAATGTGCATGATTTATATACTTTACTCTCTCTCTCTCTCTCTCTCTCTCTCTCTCTCTCTCTCTCTCTCTCTCTCTCTCTCTCTCTCTCTCTCTCCTCTCTCTCTCTCTCTCTCTCTTCTCTCTCTCTCTCTCTCTCTCTCTCTCTCTCTCTCTCTCTCTCTCTATATATATATATATATATATATATATATATATATATACGTATTTGATACACAAGTTTTATTCTAATTATAGTTTGAAAAAATAATATTTATTTTATTTTCTATTATGTGTTTACATAATTGAGTAAATTATTTTTACATAAAATTTTTATTTATTACTTATATATATGATTAGTTATATGTTGGGTAGTTACACAGATCTTGATTTTGTTTTATAGGCTGCAATTGGCATTAGTGTACCCTATATTCATGATTGAAAACTTTCAAATTATATATATTTATTTATGTATATTTATTGTCCCCTTGAATAGAAAATTATGTTTTGAGATATATATGCTCATTGGATTCACAAATTATTCATTTTTTTGGTTTTAAAAATTATGGGGTACACTATGTGCGCCCCTTGATGGATAACAACAAGGTTTGATTGAAGTTGCGTTACATATGATGATCCATTATATCCAATATAAATTCATGATTTAGAGATGGAATATGATGATAACACAATAAAATTATTTTTTAGCTTCAATTAATTATATTCTATCTCACATTTACAAAAATCTATGCACATGTAGATTTAACGATAAATAAATGATTCATAAGATTCTCCATTAAGGGTGTAGATGTGATATCTCATCCATAAATAGACATTTGTGTGGAATATAATGAGTATAGAATCATTTTTAAAAAAAATTATTCATGAAAAAACTATCATTTTCAATAAATAGTTTTAATGCATTAAATTTTATATTTCTTATGTTATGTAGATATGATAATTTTCAAAGGTTGTGGATCAAATATTTGATGAATAACATGCTAAGACGTGAGTCTCTCCTTGTATTGAGGTGTATAGCACCACTATATCTACATATATTAAAATAAAGAGTAATTTATTTTGACATAATGAGGAGTAAGAGATCTAGTTATTGTGATAGGGGTCTAGGTGTAGGCAAAATCGATGGTATATGTTGTTATGGCCCACATTCTATCCCTATATGGCACATTTTGTATATGTACATGTTATGGTCTACATGTTTTCTTTATATGTGTCCTATTTTTTATGTCATTATGACATATAAATTTCGATATACAAATATATACTTTTAAATAGATAAGCTTCCTTTACCTATGTGTAATTTCTATTTTAATCATTTAATGTCCACACATATTATTTGTTAGAGATCATTATAAATTAATATGTGGAGTGTTATGTGCTTTATAATTATGTATATTATACATTTACATGAGATATTAATTATTTAATTGTTTCATTTATATCTAATTACATATAAATATCGATTTGCATATCAAATTAATCACTTTATCCAACAACTTTTTGGGTGGGATGAGTTTAAAAAAAATATAATGGAGGGATATTATTATGTGAAATAACATATTATAAAAGGGAATAATAATATTCACATATATGAACTATATTTAGAGTCATATTTGGGGTCATGCATGGATGTTCAAGTAGTTAGAGTCTTGATATTAGCACTCCTAGCATGTTTGCAAAATTTTCCCTCCAAAATATTATGTTTAAATATTCAAATTGCCTTGTAAGGCCTATAAGACCTTGTATTTAGTTGTAAGGGCATGAAAAATATGAAATGGACTTAATAGTTTGTTATTATGATTTAAAAGTAACATTACACTCATATAAACATAAACATACCTTAACACTCATCTAGAAGGGTGGATTCTACATTGAATAAGACAAAGTAAGGAAAATATATGTTAAAGAGAAAATGGTTGATAATATCTAGGTATTATTATCTCTTTGAACCTAACATTACAAATCAAAGAATTGAGAATAAGTCTAGTGGAGTTGGTGAAACCATCTAAAAAGTATTTTTGGTCTTGTAAGACTAATCTTATAGGATAAAACTAATTGAAAAAAATACTAAACATTGAGATTGAGAAAGGATTTAATTAGACTTGTAAACACCAATCTACAAGGACAATCCTTAAATAATAAAGTTTTTATCACAAGTGGATAATGTGGAGAGACCTAGAAGGGTATAACAAAGATAGGGAAAGAATAGAATTAGATATTAAAGAACCTAATAAGGTTTCAATGGTTTAAATATTGGCCAAAAGATAATAGAGATTGTCAAACTTTAGTCATATGTTGTAAGAAAACCATGAGGAATAGGTACGAGCCATCAGCTCCTATAGTTGCATGAATGATTCATCTAAGAACAACCTAATGTATTATATCTAACTTAACAAAAGTGATACATGATAATGAGTTCAATTTTATAGCCAAAAATCTCAGAACATATAAAAATTTAGTTAGTAGGGGGTTATCTTGTGCCTCATCATTACAATAAATGAGTTATTTGCATGAACATGTCTAGATGGGTGTCTTAAGGATAGAACATCCTTTGGATAATCTCGATTAGGCCCTAGGAGATCAATTTAAGTTTGAATTAACACAACCTTTAATAGAATTTCCTCATCCCTAAATTTGAAAAGTGAGGAAACTTCATTCACATATTTTATGAGAACTGCGAGGGATATATATGAGACATAAAATCCTAAACATTTTATGGATGATTCCTCTAAAAACACCTAGAAGGGTTCTCTATAACTCAACATGAGTAAGACATAACAACACATTTTGTCTAATATTCAAATCTCTCAAAATAGACCAAAAGATAGTCAATCAAGGCATATCTTATGCCTTGTTAGATTAATAGACAAAACATCTATATAGACATATCCATATTAGAATTGTAAGTCTAGAATGGCCCTTGTCTAATCTTTATTAGGCCTCGAGACCTCAAGTTATAGTTTATTGGACACACCCTTTAAGATAATCTCCCCATCTTTGAGTATGAAAAGTGAGGTAACATCAATCATTCATTGAAGGAAAATTTTGAGGGATGATGTTGCAGTTTTAGCTCCTATACTAACATTGGTGAGTCCTCTAAGAATAGCCTAGATGATTCTCCATTAATTTACATGAGAGAGACATGATAATGAGTTTTATCTCGTAACTAACTCTCTTAGAATATACCAAATATTGGTTAGTGAGGGGAATATCTTATGGCTTGTCATCCAAAATAGAATTTTTTTTATGTAAAAATATTCATATGGTCATTTTTAAGGCTAAAAAAACACTTGTCTAGTGTCCATCGGCCCTAGGAGTGCAAGTTATGGTTGACCAGATGCATCCCTTAAGAGAATATCCTCATTTATGAGGGTTGAAACTAAGAAATACTTAGTCAAACATTGTTAGAGAATCATGAGGGATAGAGATGAAATATCATCACATAAAATTTCAAATATGAGACCTTTGATACAAATATGGAGGATTGTCTCTAACTTAACATGAGCGAGACATGGCAATGATTTTTTGTCTTGAATCCTAATATATCAAAATGGACCAAAATTTGGCTAGTGGGGGGCATATTATATGCATAATTATCCCAACCAATGAACCATCTACATAAAAATATGTGGATGGGTGTTTTAAGTCTATAATGACCCTTATTTGGTCTCAGTCAGTACCTACATGCTCAATTTATAGTTGAAAAACATATCCTTTAAGAAAATTTCTTCATCCATGAGTATAAAAAGTGAGTTAAATTAGGTTATGTGTTTCAAAATAACTATGAGGTATAAAGATAGGTCATCATCTCCTATAGTTTCATGGATTAGTCCATTGAGGACACCTATGAGGATACTCTATAATTCAACATGAGTGATACTTGTCAAAAAAAATTTATCTCTCAACTAAATCTCTTAGACTGGATCAAAAATTAGTCAGTAGGGGGAATATATTGTGCCTTCATTGCCTAATCAATGAAATATATATGTAGACATGAACAATCAATAATTCTAAGGCTATAAAAGCCATTGTCTGATCTTAGTTGGGCCTCAAGATCTCAAGCTATATTTGAAGAGAATATCCTCATCCTTAAGTGTGAAAGTGAGTAAACATCAGTTGTGAGTTTTAGTATAACTATGAGGGATAGATATGCATTATAAGATCCTACCCTTTCACATATGAGTCATATGAGAACAACCCAAAGTATTCTCTCTAACTTGACATGATCACGACATGACAATTAATTTTATCTCATAGCCAAATCTCTTAGACTGGACCAAAAGCTGGTCAGTGGGGGAATATATTGTGCTTCATCACCCCAACCAATGAGACATATATGAAAAAAAATTGATGGTAATTTTAAGGATAGAATGGTCATTTTCTAATCTTAATTGGGCCCTAAGAGTGTAATTTAAAGTTGATTGGATGCATTTTTAAGAGAATCTCCTCATCCATGGATGATAAAACTAAGTGGTCTTCCATCATGAATCACAAGAGAACTATGAGGGATAGATACAAACTGTTAGCTCTCACAATTTCATGAATAAGTGGTTTGAAAACTCCCCATAGGATTATCTCAAACTCAACATGAAAAAGAAAGGATAATGTGTTTTCTTTCATAGTCAGTCTCTCTTAAGGGGATAAAAGTTTGTTAATTGGGGGAATATCTTGTGCCTCATCATCCCAATCAATGAATCATATTTATTGAGACATATGGATGGGTGATTTAAGTATAATACATCCCTTACCCAGTCTCAATCACACCTTAAGAATGCAAGTTTTAGTTTACTAAAGGAATCTATTATAATTAATCCTTATCCCTAAGTGAAAAAAATGAGTGACCTTTCATTGTGTGTTGCAGGAAAAATGTGAGGGTTAGAGATGAAATTTTAGTACCTACACTTCCATGTTTGAGTCCTTTAAAAAACCCTAGGATTATTTTGTCTTAGTCAACATATATGACACTACAATAATTGTTATCTCACAACCAAATATATATTCAAGTGCCCAAAGTTGGTCAGTTATGGGTATATATTATGCCTTGTTATCCTAATCGATGAATCGTCAATGGAGATACGTCTAGATTAGCATTTTAAGGAAAAAACAATCCCTATCCAATCTTGATCATCCATAGGAGTGCAATTTTTAATTTCCTAGATTCACC
>JARHVA010007897.1:480000-495000 GCA_037957365.1 Torreya grandis
GATAAAAAATTCAAAATTCAAATACACTAAATCAAATTTATTAAATATATTAATTTGAAATACAATATGAATTTTTCATACTAATATTACCAATTCAATATAATGAACCTTCAAGATAATCTCTCTTTTTAATTATTTCAAAAATCACTTCATGCTTGAATTTACTAAATTTACAAAACCTTCTATTCTTAGGATTTCAATGATATTTGATCATTTGAATATTCATAATGACAACTAGATTTGAATAATGAATCACCACCATGCATGTTTCAATTTGGTCAAATAACATTTATTTTATTTTTATTATGATAATACATATGAAGCCAAATTCATTTTACCACTATGGATCCAATGGGATAAAACAATTCTTTCCCATCCATGACGTTTGTGGTTAATTTTTTTCCCCTACACAACAACAAAAGTAGTAATATGTTCTTCCATCATTAACCTTAGGTGAAATGACTATACAAAACATTTTATACATTTAAAGTATAATCAAATTGTAAGCACATATATGAAAAATTTAAAATATCACTAATAGAATTAAGGCTAAATTTAAACTATGAATAAATTTTACCTAGTTGCATAGGATTTGAGATGTGGTCAATGTGATTTCATGATCCATTAATTTTTATAGTGAATAGATACTCTCTACAAGTGTTATGGCTCTACCATACCATTCATCAATATATTCTTTTGACTTGTATTCATGAGAATTAAGTTCCATATAGATGGAACAAAAGAATGTTATATCCATAGTATAAATACTCCATGAACTAGAATTTGAGCTTTGAATGGAGTGATAAAAACATAATCAAAGTACTATAGCATAATATTCATACATTGAATTATCTTTTTACTCCATTAATTAAATAATCTTTGAACATGAGAATATTTATCTGATCCATGACAATGTTTTCACTAAACAAGGTCATAATACTTGAAATATTGATCAAAATAGAATCGTTCTTATGTTTTCCCTAATCCTTTTAAGAGATCTTTTTAGACATGCATCTGCACCATCATGTTCCACTTTTAAATTCCTAGCCGTAAAGAAACTCTAAAAAAGTTGAACACCATTCTTCTTATTCATTATTCTTAACTAATAAAAAATTCAATAATTCTTAAAGTATCTTATACAATTCTTTAACATAATGTAGTGTGTATCAAACATGATTTCTCTTGCATTCATATTCCTATAACATATCTCAAAAAACCCTATAAACTCTAAATAATGTGATCTATCATTGCTAATACAAAATCGAGACTCTCTCAAAATATTTATATTATCGTCTATGTTATTCATTGTAGGTCTAAATTTTATATGCCCAAAACTTCCATATTGAATTGAATTATAATATTTGAATTAAACCTAATTATGTCATTGTAGTGTGTAGTTATAAATAAAGTTAAAAACAAAAATATTATTATCAATTGGGAAGTTATGCTTGCATAGATTGAATTGATTATATAACCATTTTGGTGTGTGTGTGTGTGTATGAGTGTGTCTTGCATACTGCTAGATAATATTCTTCTTAAATTTAAACATGAAATCAAATATGAAAACATTGGTCATAACCAAATCACATATTGATGACTCTTTTCCATATTTTAAGACATAATTTACATATTTGTAGTTATTATAATAAATTAGTTAGTTTCTAAATTAAACTAAAATTTATTCATGTATATAGCTTGTCAAATTTTAAAAACCTACAAGACTATTACATGTTTCATCTAAACATTATTTGACAAAAAAATTACCCCTTAGGTCTTTCATAAAAAAATATTTTAGATTAATTATATAGATGTTGTAGGTGGGGAAGCAACTATAATCTCCTACATAATATCATCACTCTATAAATTAAAATATATATGATGAAAAAAATTAAAATACATAACAAATTAAAAATGTACCCTACAACAACATGTGGTGTAGGGTTGATTGATTCTAACATAGAAAAGCTTTCACATCTCAAAAGACCTTTGGATAATTAGTAATTGGTCACTAAATTCTTGAATAATTTTTTTATAAAATTATGTTTGGGTCATGTCATTGAAATGTTTTTCATGTGGCCCATGGATTTTTGAATTTTTTTCTTTTATCGTCCTTTAAGTTAGATGAGACCTTTGTGTTGTCATGCCAAAAAATTTCAATCAAATGTCTTGTTCTTTCAAATATTACCTTATCTTTTGGTTGGATTATACCAATAAATAACCAATAATCCATGAGTAAAGTGTCATCAAGCCTTACTCTTATTTTAATGTAATTTATTAGATTTCTTCTATTCAATTTCAAGGATTTACTTGTTTCACTAAGAATTCAATCTTTAGATGTTTTCTTCCTCGCAATAGATTCCATTAATACTCTTTTTTTTGACATCTATTGCCTATTATCTTATATAATTTGGTTTGGTTTTGGACCTGGGGCGTGAACATATTCCAAATCCTATCATGAACTAGTCAATTTCATTTTGTTAAAAATTATGTCTTCTTCATCTTTTGTAACCGATCTGATCACTCAAGCTTCATATATATATATATATATATATATATATATATATATATATATATGTGTATATATGTATATATATATACATACATACATATATACATATATACATATATATATATATATATATACATATATACATATATATATATACATATATACATATACATATATACATATATACATATATATATATATACATATATATATACATACATATATACATACATATATATACATACATACATATACATACATATATATATATATATATATATACATATATATACATACATACATACATACATATATGTATATACGTATATGTGTATATATATATATATATATATATATATATATATACATATATATACATATATACATATATATATACATACATATACATACATACATACATACATATACATACATACATATATTTATATTTATATATATATATATATATATATATATACATATATATACATATATATACATATATATACATACATACATATACATACATATATATACATACATACACATACATACATACATACATACATATATATATATATATATATATATATATATATATATGAAAATGTAGTTTTTAAATATACAATTAATTTTAGGTTAAACTATTATTTGTAATTAGTGCTTAGTTTCTACACAACATACCTCATTATGGACTATATACATCTTGTCACAAATACCTCTATAAGATTTTGAATATTAATCATATATTTATAAAACTTATAAATTCACAATATACACATTATCAACTATGATTAAAAAATTGATTTTCATTAAGTTAAGAAAAAAAAAATTGTGTTCATACACTTCTTGTTTCATGTTTATATTTATCTTGAATTGTAAAATTATATATATATATATATATATATATATATAGACACACACACACTATAAAATTAGTTAAAATATTCCCAATCTTATTTGACATTTCACTTATCCAAATATTAATTTTCATAAAAAAATTCATTATGAAAAAAGTGTGTTTGTACACGTGCAATCTCCTTATCTTTTCAAAAAAGTATCCAAACTATTGTGATAAATGCATCTATTTTGCATGCTTTTATCCTCTCGGTATTGAAAAAATTATATGTTTATAAACTAAATTAAAAATTATACATTGCATGTTCTTATGTCATTTTCAAATTATTTTTTGAAGTGTCTCTAACATTATCTCGAATATCAACTATTGTTATTTTAAGTAAAAAATTCTCACTTTAAGCCCCCTATTTTATCCACCATTATCCTACATCTATATGTATATGAAGATGATTCCCATCACTAATCTCACTATCATAACTTGTATGTTCTAAGGTTGATATCAATTTTTTTAGTAGAGTCTATGTGAGTCTAATGAAGTGAGAGAAGTGTCATGTTTTGAGTTTGTATGATTCTTCTAAAATTAAAAACTTATCTACATGAATAGAGCATGTGTGGTTGAATTAAGAATGCATTAACCCTTGAGACCATCTACATAACATAAAAATATGAAAATCTTACTTTTTTGCTCCATATCCTCATGTTTCTTCTTTGGTATATGTGGCATAGTTTGAGATCTATAAGACCTAAAGTGCTCAACTACAAGTTTTATGTTATGTGAAGATTAAAATGGAGTTATTCATTTTAAATATTCATAGGAAACCATATTATTACTGTGGAATGCATAATTATTTAATTTAACCCATACTATGGTGCAAGTGACTTAAATGGAATCATATAGTTATCCATCTATTTTAAGGACCTATCATTGCATTCTTCTACTTCATTTTATTGACAACTTTAAATAACTATCCACTAAAAATAAATCCACTTTGTTGTGCAAAACTACTTAATATTGTTGTTAACATACTCACCCCCATTATTAGTTAGAATAACCATGATGAATTTATCTTATTATTTATCTACAAGATATTTGAAATCTCAAAACTTGTTAGAAACTTTCAATTTCTACTTAAAGTGAGTCAAATCATGTGTATCTCAAAAAAAATCAATGAAGGTAAGAACATGATTATATATTGTTAAAGATGTACTAATAAAAGGTCCAGCTACATCAACTTATAGTAATTACAATGACATCAAGCTCTTCAAACTTTACCTTTATCAGATTTATATTTAGGGTGCTTCCCAAGGGTGCAACCCTTATAAATACCCTTAGATAAATGGACACAAGATAAAGATGTGACCATATAATTTTTATTGAGTTATAGGTATTAGTATTTGAGGTGGCTAAACCACTCATGATAAAGTTTGATAACTCCATTTGAAAGAGTCAAAAATGAAGTTAGAGAAGAATTTGGTCAAAAATGTGATATGATATATAACACAGATTTGTGATCTACCATATCGATTGCGAATATTCAATCATTACTAAATTATCTTATTATGATTAAATCTAGTGAAAAATTAACCCTCATGCCCTTACTGATATGAGTGATTTGGTATACTAAGAGGATATTGGTTGAAAGTGATGGAGCACTTAGAACATTATTGAATTTTCATTCATCTATTTCAATAGACCCTCCTCCTGCAACAATTTATAAAGTTTTATCACCCAGAGTAATATAAAGGATGTTACAATGATCTAATAAATAAAACACAACTTGTGAAGAGACCATGGGGTGGGAATCACCTAAGTCAATATTCCATGAATATGTTAGATCTACAACTACTACAAGAGCCTTTCCATTCTCTTATTCTTTATTGTTTTCTTTTACATTAAAACAATCTTTACTTGATTAATTTTGTTTGACAGAGTCATGAACACCTATGTTTTTTTTATAAGATGTGTTAGTTGATAAATTTGATTCTTCATGCAATTGTCTTCATCATGCTCATTTGTATTGTAGCAAAGCACTTAACCTTATCATTCTTAGGTTCATCATTTGTAGATGAAGTTTTAATTTTTATTTTTGTAGAGGGTGATTTTTTTTATCTATCTCCTGATATCCCCTTTCATATACAACATGACAAATCACCAAATGAAGTGTGTACTATTATGGAAAAGCTTTTTGGAAAAAAAATATGCAATGACAGGTCATGAACTAGAAAATAAAATTATCAAACTGAGTCCTAGTAACTTTAACATTCTTCATAATTTCTTCACCAAGTTCAAGTATCTAATGTCCTTATTACTTAGTATTTGTATCTACTTTCCATGCCACTAAATGTGTTTTAGGCACTACATGGAAAAAGCCCTCTTTAGATGTTTTCATTTTTGACTTGACTAGGAACAAAGACAAGTTGATATAGATGGAAAAATTGAATTAATCAATACCATAGGCCTTAATTATTTGGAATGGGAAAGAAAAGGCTTAAAATAAAGAGAATCATAAAAATATTAAGGGTCAAGAGAAGAAGAAAGAATCAACATGTACCAAAACAATCATTAAAACATTATTTTATAATTATAAACCTATGAAAAGAAAGGATAAGTGTTCCTATTGTAATAAAAATGTGTATAATGAGAACAAATATATGTGGACGTCATAAACTAAAAAGACATGACAACCCATAGGATTCATCTCTATGATTTTACCACTTGAGTTTTCTATATTTGTAGTTGGTTTAGTTTCTAACCCCTTTGAAATGTAATTTAAATATTTTCTCATTAGAATAATTTATATTTGAATTTTGATTTAATAATAGTTAAATTGTGTTAGATTGTTAAAAAAACAAGAATCCATTTATATTAAAAATTAAGTGTAGTCTTGTACTTATTGAAGTTATTGTTGGAGAAATGAAAGTGTAAGAAGTATGGTAAGAGACCTTAAAAAACAACACACCCACTAAAATATCAATGGTGAATGTTACTCACCTAATATTGTAAAAACATTACACTTAGAAATATGTAAGACACAATGGAAAATGTGTCTTGAGTAACTAGTGAAAATTTCAAAAAATACGTTACTTGAGAGATAAAAGAAGGGCATCCGGATCACACAAAAATGAATCCAAGAAGACTACACAAAATATGAGAAATGAGGAAAGAAAATGTTTATTTTATTGTGAGGAGGTTTGGCAACCTGCCAAATCAGACCTCACCCTCTGGTCTTTGATTGGCAAAGATAAGAAGATATTTTTAAAATAAATAATAATTCCCCTTTAACAATTTCTCACAGTATATTATTTTTATAAGTAAATAATAAAAACTTATCCCTTATAAATGTTATTTTTAATAATAAAAATCACCCCTTCCCTTTTATAAATCCACATTTATAAACATAAGCTATAATGTTTAATGTCAAATAAATATTTGAATTTAAAATATTATAATGTGATACTATTATTTTATGTAAAAGTGTATTTATTTTAAAATAAAATTTCATCCCCCCCACTCAATTAAAAAAAAAACATAAATTTCATGTGAGAGTGGTATTGGAAAACAGGTGAATGGAAATGAGTGATTTTCATTTAGAAACATATTGGGTTGATAACAAATAGAGGAATGAGATCTATGATGTCTAGAGGAGGTCATGATAAGACTCTATAATTATGTAACGGGTAGTGTAAGACTCTCCAATGGAATAGTAAATTATGTTGGACTATATTAGGAAGATGTGGAGGCTTCAATAGGTTATTTAAAAGCCCTTCATTGGTGTATGGAGGTATGAGACATAGACATAGTGATGTATAAAATGAGCCTAAACATCCTAAATACATAGCTTTTGATCCATTGCTTTGTTTGATCTCTCCTTCATGCCAAAGTAAATGTATTGAAAATTTTAGTTGATCCATAAGCCATCCTATCTAGTTATGGACATTTTTTATGTATTTCATAGGACACGAATTCCCATTTGAGGGTCCAAAAATGTATTTTAATATTATTTTTAGTATTTTTATATTTTTATAAATTATATATTTTTATAACTAGATATAAACATAAATTAAAATTCATTTGATTGGTTGATTTTAGTGTTTAGTTTATTTTTTGAGATTTTTAGAGATGCATGCATTATCATGCAAAACATACTAAAAATTAGAGATGATAAAAATAGTAGGTAGATTTTTATTATTTTATAGAATTTTGATTTTTTCATGTCAACTCCATTTATGATGTATGGCCTATTTATGAATGGCTTATAATTATTTGAATCATTCAATATGAATCAATATGTAGGTTATTGTTTCATAAGCTATGCCTATTGGTATTTTTTTTCTTCATAGTATTTAGGTTAATTATTTGGTATCAGTGCAAGTTTGAATCTTAGAGGTATAAGAGATGGTGAGAGGATGAGGAAGAATTGCTTAGATGAAGTGGAAATTGAAAAATATGTAGAGATAAGTAGAATAATGGATTGATATTGTTACGAATCAAAGATAAAGGACAAAAAAATATGATGTAGAGGATGAAATAGATGATGAAAATGAAATTCTAAAAGAGGTAGAATAATAGGAATAACCACCATTAATGTAAGATAAGATGGTTATAGCTTTATAAGGTTGGAACAATGTGATCAAGGTTGATGTTCTAGATTATAAAAGAAGTTTAAAACTAGAGGATTTGATAAATTGGATGAACAACATGGATAAGTTTTTTGAATGTAGAATAATGAAAGAACACAAGAAGGTAAAGTTTACATGCATGAAATTGAAGGGTCATGCAATTATTTCGTGGGATAAATTTCAAAAATAAAGACACATATAAGGTAAACGGAAGATAAACTCATGGCAAAAGATGGAGAAGAAGATGAGGGAGAAATTTCTTCTTGTGGATTATGCACAAACACTATAAAAAAGATTCAAAATTTTAAGGAAAAAATATTAGAGTATATAAGAGTACAATTATGATTTTTACAATCTTTTCATATTAGTGGTTCATGATGAAACATAATAAAGAATGACCGTGAGGTTATTTTCTACTTAATATGAATTAAAAATGCATAGAATACTTTACATAGAAGATTCTTATTGATTAGATTAAAGGAAGAAAAAGTAACATAGATAAAATTTTAGAAGAACATCTATTAGTCCACGAAAACAATAATCCCCTCAAATAACGGGATGAAGTGTATTTAATAAAAATATAGGTGGCTTGAATACCAGTAGAGGAGAATCATCACATGGTATAGAAATATAGAAAGATTATAGACTAAAGTGTAAATAGAAATAAAAGTTTGAAACATAGCCTACTTATTAAACATCAAATGTACAACCAAGGACACATAATAACCTTTCTTGATAGAGGGCATGATATAAGGAGAGCTAAATTAGGAAGACTAATTACCAATGCTAAGATGACTGAGAAAAAATTGTATATCTTGAATGAGATCAAGAAGGAGAGATGATTTATGAGAAAAATGAATAAATGTTGGATATGGCACAAAATATTGGGTCACTCAAACATTTATGATATAGTTAAGATAAGATATAAGAAGTCTTTAAATATCATGCCTAGGATCACCAAACCTAAAAACAATCTTTACAAGGCATGTCAACATGGTTAGGAGACTAGAAGAAGGGTCAAGTCTAAGGAGTACTCTAATAAAAGATATTTGGAGATAATACACAATGATCAATATGGGCCTATATTAATCCAACGTATTCAATAAGATATCTACTTCATGATAATCATGCATGAAAACAAAAGAATAACTTAGGTATCATTCTTGAAAGAAAAGTAAGAAAATCTTAATAATTTCAAGGCATTAAAGGATCTTATGGAGAATAAGAAGAATGGGAAGATCAAGTGCCTAGGATCTGATAGAGGAGAACATTTTTGGTCTAATGATTCTCATGACTTATTTGAGGTTCATGGAATAATGATATAGTTCTCAGCTAAGACACCTCAACAAAATGCGATAATGGATAGAAATAATAGGCTCATATAAGATATGGATAACACTATGATAAATGAGTCAATGTTAGCTAATGGATACTAGAGAGAGGTAGTGAGCATTGTAGTCTACATATTTAATAGGGGACATATAATAACTAATGGTAAAAAGACTCTTTATGAACAATGGAAAGGTAAACATGCTAATGTGGAACACTTTAGGGTGTTTGGAAGTAAGTCCTTCATCAAAATAGATGAGGAAAACTTAGGTAAGTTTGATTTTAAGTTTTATAAATAAATATTTTTGGGATATTCATTAGTAAGCTTAGATTATAGATGTTGTAATAAGAGTTTGAAAAAGATAGTGGAAATCACCAATGTAAATATTGACGAGACAAAGAAATCACACTCACAGTCAAAGGATACATCATAGAATCTAGACTTTAAAATGAAGAGGAAACAATATATATTGATGAGGAGGAATAAGATGTTATGGAAAGACAAGAATCAAAAGGCCCATAAAGACAAAAAGAGATCATCCTGAATCAAAAATCATTGACAACAAGGATGTAGGTATGTAAATAAGAAGAAGGCTGGTAAGTAACTTAAATCAAGATAATATTTCTCTATTGTTTAATTTTAAACATAAGAACCTTCTAGAAGAAATCAAAGACAAGCTTTGGATAGGTGTTATGAATGAGGAGTTAGATCAAATAGAAAAGAATGAAACTTGGAAACTAGTTCATAGGCCTAAATACAAGAATGTCATTGGCACTAAATGGGTGTTTAAGAACAAGGTTAGTAAATATGGAGAAGTAACTACGAACAAGGATAGATTGGTATGCAAGGGGTATGCCAAAGAGGAAGGGGTAGAATTTGAGGATACCTTTGATCCAATACAAGATTATAAGCCATAATATTGTGTCTAGCATATGCAAGATTCAAAGGGTTCAAGGCGTACTAGATGGATGTCAAATCTACCTTTTTGAATGGTAACTTGGAAGAAGAGGTGTAGATAGAGAAATTTGAAGGTTTCTCACTATCAAGTAATAATAACGATGTTTGTAGATTGAATAAGGATCTTTATTTTCTAAATCAAGATTTTAGAGATTGGTATGCTAGATTCGACATTTATTTATTGTATCAAGAATATATAGTAATCTATACATAAAGACAAAATATATCCATTAGTTGATAATAGTTGTCTATGTGAATAACATCATATTTGGGGGACGTAGTGAGACTGATTAATCCCTTTGCAAATGTGATGAAAGTGTTTGAGATGTCCATGTTGGTAGAACTATCATTATTTATTGGGATGAAAATTAATTAATTAGAAAGATGTATATTCATCTCACAAGATAACTAAATAAGAGAGACGTTGAAGAAATTTGAGATGGAATATTGTAAGGTTGTTATCATACCTATGATCACATGATGTAAGTTAAGAAAGAAAAATGAGTCTCTAAAGGTCAATCAAACTTCATATAGGTCAATGATTGTAAGTTTTCTATACATCAATACCTCTAGACCTAACATCACATAAGTAATAGGCCTTGTGGGAAAATTTTAGGTATATCCAATGCAAAAAAATTTGCAAGAAGTCAGAAGGATACTTAGGTATCTCAATCAAGCCGTTGAGTTTCGATTATGGTATCCAAGGAGCAAGGAGTTCTAATTAATAGCCTATACAGATGAAACTAGGTAGGGAGTCTAGATGATAGGAAGAGTAATAGTGGAGGAGTTTTATTTTTAGGTGAATGACTAGTTTCATGGATAATAAAGAAGCAACCATCATTGGTTTATTCACTTATGAAGCTTATTACATTTTAGTATCTTCATGTTTCACACAATTCCTATGGATGAGATAGAATTAAAAGGATACAATGTGGATTTGATAGGCCTAGCCCTATCTATTGTGATAATTCAAGTTCTATAAGAATTTTAAAGAACCAAATCATGAACTCAAGGACTAATCACATTCCTATCAAGTATCATTTCCTAAGAGATAAGGTAAATGAACAAAGTGTCAAATTTGAATATGTTTCTACACAAGATCAGATTGTAGACATTTTGATAAAGCCACTTCTAAAAGCAGTATTTGAACACCTTAGACAAGAATTGGGTGTATTTTCTTCCCCTAGTAGTCACAAAGAAATTATAATGCTTAAGTGGAACTAATCAGTTGGCTCATTATCTCTAAGAGTAGGTGAGTAGTGTTGAGACAATATGCATAGAGATGGGGAGAGCATGTATGTATGGTTCCTCAGAAACTTATAATACTTTATGTTGAGTGCTTTTATTACAAGTGGTGTGATCCAAGAAGTTGTAGACATCACTTTATAATTTATGTCAAAGGGGGAAAAAGTTTAGAATGAGGGATAAGTTTCTTGTTGAGAGAATTTTCTAAGAATGGTTACCATTAATGATAAATGGGGATATTTTTGAGTATTTTTATTAATGTCTATGCTGTACCTTGCATGTGGTTAATGACAAAGGTGACTAAGCTTAGTTTGTAGTGTTGTCATTGAAGGATGTTGACATGAAAGAGAATTTGAAGGCTACTAATGTCTTATGTTTGCATGAAGGTATAGGTCATTTATGTCAAAGATTCATAGGAAGCTTAGACATGAGACTAGTCATGACATCAAGAGGTATGTGAATGAAAATGAATGAAAAAAGGCATGTGAATTATATTTGGCACTATTTAAGCATGTATTTATTGCACTTAACCATTCATAAGAGTTTTAAAGTGAGAATATATGGTTAGGACCATAAGACTAAGCCTACAACTACACCTCTCTTAGACGTTGCCTAGATTAATGAGGTGTGAAGAACATATTTCAAGGTGAGTTTGCATATGTGAGCATTAAAAGAGGTAAGATGTGATTTTTAGTCATGTTTACAAAGTCTAAGGTCATGGATTGAAATAAATTGAATGAAACACTATTTAAGGCCTTCTTGACTTCACATAATGAGGTCCAAAGACTCAAAAAGCACTTTTAGACATTTGTTGGTAGGTGTAACCTCTATAATATCTCTAAGCATTGGTTTTGGATTGAAGGGTTAGTCCTTTATGAACAATCATGAACACTAAAATCTTTGTTAAACTTCACTAAAATCCTAATAAGGACTTGATGTGAAAGATCTTGCTCAAATATTCTCATAATCAATTTAGATTCATAGATATGCTATTAGAGTAGGCAGTCAACTCTCTCAAGAAAATCCAAGTGGTGGTGTTTAGATGAGAGATAAAATTCAGTGATATATGTTTATTTATTAGGAAGTTATTGTAGCTCAAAAAAGTTGCATTAGTTAAGAAAATAAAATGAATGAGATAATAATATATAGACACATTTTTCATGTCCTTGATGATTTATATATAGGTTATATCCTTCAAATGTTCTAATTTGGTCATCCAAGTTACCTAGTCATAGATACAGCTAATGGTATGAAAAGTGAAAACCCCAGGCAAAGATGAGAAGATGGGTTTGAAGGTTTGAACATGTCATATTGATGTAACAAAGTATATGAAGAGATTATATATGAATTTTAATACACTTTCATTCTTGAAATATGTTTTTGGGGTCAGTGATAATGGTAAAAAGTTGTTCACAAGTTGACCTGTCTGGTTCAAATAAGACTATGTGATATACGGTCAAGAAATTGGTCTATAAAACCAATATATGCAATTATAAAATATAATATATATATCTAATAATGGTTTGAATATATCATAGGATAATTTATATGCTTTAAGAGTCATAAAAATTCTATACAAATGTGTTGTAAGTCTAAGTCACCATGACTTCTCTTTGAGGTAAATTGGCACTTCTGAGTGAGTGAGTTGCACATATGTTCTTGAGCCTTTATCTCATGATTGAACGTGTTCCAAGAATTTGGTGATGACCCTAAGGTCATGGAGAAATTTTCAACATGTTTTTTTTTAATGAAATTTTAATAGCCTTAGACTGTTTGATCTTTATTTTTTGAAGATAGACTTTTGAGGTATAGAGGCCTAATAGGTCAATTGGTCCTAAAGGAGCTTTCATGTTATGAAAAAAATACAATGGTCTAATGAAGCATGGAGGAGGATATTATAGTTATTTGTATAAGTGATATAATAGTGTTTAGTATTTGGAGAAGGCCATCTGGGCCCAAGAGAATCATGTTTTGATGCTAAGAAGATAAACCTAATACAATTAGGACTCAATGAGGCCTAAAAGAGAAATGAGGACTAATTGCCTTATTTAAGACCAAAAATGGTCCAATGTTTTTTTAAATCATGTTAATAATATGTTCTAAGACCTATGATGTGGCCAATCTAAGAGGTTGAAGGTGTGTATCCAACTACATGGTGTGTGACCATGAGATTTGTGTGTGTGTGTGTGTGTGTGTGTGTGTGTGTGTGTGTGTGTGTGTGTGTGAGGTTGTCGAGTTAAAATATTCACCAGGTTGCAAATAAGAGGAGTTGCTGAAGTGTCACAGACACTGGCGTTGGTCAGGCCAACCGACATCGACAGGAATAGACAGGAAGAGCAACAGACGTTGGTCAGGGATAGGCTGGCATCGGTCATCTCTAGGCAGACAAGGACTGATGTTGGTTACCTATGCAGTTCAGAACTGCCAGTTTCACAGACAGTTAGTTAATGAACTGAGTGTTTGCATGTTAAGAGCCAATTTTAAAATAAAAGCTATGGATCTAATTATTGTAATTAGGGTCTAATTATTGTATGCATGAGATCTATATAATAGACTCATTGGCTGTATTGTAAATGTGTGCTAGAGAGTAAGAGAGCATAAATTAGCTCCTTCAAAGAGAAGAGAGCATGGTGTGTTCCTCTTAGTTCCAAAGGGGTGCTGAGTGTGTACGATCTTAGAGAGTTGTAGGTGTGCATGTTCGGGTAGAAGATCCACTGGGGTACTGGTTGAAGAATCATAAGGACTTTGTGAGGAAAGGACAAGGGTTCTTCAGGGTGTAGAGATATCTATAGGGTAAGTAAGGTCTATTGATTTACAGGTGGCAGCAAGGAAAGGGAGATCTACTTGGAGTATGGTTGTGTACTTGGTGTTCTAGCAGCGTTGTTACTGACTGGTGGAAGTGAACACCAACTCTGTATTGGAGTTGATTGTTGGGATTGTAAGAGAGAGAGGGAAGAAGTCCTTGAGGTGTGGCAAGCCTTTGAGGTGGAAGAAGAAGTGGCATCTTCTTTATTGTATTTTCTTCTGAGTGATCACTAATATAATTGTGTATTGTCTCTCATATCTTGTGTTGTTTCATATTTCTAGTTACTTATCATTCTGGTTAAATTCTATGTTTAGTTGCTAATACAAGAGGTAATCATATATACTCTTATTGAGGAGTAGGATCCTGACAGTTGGTATCAGAGCTTTTGGTTGGGTTGACTAATAGGGGGTTCAGATCTGGTTAGTGTTTTTTGATTACAGGTCACTCTCAGGGGTTTTAGATTGAGTGGGAGTATAGCAATGGCAGAAGAAAGTAAGCTACGAATGGAGAAACTAAATAGCACGAATGGTCTGATTGATGGAAAGAAAGAGCAGGTAAAGGAAGATTGTTGGTCAGTAGTAGATCAGCGTGTAGAAGCAGATGTTGTAGGTGTTGTTACACAAGTTGCTCTGGATAATGTAGAATCTTTGTTTATAGATTTTGTTGCCTGTTTCC
>JARHVA010007897.1:502500-575000 GCA_037957365.1 Torreya grandis
GTTTAATAAAACCAATTATGCAACTTGAATTGTAGAGTTATTTGTTAGGATATTATGAGAATTGTATAATAATATATCAATACTCAAAAAAATCAAGTCAAGCATGTATGTATGATAAAAAATAACTATAGTAATATTACTAAGATATGTAGTTCCTGGCTAATATATACAAAGTTTAAACATGAATACGCAAATAATCTAAATTTTGCGTTTTTTCAACAATATTTGAATGTTTTTGTATTTTGAACATATGATATTGTTTTTTGTGTTTTCTGACTATATAAGCTAGGCACAATAAATCTTAAAAATTAAAATATATACAAGGATCAAGATAACAGGGAGATAATACTAATTGATGAGTCTTTGAAAGAGACTCACAATCAATGTGTCCTATACCAAATAGAGGGATAATGATCATAGATGATATGTGATGAGATAATTGGGATTCAAGAATTTGTTGCACTGAGTAATTTATAAATGAAACTACCCCTATAATAGGGCATTTAATTTGTGAAGCTGATGAAACTAACATGTGAAATGTTTTGTGTTCAGGAACCCATCTAGTAGAAGAAGATGTAACTAAAGTGGATGCTATCTACAATAACACTAATTTGTGTTGTGGTGGATAAAGAGGACCTCTAGAATCAGCACGTTTTTTATTTAGGGGTCTCTCTAATAAAGGTCTATATGGGAGAGTATGGATACATGTTACTATTGTAGGAGTAGACCTCACCTGCCCTAGTGGATCAACTAATGTGTGATAATAGAATTTATGTGCTAAATAGAAACTACTATATTTTATATTAATGGTTATGGAATAGGTAATGGATAATCATATGGAGGTCCCTAAACTATAACCACCTAATTAACATGTTTATATTTGAAACCTTTGTGTATGGTTGATAGTATGAATTGAAGCTAATGTATTCAAGGTCCACCTAATAACATGTCTAATGTGTCATCATTAAATACCACACTGAATATAGTGGCCATGTGTGTGCAACAAATTTTTAATGGTAGTACCATATCCGTAATAGAGCTCGAAACATGGACACTAAAACCATGAATAGATGCACCTATTTGAGAAATGTCCTACTCTAAATAACTCAAGTGATGTGAAAATTTTATAGTACACATGCTGACACTTGGCCCGTTATCAACCATGGCACTTTAAATATGATGATGATATATGTAGGATCATATAAAGAGTGGTAGATATTTGTGTCATATTCAACTATATCTTGCTCTAAAAATGTGATAAGAGGTCTATCTGTCGCTATAGTGTGATATATGCCAATGATATTATTTAGAGAGTATGTGTTGTTTGAGTATGATAGGATGCTAAAGGTGGATGTGCATGATAAGTGTAGTGAACACCTGAAGTGACTTCTATCTCATTATCTTCATGTTTTAGAAATAGATATAAAAATATATTCAATATGTTTACTTCTATTTATTGTGCTCTAGGTGCCTATGTAGGAGTGGAGATCAATTATATTATCTTTTATCAAACATTTGATTATATCACAAGCTCAATGCATCCATTAACCATGATTTATAATTATGGACATTGTTTTATATTTTAGGAGGTTTTATGTGACCATTTTGAGGGTCTATAAATACATTTTAATATTTTTTGTGGTATTTTTATATTTGAAAAAATTATATAATTTTTTAACTCAATAGGAACTTCAGTTGAATTTCATACAACAGGTTAATTTTGGTGTTTAGTTTATTTTTAGATATTTTTAGACATGCATGTGCTTGCATGTAACACTTACTAAAAATAAAGTTTGTTAAAAATAATGGGTCAAGTTTTGTTATTTTATAGAGTTCTAAATTTTACATGTCAACTCCAATTTTGAGTTTAGGCTTATTTATTCATGTTTTATGATTTTTTTTAATCATGCAATTTGAATTAGTATGGGTTATTATTTTAGAATCTATGACTATTGGTATTTTCCTATCTTGATAGTATTAAGGTCCATTATGTAGGACATTAATAACATCCTTCAATGGTGTGAGAGGTGTTTTGATCAATCCAAAGATTAACCAAAACCTTTAAAAAATTTAGTGAACCTGAATTCCATAAATGGAGGATATTTCAAGTTGAAATTTACCCAATCCAAGTTTTGAGCAACATGCATGGATATTTATGACTAGGAAGAACGAAATCAAGAAGCTATAGGACCATCAAGATGATGTGCAAGACTAGGAGGATTCTAAAATATAGGTGATGACTATTGAAATAAATGAGTGGGTAAATGTAGACTTCACTAGGATGTCAAGGCTTTATATCTCCATTAAAATTACATATGTAGATATAATAATAGATTTTAGTAAAAGGGAACCTTAAAAAAATTAGTGGTCCAAGGTTTTCGATATTTCAAAAAAAACTTGTTTTTTACAAACCTTATAAATATTACCTCATAATAAGCTAAAAAATAATCTTAAGATTTTAAAATAAAGCTTAGAGCATAGAACCAAACACATGATTACTAGGATGATGCTCTGATACCATATAAGAGTTATGTCTAGGATCACCAAATCATATAAATGCATAGGTTCATGATGGGTGTTAGATAAATAATCACATAACGCACAACCACAAGCTAAATTTAATCAATACTAGGCATTGCATAAGACAAATAGGAGCCAAAATACCAATCTTACATTACATGAAAGATATCACCAAGTGAAATGTACATATAGGAGTGTGCTAAGTAACTCTTCCATAAAATGTTGTCAACAAACCCTCAAAATAGAATACAAAATCTTCAATAAAAAGAGGTAAAAAAATACAAGATTAGATAAGTAACTCCCATATCTAGAATACTTGATCAAGGGATTTTATTTACAGTCATCATGTCAAAATGTATACCTAGTCAAGATTCTCAATTATGGTAGGAAATATACTAGTGCAGGAAAAAATCATATAATAAAAAAATATAGGAAAAAAAACCACTACTCTAACATGAGCATCAACTCTTTGTTATGAAATTTATAACAACTTGTTTCAACATAGTATAGAATTTAACATAGGATATAGTAGTGATGTTTTATCTTTAAAATAATTCAATTAACACACATTTATTATTTTATTGATTAAATGAACATTATCCATGATTCAAATTCAAATAAATGTTTCAATGCATTTCTTGAGATTAATCATGCCTAAATTTCAAATAACTAAAAAATCAATAGTGAAAAAATTAATTATAAATTTTAAAGACTTCACTATTTGGGTGTATAAAAATGAATTATGATGTAAAAAAATCTATTTTTACATAAACCCTAAGAAGATCCATAATCATATATCTTTATTTATAACATCAATGATTTTAGACATTTAAAAAACATATTACTATAAAACAATGAAACACAACCAATTATTTACTTTATAAAGAGATAAATTTTACCTTCTAATGAAAAAACAAGACTTTTGGATCTAATATAATCCCTAGCCTATAGCATTATAAAAAAAGTTATGATATAAGTAAGCACATTCATTTAAAAATTGATATTCGTGTCACAAAAAATGGGACAAACAAAATATGCTAATGAACCCAAATATTATCAAGACAATAAAAATATCAATAAGTAAAGCTTATGAAATAGTAACTTGTATTTATTCATATTTAATAATTCAAACAATTATAAACCTTGCATAAATAATTCTCAACACAGAGTTGGAGTTAACATGAGAAATTCATGACTATAAAAATAAATAAAACTCAAGATATTATTTTTAACAGCTATTAGTTTGAATAATTTTCACATTCAAGAATGTGTATCTCTAAAAATATCCAAAAATAAACTAAGCACTAAAATTTAAATATCATACAAATATAAATTGAGATTCAAGTTTGGTTAAAAAATATATTATTTATAAATTTATAAAAAAATTGAAAACAATACTAGACTATAATTTCATACCCTCAAATGGCCATGTATGGCCTCCAAAAAATATTTCCAATCTCCCATAACTAGAAGAGATAGTTATGGATGCATTGAGATTTTTGATATGAAATGTTTGGCATAACGATTGATTGAAATAGAGCTATAGATCAAAATTTATGGCCTCCAGAAGTTTGACCTTTTGCTGAATCATTCTTCTTTACTTGAAAACAACTAAACTCCTACAAATTGCTCTGATTGTACTATTGCCATTTTTTCTTATCAAACTTCTTTAGATCAGATTATTTAATACATATATTAGCTTCCTACTATAATCCTTCCTAGTATATGAAATACCTATCATAACTTCATTGCCTTATATTTATTGTCTTCTTATCCAGAACCGACACTATCTTTACCTTATTTTTTATTAGCACCTATTGATGTAAACATACTTCTTCATCTTCTTCACCTTTACCATCTTATCAATGAAAATTATATAAATATAAAATATTAAATATTGGAGGAATATAAAAATTATGTGGTAAACTCACCACATAAGCATTGTCATTTATTTCACTCACAATTGTGTATGGTCTAATTTTCTTATAGTTCAACTTATTATATATTCCCTTCAAAAGTATCTCTTTCCTCATGTAAACCATCACTAAATCTCCTTCAAATATTTTAACCTTCTTCTGATGTCTATTGTCACTTTATATTCTCATTAATTTCATGTAGTTTTATTCTTACTCAAAATTTTTGTATATGGTTCATAAATGCTTCTACATCATCATTAACTCATTATGTAATTAGTAACTATACTAAATCTAAAACATAGATAGGATTTCTCCCATAAAAAATATTAATTATTTATTTTTGTATTGATGTGTTCCCTTGATTATTATATACAAACATAACTTGCAATAAATCCAAATAGCACTACTTGGGATTCTCTCCAACTATGCATCTCAATAAATTTCCTAAGCTCATGTTTACATCTTATGTCTATCCATATGTTTTTGGATGGTATGCAGTACTAAATTTTAGTAATGTCCACATATTCCTCAATAAATTACTCTAAAAATGATTTTAAAATTTGGTGTCCCTATCTATTTTAACGTTTATGGGAACACCATGGAATCTCACCATATCATTAAAAAATAGTTTTACAACTCTAGTTGCATCATTGATTTTCTTACATGAAATGAAATCAGCCATCTTAGAAAACTTGTCTTTCACAACAAAAATTTGATAATTACCTCTCTGTGTTTATTAATCCAAAAACAAAATCAACACTCAAATCTATTCATGGTCCTCTTAGAATCGATAATGACATGTATAACCTTGTATTTTGTGTATGTCCTTTCACAACCTAGCATATCCTACAACTTAAAACATATCATGCCACATCTCTCTTCATATTTTTCCAAAAGTATTTCTCCTCTATCAAAGATATTTTCTTTTTTATACAAAAATGTCTAGCCAAACCACCATTATGAAATTTTCCTATAATATTTTCTCTTAGGGATGAAATTGGTATACATAATTGTTTTTGTTTGATGAGATAACCATCCTACATAATATCTTATTTATAAACATTAGTTTTTTCACTTGTTAATGGATTCCTATATTGCTTAACTATTTTTCTAAAATATAGATCATTATCATATACTTGTTTAATAGAAAAAAGTCTAACTACTTCACTCTCCATAATAGTTATCAATCCCACTCATATGCACAAAGCATTAGTTATCTAATTTTATTTTTTTGTTTTGTGTTTCAACACAAAAGTACAACCCTACAATAAACAACCCCACATCGCACGCTTAATATTTTACTTCATTTAAAAAATTCACATATTTCAAGGCCTCATGATTATTAAATAGGATAAACTCCTTAGGAACTAGTAATGCCTCTAATATTTTAATGTTTGTGCAATGGAATGAAATTAAACATCATATGTCGAATACTTGCTTCTTACCTTTTTCAATATCTTATTGAAATCTGCTATTGGTTTCCCTTCTTGACTCAACACATCATTAATTCCCACATATGAAGCATCACAATCAACTTCAAACACTTTGATAAAATTTAGTAAAGAGAAAATAGGCTTTTATGTAATCTTCTTATTCAATAAATTTAAGCTTTTAATTGTTACCCTTACCTACGTAAATTATTCTCCTCTCATACAATTTATTATTAGTGCAAGAAAATTACTAAAAATAGACTTTCTATAAAATGTTTTTAACCCAAAAAACCTTCTTACCTCTATGATGCTATTTATAATAGACCACTAAAAAATTACCTTTACTTTATCTCCATCCATTTATACACCATCTTCTGAAACTACAAATTCTAAAAACACCAAATTGTTTTGGGTAGACATGTACTTTTTCAAATTCATATAGAGCTTATCTTTTCTTAACAATTCTAATACCATTATTAAATTATGTAAGTGGTTTTATTTAGTCTTTATGAATATTAATATATCATCAAATTAAATGATGACAAACTTACCATTATGTTCTCATAGCACCATGTTTTTCACCCTCATAAATGTATTAGTACATAAGATAATCTAAATAGCATCACCATCCATTCATAAAACCATCTCTAGTCTTAAAAATTATTTTCCATTCATCTCCTTCATGAATCTGAATCTAATAGTACATACTCCTTTGATCAATCTTGGTAAAACATTTTGATCTTTCAAGAACATCCATCATATCATCTAAACAAGGTATAGGGAATCTATAAATGAATGTAATTTTATTGATTTTTATACTAGCTACACACATCCTCCACCCTGTAGATTTATTTGGAGTTATAAACATTGGTGTTACACAAGGAATAATGCTCTCCCTCACTACACCATTCCTCAACAAATCATTAACCTACTTATTAAATTTTGCATGTTTTGTTGGATGCATCCTATAAGTTACTTGAATGGGTAGAACCGATATTAGAATCAAATAAATATGATGTTGAATATCTCACTTTGGTGGTAAACCATCTAGTAAGTCATTAGGTATTATATTTGAATATTCTTTCAATAATAATGCTACTTTTGTTGTTACTTGCACCACTTCTATGTCTTCTTTCTTTACTACTAATGCATAACAACCTATCATCTTCATATCTTTAACAAATTATTATGCATTCAAAAAGATTTCAATTTTCCCTTCTTATTTAAAAGGTAATAAAACTACCTTCATACCACCTTTCTATAAGATATATATGTTATTTTCTCTATCATGAACTACTTTTCTATCAAACTACCATTGCCTTCTCAGTAACACATGACATGCATACACTAATATAAAATCACACCATATTTCATCTTTTTAAGATTTACATATGGAAAGCATGGTTAATCACCTTTTATCTACTGTAACATTGTTTCTTTTCTTATCCCATAAAATCTTATAGGAATTAAGATGTTTTTGACAATGCAAATCTAGTTTCTTAATCATATCTTTCAAAACCATATTTTTACAACTACCACAATCGATAACTACTTTACATATCTTACCTCTTGAAGTACACCTTGCTCAAAATATATTTGTTCACGTCCATGCATCACCAACTTATTTATTCTACACATGATCTTTCCATGAACAATCATTATTCTTCTCATAACAATATTTTCTCCAATGTCTGCAACTATAACTTTAGTATTTTGATCTTCTATTTCATCTTCAACTAAATTTACTTTTAGGAGATCTACTTGCCTCTTTTATTGAGCTTTGTAGTGTGGACACTCAACTGATCTATGTCCTTCACCATATTTGTAACAAACATAAGACCTACGTTGATTTGAAAACAATCCTCTACCACCACCATAGCTTCATTGTATTTACAATCTTATTCCTCTTTGATGGTATTGAAACCCTTTTATATTATCTTCTTATCTCTTTCACCACATGATGATTCTCCTTTAGTGGTATTAAACCCACCTCTACTTATATCAAATCCACCACACCACCTTCTTTGAGGGGGTTGTCATCTTATAGGCCCAAAAGATGTTCTAAAATACTTTCTATTTTATTTTGCTTCTTCTTTCAAAGCAACTTGATAATCTTACTCCCTACAAAGTATTTTATGCATGATTAATTCTTATTGATAGAAAAATTTAAACCATTTACATACCTTTTGGCCATATAATCATTTCTTTCATCATGATCCACTCATATGGAAAGATTTTAAAACTCATCTATATAACCTTTTATATTGCAATCATTCTACCTCAAATTTTGAAATCTTCTATACGTGGTTTATGCATAATCTAAGAGAATAAATTTCTCCCTTAGCTTTATCTCTATTATTTGTCATGAGTTAATCTTATCTTTATCTTTTTTGTCTTTGTTTCTTCAAGTGACCCCACCAAATCCTGGCATGACCCTTTAATTTCAAGCATGCAAACTTTACCGTCTTTTCTTCTATCATAGTTATCCATTCAAAAAAATTCTCCATGAAGTTCATTTAATCTATGAAATCTTTTAATTTTAATCTTCTACAATTATATGGAACATCAACCTTGATTCCTTCATTCATTCCTTCTAAATCTCTAACCATCCTCTCTTCTATTACTCATACATGGTTTTGTTGATTCTCTTACAAAATATACTCATCATGATCTGTGTCATCCTCAACATCATATTTTTCTCTCTTTGTCTTTTATTCATAACAATATTTAGTTAATTATTATACTTGCCTCTGCAGCTCTTGCATAGTCTAGTTCATTTGAGTGATTCTTCCTTATCCTCTCTCCATCTCTTACACCTCCAAGAGTCAAACTTTATCTGATACCAAATACGGACCCTGAATAATATCAACACAATAAACAACTCAAAAGTTAAAGCTTTTAAAACAATAACTGCTAGTTATTCTTATTAGATAATTCAAATAATTACAATCTATGCTTAAATAATCTTCATCTCAAAATTGGACATGACATGTCAAATTAAGAACTCTAAAAAAAAAATCATGACCTACTGTTTTCGGTATGTTTTGCATGAAGACATGCATATCTCTAAATATCTTCCAAAATTAGCTAAACACTAAAATTAACCTATCTGATGAATATCAGATGAATTTCAATTCCAATTACAAAATTATACAATTTGCAAATTTAGAAAAACACTGAAACCAACATTAAACTGCAATTAAAAACCCTTAAATGGTCACGTATGGCCTTTGAAAAATATGAAAAATGTCCCATAACTAAAAGGGCAGGTTATGAATGTATTGAATTTCTTGAGATGATTGTTTAGGTTTGAAGATGGGATCAAATGATCCTACGGATCAAAATTTATGGTCTCCATAATTTTATCCTCTTTTTCTGCATCATATGCTCAAATCATTCACGTAAAAACACTGATTTGAGTTTAATTGATTTGATAAAAACTAGATGCCCAATATATAGCCTATTAATCATAAACTAGCATTATTGTCAACAACAAAATTGAAATAAAAATGAAATATGAATTTGGAAAGAACAAAATCATAACCTTAAGACTCAAGTACAAAATTTTATAAAAATAATACATCGATTAGAAATAATTAATATCAATGTTTGTAAGAAAACAAAAACAAAGTAAATATTCATTCTTCATCCACATAGACATACTAATTCAAGTTTAACTCACCTGATAATAGTTTAGGGTTCAATCTCTGGTCAATATGCGTCAAGATATTAAACCAATAAAATGATTCATAGTGGGGAACGACCCGTCTAGTCCAAATTGAATATTTCATTGTCAGGTCTCGATTGTCAACAACTAGTTCATAACCCGCTATGCAAGCATTCGTTTTTTCAATATAAATTTAAGGAAATTAATTTAATTGGACGACAACATACTTTGTCGTTAGGGATTAAAATAAGAAATTTCGGCATAGAATGCAGACATATGGGGGCAATTTATTTTCTACACTACAAAATCACAATCCATATCGAAGGTAGGAAACTTGAAAGGAAAGTCCTTAAGAAGTGAACGATGTGAGAGGGATTTGTTTAAGGCTTATATGAGTTGAAAGGAACGTTCTTAAAAGTGTACGGATTTCTTTTTAGCTTTTAATATTTATAAAATAAATTATATATATAATTATTACACAAAAGTCCTTTAATATTGTAACACTTAAAATTATATAGGAATTAAAAATTAAGTTTAATGATCATGTTTTTTTCCGTAGAGAATCGAGTTTAATGGCCTTTTTTCCCTTAAAATATGGTATGTTTTTAAAGATTATGTAAGCTCAAATTTTGAGTAAACAATAATTTGTATAGACATTTTAATCAAAATTTAAATTTTGAAATAAAGTGGTATGAATAGTTAATTAACTTGTATTTAATAATAGTTTTTAAGAATTAATCATAATATATCATATATTTTGTATAGATTTATTAGAATACTTTTCACATGTTATAGATAACTTATTTTATACTAAATCAATTGAAAACTTATTTTCCCTTTATTTAATTGAGTTTTTCTATACAACATTTAAATATCATAAAATATATTTTTGAATCCCTAAATATAGAGTGCATAAGTATTGGGTCAGTTCGCCCATACTAATGTTCGAAGGGATCTATGTAAAATCTTCAATAACATACTCAATTGTGAATTATAAGAAGAATTGGTTTCTTAAAATCTCTCGACTATATGGAAATATCTCTTTTTTCTTCTTTACTGTGTATTGCCTTCTAATCCAATTGCAGTGGTTATATTGTGGACAGAGATTTCAAGGGTTTTAAATTTCTTCTATAATGATATGTTTCTAATAATAAGTGATTTCAATTATGTTCTTAGAGATAATGAAAAGAGAGGAGGTGTTCAAATAAATATTCAAACTGAACTAGTATTCTCTCTTTATTTTTTTAGTGATAACAATATTTTAGACTTAGAACCAAATTTTGTATACTGTACTTAGTCTAATTAAAGTAACTAGACCATAATCTAGAAACATTGTAGAGCACATCAATAAATATATAGCCTCTACCAAGTAATTATATAAATGTTGAATCTTAGAATTTGATATTTGGAATGTGTCTAGATCTAATCACATGACAATCACTTTAAGTATAAAAAACAATGGATCACCAACTAGAATACCATTTACATTTGAAATGATGTTGCTCAGAAATCCAAACCTAAGATCGCATGAAAGAATGGTGGAAGCATTAGGATCTAAGATGTTGTACTAGGATGTATATTGTGGAAAAAAAGCTTCAAATATGTTAAACAACTACTTGTATTTGGATGTCTTTGTGAACAATGTCAAGGAAAACCCCATCATTAAATTGGACATTCAAGGTCTTTAGGATCAGGTTCAGTGGCAAGGTCATGATTGAACTTCCTTTACATAAAAAAGATTTGAGTAAAAAAAAAAACTTATTAAATATCCTCGAGGTTCTTATGTGGAAATATGTCCATGAATACATGGATCGAGGTCCTCCTTCCATGCATATATTGATAGCTTCAGTTAATGGCAGACCATTATTCAACATATTATAATTTATAGCCATAATATTTTGGTCGCTATAATATTGCATCGTCTAAATCGAAATACCTATTAGGACGGATCATTCTTTAATTGTTGTCTCCCGCCTTTCTTGATAACTTGTACTGTAATTGAAGCAACTAAACTAGAGTCTAAGCAGTTTTTAGAATAAGTTTATGTGGCATTAGTCAAAACTAGTTGACATTCCAATAATTGTATCCAGTGCTTACTTTTTCGGGCGACCGTAGCCTGTCTTTCTTACTCCAACGCGTTTTGTTCCTTAAATGTGTATCTAATGCATTCATTTATCCTGAGCTTGTCTTGAAGTTTTCGCACGAAGGACTACCAAAGCGTTTGCACTGTACTATTTTTCGAATGCTCATTGATTCAAAGCTATCTTCGTTACAATTTACGCAGTTGCACTTTGTATTCTTGTGTGTGGTGCTCTCCTCCGTGAAATTGGCAGCCACGTGTATTATTTTTAATGGAAGACTTGTTCTCCTTTTGATTTGTTTACATTCAAGTTATATCAATAAACTCATATGATAGGGTCCCTCGTTCCATTCGTCTGAAACATCAATTCTATTAAGCAAGGAAATCATTGATGACCATGCGAGCCAAAACGAGGCGAGGTGAAAATTTCTACAAGGAATAAGTTCAACATTTGTTTGTCTCCAAAATTTATTTTCTACTTCCATGAATATTAATAACGATAGCCCTTGCATGACAACGATGTATGGAATTCGATCATGAGACGGACAAGGACATCTCCCATATATGAGAATTTTTATTTGATGAAAAGATTTGGATGAAATCTTATTATATTAACTTTTCTCTTTTCTCAAGGAAAGAGGCAAATTCTAGGTTTCATAGGTAGGGTCTAGGTTTTTGGAACAGTCTAGGTTTTTGGAATTTTGTTCCAAAAAATTATTCCGTTATGTCTAGGTCATGAGTGACAAAGTAGAAGTATACCATCAATACTTTGTTTGTAAAGTTGATGGATTAACTATTCTGAATAACAAGAATTTTTTAAATTAGTTATGTCATTGTTTCACCAACGAATAGAATAGTTTGACAATACCTTTATCCTCCAACACCCCTCCCCCCTAAAAGAAAAAATTTAAAAAAAAAAAAATTATTGTATTTATTATTAATATATATGAAACAAGGAACAAATCCATTAAGGACATGTATAGATACATCAATTATTGAGAGGAAAATTTCTAGATTAAACAATTAATTAAAATTTAAATGATTAATTATTTTTTCACTACATTGAAAATGGAAAAAAACAAATATGATATAATTTTACATTCAATTTTTAAAAAAAATAAACTATGTAAAATAACTATTTGATCTCTGATATAAATTAAAAAGTAAAAATTCCCTTTGAAACCAAATCAATTTTTCATATACAACAAAAGAGAATTAAATGTTTATGATATCGATATATTTAAAAATTGAAAATTACAGAGATCATCTCTCTATTAGGAAACCTTACGCAAACTTGCTTCAACACAATATACCATCGAACATGGAATGTATTAGCGAGGTGTCATATTCAAAATAATTAAGTCAATATAATTTTATTAATCAATTCAATGAAGGGATGTATGTCATGATTCCTAGTTAAATATAATTTTCACTAGATTTATCTAGATTGATCATGCTCGAGTTTTTTATAATTAAAAAAATAAAATTAAAATTTTTAATCAAAAATTTGGAATTCCTTACATGTCAGGTGTAAGAAAATTAATGGAAATGAAAAAAATACATAAACATTAAGAGGAGCCATAAGTAATCCACAAATCATTGTTTACAAGACCCATGATTCTAGGCAGTCAAACAATATAGTACTAAAAAAAATGAAGACATGTCCAATTATTTATTTTTCTAAGAGATAGATTTTGCATTCTAATAGAAAAACACGACTTTGAGAAGAATGAAACCTTGACCCTATAGCCTTGTACATAAGTTTATGACATAAAAAAATACATTCATTAAGAAAAAGATATCAGTGTCATAAATAAAACTAAGACAAACAAAATGTGATCACTACATTCATGAACAAATATTTATTTCAGCTTAGCTCAATTGATAATAACATCACACATAACATTTATCATATTAAAAATAAATAGGTATCAGTGTCAATTAAAAAACTAAGACAAAAACCAAAGATAGCTTTGAAATGAATAAAATCATGACCCTAGATCTGATATTGAAGTTTATGAGAAAAATAAAAATCAATTAAAACAATTAAATATCAATATTATCGAAAGAATATTAATTATGCATTCACGTAGAGACACCAATTTAAACTTAAATTCTTTGAGAATACCTAAAAGTCCAATCTATAGTCTATGCATGTTAAGATATCAAAACAACACAATATTTGTATGCAAAACTTATTTTTATATGACCTCTAAGATGAGAGAAATAACTCATTTAGAAAGCCCTGTATACAAGAATCAAATGAATAAATGGCTTAAGAAAAAGGTAGAATAAAAGTTTGATATCAATGTTCATAACAAAACTGAGACAAAATAAATATGATCACCACATTATTTCAAATATAATAATTGGATATTAGCTATCTTAATAATTATTACAAATGTAATATCTGTCAGGGTGTTTGTGTAACTATGAAAAGACCAAGGCTTTGTTGTCCCATTAAATAAACAAAATAAATTGTCAAAGTTATTCTCATATGTATATTTATATTTGTTAAATATGTCATTAATGGAAACATTATTTTGGGTTAATAACATGTTAAACAAACCTCTTCATCCTTACATACACATTAAAAACTAAAATAAAATATCAATTGCATCAAATGTAGTAGAACAATATCTTAATAAAAACATACAAATGTGGTAAAAGGTACTCATCACATTGCTTTGATTTTATGCCCACTCACTATTCCATATTTCCCACCTAGAAGAAATCAAGTAAATACACCCCTTCTAATAACTTTCTAACTCTACAACATAAGCCGAACAACCAATGTCACACATCAATAACAAAGAAAAGTAATTTTATTAGTCCTCAAAATTTAAACATATACCATTGTTTAATTAATTAAAAAGAGACTCATTCTATTAGATGATTACCTATCGATGTAACTACAAGTTGTACATTACACACATCAATATTAGCATAGATTTTTTTTAATTTCCATGAGTTTATAATAATACTAGACTTTTCTAGTACCTAATATAATCTTGTCACTTTATTCATTTCCAAAATTTGGTGAGAGTGATTTTTTCTCTATAATATTATCAATAACTTAGCTTAAATTATATTCCTATTGAAAGTAAATATTTTAACATGCGTAAAAGAACTAAATATGTAAAATCATTATTTTAACATTTATTTTAATAGTTTTTTTAATAAATTATAATATTTCCATGGGCAGTAGCTTCTAACATTAAACTTCAACTATGATCATCAAGTTACATGTTTGATCTTTATTTATACATAGTATGTCGGGTAGGGCACTGACATGTCATTCGAGGATTGATCTATTGAACTTACTCTAATATTGCATGCATAAGTGTATGCCAAGTCATTGGGTCCACAATGGTATTAATAAGGTCAATGAATAATAGAATACCTTGACTAACAAAACAAAAAAATATATTATCATAGATGGTCACAAATATTAATATTTAAACTTATTATTTTAAAATTTTAAACTTGTTAAGAAAATGTTTTTACAAAAATTATTTAAATTTGAATCATTAACATGTTTAGTTCAAATGTATTTCAAAATTTATTAAAATGTTAATATTTCAATCAGCTATGATGTTTTCATGATGTAATCTTATCTGTCATTCGTGCAATTTCCAAGGTGGCAAAAATTAACTACCATTCTCTCTTGATAGTAACTACCTAGTCAAGTGCTATTGTTTTTGAAAATTCCTATTAATCTATATTAATTTATTTGGACTCCCAATAAGGATCTAATGCTAGATATAAATGAAAACCATTTCACAATGTTTGGTAATCAATGCCAATAAACTATTATTCTTTCTAGTTACCATTAATCAGTAAATAATGATTATGGCATGAAGTAAATTAGGGGGAATTATTTCATTTATGTTTTTTTTATCCCTTTCACAATAACATTGACATGGATGACATTTACCATAAGCATAATGAAAGGTGCCCCATTGTTGAGATAATAAACATAACTGTAACATATTTTTATTGCCACAAATTATGATTAGATAGAAATTGATAGACATTACAAATAGATATACTAGTACAGTATAGTCATATACAATGTTCTTTCAAAAACATTTTATAATTTTCCATTGTGCACCACGTTTTCCATTGCACTTTTCAAAGTGGCTATAGTTAACATATATTTTCCTATCCTATTACTTTTACCTATTAAAACTTTTTTTTTTTTAATTTATAATAATTAAACTAATGTTATCAATTTAGACAATACCAACTTTAAATGATTTATATATTTTAAAAGGACATACATGATAAATAGCGAAAAGATCATCTTAAGATAAAGTGATATTAATAATAACACTAATAATGAATGGTCACTCTGCAAATAAATTATATGTCTACTCTTTACTACCAAACTTAGTTATTTGTGTAGTCTGACACTCCTTACGAAAATGTAGTTATTATAATAGTAAATAAAATGAATAATAAAAACAGCCCTAAATTATCCCCACATGACATTCATCCAGTGTAAGTTCATCCATGCTCTAATCCACACAATGCAAGATTTATATAACAAGAATTTGCTTATGTACAAAATTTTATTTATCTAATAGTCTTATCAATCACCACTACTATATCAAACACACAAAACACAAATACGAGTGACGGAGAACAACTTGAATTATATATAATTTAGAAATAAGATATACCTATTTTCTAAAGGGTAAAATATATCATTGCCTATCCTGAATTTATATCAATATAATGAATCTAAGAGGAGTGTCTCTACGTCAATTAAATATATAAATATAGGGAACACCACATAAAGCCAACCCACAAAACAATATAAAGGTTGATGGATTCCTTCATTACATCTAAATTAGTTACTGATGAAACAATAAATTTCAAGGAAAATAATCTTTGAATCATTCTAATAAATTTGAAAAAAACAACAATTGTATGTCGCCTAAAAGCTATGGAAATAAGTATACAGGTTAATATGCCTTTAATACACAATACCAACATCAAATGGTTTATATATTTCCAAGTGAGATACATGGTAGATATTAGGGAGATCATTTTAGGATGAGGTGATATCAATTATAGCTATAATAATGAATGGTTGCTCTATAGAGAAATCAGACGTCCACTTTTTGATACCAAACACCTTTATTTGTGCAGTCACACACTCCTTACAAATATGTAGTTATTGCAACAATAAATAAAATGAGTAATAAAAAGACTTAAATGATCTCTGCTCGACATTCATCCAACGGAAGTTCATCCCTGCTCTAATACACACAATGCAATATTTTTATGCCATAAAAATTCTTATATACATAATTTTATTTATCTGACAATCTTATCTATTGCCATTACTATTTGAAAGACACAAAACACAAATAAGAGCGATGGAGAACACCCTATATGATATGTAATTTAGAAATAAGATATACCTATTTGTCAAAGGGTAAAATATATCATTATCTATCCTGAATTTATATCAATATAAGCAATCTCAAAGGAATGTCTCTACGTCAATTACAGATCTAAATGTAGCGAACACCACATAAAGCCAACCCACCAAAAAAATAGAGGTTGATGGATACTTCTATTACTTCTAAATTAATAATTCATGAAATAATAAATTTTAAGGATAATAATCTTTGAATCAATCTAATAATTTTTTTTTAAAAACTGTATATGGACTAAAAGCTCTGGCCATAAGTATATAGGTTATTATGCCCTCAATATGCTAGTAGAGGTATATTCCAAATAAATTTCATAAAATGAAATAGAGTTGCACACTAACTCCATAGTAATAATTAAACAAAGCTTAAAAACTTTCTTATGACATTTAAAAGAACTTAAAGAAATATACGATGAGAAAATTGACATCACGGAAAATTTAGCGATGAATTCCTCCTTCCAAAACTCAAAAAATATGATACGCATAATCATAGACGCTTCAATTAGTAATGCCAGTGCTTACACCTTTAAAGAAATTTAACAACTGAAATTGAGGTTTCTAGTCGTAAGCCACTGCTGAAAGTCGAAGATCCAAAACATAGCCTACTAATAAGGCAATAATTTTCTTTAGCAAGACTGACAGATGTTTGCATACTAGCCAACGGTAATGGTTTGAATTAAAATGATTTCTACCTGTCAGAAACCAGTAATCCAGGTAGTTACACTTATGGCCAAATTCCTGGGTTCGATGTATATTATCAATACATTGGTAAAAAATTATATTGATACATTGTAGAATTAAAAACCAGGTCCAATATAACTATGGTACTTATACACATACAGATCACATTGTCGGCCTATTCCAGCTAAACATAATAACAGTTTTTTTACTTGCAACTATGTTGTACAGGGTAACATGCTTTTAACATCTTATCATTTCACAAAATCTTTTAAGTACCTGATTTATTAAGAAAAAAATACATCTAGCGATAATAATTTGTGGTTTCTCTTATGTTCCATCCTATTTCTAATTTATCTTATGTTCTATACTATCCTTATGTATGGAAGCCTTCCTTATCCTCAGAAGTACATAATGTAATGGAGAAAATAGTTGAAAGGCTATATGATTTTATAAAACCTAATAATTGTTAAGAGTACATTCGTAACAAAATATTTAATATTTTTTCAATTTTTATTGAATAATATGATTAAATAGTTAATCATATTATAACTTATAAAATATATAATAAAAAGATTCTTAATATATTATAAGTATTACTTCAGTTCTTTTTAAAATATATTTCAAATTTAATATTTTAAATTAATTCAAAATATGATCTTACTATCATTTTAAATTTTTAAATAAAAAATGTCAGTTAAAAAGATTATAAGCTCTATATTGATATAATTTATTTGTTTCTACACTACATTGTGAACCCCCAAAATTTGGGTTCACCAGTATTGGCTCCCTTTCCATAATAAATAACAATTTTATCGTTAGTTATATTGGTAGCTTATTTTACCATGAATGTGTAGGTACTATAATTTTTGCCAGATGCATTTACTTTTATTAAAAAAAGGTGTGAACCAATAAAAAAAATATTTTACATAAAAAAAATTAATCATTTATGAATGTTAAGAAATCTTTTATTACAATCCCCAACTCCCATTAAACGTCCATTAAACAACTTGGATTGCATCAAATAAAAACATGGAAAACCAATGAATATTTTGTAGAAGCAGCAAACAACAAGGCAATGAGCACACCTGTTACAACATTTTGCTGCATTCAGTAACAATAGTGTATGTTTGCTAGGTTTGTCTCCATACGGCATAGGAAAATTTTGAATTGATCACAAACTAGTGGTTGTAAGTAGAAATCATTTCATAATGTTTGGTAGACACTGTCAATAAATTATTGTTTTCCCAGTTATAGTTAATTCTTGAATAGTGGGTTTGTCATGTACCAAATCATGAGGCTTGATTTCCTTTATGTTTATGCTGATACTTTTCATAATAAGGTAAACATGGGAGATATTTACTATGAAAACTGAGATGGCTTTCACCGGCCATGTATGGTAGTAGTAAAGCCATGGCGTCTGAACTAGTTTTCCCTATAGATGTTGGTGTTTCGAGGGCCTATACCATAAATCACAGAGAGCAGTTGAACCCATGGGATTAGGAATTCATTACAGTCTACACATAGTCTGGATGCAACTATTACGTACAACATCTACACTGCACTGTATTTGTAGATGAATTTATTTCACGATTGTAGTTAGTATCTCTCCTTTAAATTTTGTGAGATTTTAAAATAGCTATCACACACTTCTAAAAATTACTATATATCGTTCGGTGTCCAAGAAACATTAAATGCAAGAAGGTGTTATATCGTATGAAACTTGATTTTCTATTTATTCTTTCTATCCGCTGTAACAGTAGGTACTATAGCCGATTCATGATACTTATTTGATTCGAATCTATAAATTATGAATACAATGTCAATAAGCAAGTTAAGTGCATTAGGTATGGTGGGAAATGACTCCTATCCAGTTGACGTATTGGTTAGATAACATTGAATTTGCCATCTATCATATCTCTATTTGTTAGCCATTGTATCACACCCAACTATGGCAAGCGCTAGTCGTGTTTTCTATGTAAAGTTAAACAAATTTATTGAAACTTTGTCCTCAATAATTAAAGTAAGAAATTTGGGCACGGACTTGAGACATATCGGGCAAGTCATTCAATACACTACAAAATCACAATCCACATCGAATTCAGGGGAAAGGAATCTCCTTGAAAAAGGGTATAATTTTAGGTGCTTTGTTTAAGGTTTGTAAGGAATATCTAAATTTATATTGTAATTAAGAATAAGGTATATAATATGCGAGTAATTTGAATTACTTCGATAATGAAACATTTCAAATTATAGAATAATTAAGAATTTATTTTAATAATCATATTGTTTCTATAAGAATTGAGTGTAAGGGAATTGTAATCCTCTAAAATATGATATGGTTTTAAAGATTATATAAGATCAAATTTTTAGTAGACATTAATTTGAATAGAAATATTTATGAAACTGAAAATTTTGAAATAATGTAGTATTAATAGTTTCTCTTTTTATATTCAATAATAATTTTTAAGAGTCGTTCATAACATGCTACATAACCTATATTATTGTTGTAATAGTATTCACAAGTTTTATGGTAAACTTATTTTATACTAAATTAATCTAAAACTTATTATTCCCTTTATTTAATTAATCTTTTCTGTACAATATTTAAATTTCATAAAGTGCATTTATTAAACACTAAACATAGGGTGCATAAGTATTGGGTTATTTCCCCATTACTAATATTTAAAGGGTTTAATATACAATATTTATTAACTTTCATAATTATGGAGTATAAGAACAATTAAATGTCTTAAAGTCTCTCAACTAAAGGAAAATATGTCCTTTTTCATCTTTATTGCATATGCTCCTTCCAATCTAGTTACAAATGTCGTATCATGGAGTGAGATTTCAAGGATTCTAAATTTATTCTATAATGAGATGTTTTTATTAATGGGTGACTTCAATTGCATTCTTCAAGATAATGAAAAAAAAGGAGCTATTGAGATATATATTCAATCTCATTTAAACTTCTCCAAATTTTCTAGTGATAAAAATATATGGGACTTACAAGCATGGTTTGGATACTTTACTTGGTCTAATGAGAGGGCATAATTTGGACACATTGTAGAGCACATTGATACATATATGCAATCTAAATGGTTGACAAAAAAAAATGAATATTAAAGTTTGATATTTTAAAACTATTTAAATCTAATCGCATATTAATCATCCCAAGATCAAAAAATATGGATCCACAGATAGAGCACCCTTTAGATTTAAAATGATGTGGTTTGAGGATCCACACCTAAAGGATCTCATGAAATAATGGTGGAGTCATGAACATCCAAGAGGAAATACTAATATGTATATAGTGAAAAATTAAAAGATTTATGTTAAACAACTTCATGTTTGGAATAAACATGTTTCTGTGAACATTTTCAAGGAAGAAACTGTCATTAAATCAAAGATTTAATGTCTTTAGGAATAGGTTCAATGCATAGGTCATGTTAGAGCTTCCTTTCTTTATAAAAGACATTGGATTTCACATATAAGTTATGTTATAATTAAACAGGGGACTTTATGGAAAAAATAAATCTAGAGAATGTTGTTGAGGGAAAGATAGTGCAATCATGGTTAGGGGTAATAATGAATGGATGCCTCACACCACAAACTTGATATATTCTCACATTCACTAATCCATCTTTACACACCATACACATATCAATGAAAACAATATTTGTATGTATAAATAAATTATATGAGTTATCTTGAGAAGAAGTTAAGGATTCACTGGGTTGAAAGCTTACATATAATTCCCAAAAAATCAAAACCCCTTTCTCTCTCTATAGGACTTACTCTATGTGTCAAATAAATTATAGTGTTTCTACTTATGAGTTCTAAGCTCCTAGAAAAACTCTAAGCCTCATTTTGTAGGCTTATTAATATTCTTATGTGGAAAACATTTGATGCAAACTAATATTCACAAATGCATTGGTTAATATCCTTATTATATATAAATTTGTATGCCTTGAAGTAATGGCACATTATTATTCAACATAATATAGTTTACATGTATGTTTTATGATCATAGGGACCTATATGATTGGATCATATAAATCCCAAATACCTATTAGAATGGATCATGCATTAATTTTCATCTTTAGATTTCCTCATTGACTTATAATTCTTGAAATTAAAATAGAGTCTATGTAGGATTTACATTAACATCACATGGCATTAGTTAACTTTAATCAACTTCACAATAATTTTACTATGTTCTTATTTTTTCACATGACCTTAAATTGAGTTTTTCCTACTATAACCAATTTGGTTCCTTATGTGTGTACATAATGCATTCATTTATCCTAATCTTGACTTGAAGCGTTCATGGATAGGAATACCTATGTTTTTGCATAACATTGTTCTCCATATGCACTTTAATTATATCCAATTCTATATCTCAAAATATATCCTCAAAAAAATATACGTAGTTGCACTTTTTATTCTTATGCATAATGCCCTCCTTCAAAAAATTGGACTTAACCATCATATGTGATGCAAGATTGACTTTTTCCTTAGAATGATTTTGCATCATAAACTCTGTGTAATCAAAATGTGATATTTGGATCAGAAGTTAAAATAATTGAGAGTATGTACATAGAGACAAATCTTAGCTAGATCTAATGAAGGGGAATACTATCAAGACAATAAAATTACCAATATGCAAAGATTTTGAATAATAACCTATATTGATTCATATTAAATGATTCAGATAATTATAAACCATACAAAAATAAGCCTTAAGTTGTAATTGGAATTTACATACAAAATTAAAAACTCGAAAAATGATAAAATTTAATCTACAATTTTTAAAGGCTTATATTTTTACTAATTTTTGCATGGAAGCATGCACAACATTAAAAATATCCAAAACTAAATCAAACTCTAAAACTAACATATTGGATGCATTTCAACTTAATTTCATGTTCTATTACAAAAATAGATAATTTCTAAATTTAAAAAAGAACATGAAAATAATATTAAATGTCAATTTTTGACTCTCAAATGGTGACATATGGCCTCCAAAACCAATTAAAAATGTCTCACAACTGTAGGGCCAGGTTATGGCTGCATTGAAATTTTTGAGATGGTTATTTTTGCATGAAAAATGGATGAAAATAATATATGGATAAAAATTTATGGCCTCCATACTTTCAATATCCTTTTTTGCATCATTATCCTCTAGTTGAAATTAACACAAATCTTAAAAATTTCTCTGATTATACTATTGCCATTTATTCTTATCAATCTTATTCAAATCCCATTATGTAATATATGTGTTTTCTTCCTACTTTAATCCATACCACTATACCAAATACCTATAATAAATTCCTTGTCTTGTGTATATTATCTTCTTATCCAAAACTTGCACTATCTTTTTTTTTTCTTTTTTCTCTGGCACCTCTTGATTCCAATCTACTTCTTCATATTATTCAACTTCTCCATTTTTTCCATGGAAACAATATAAATTTAAAACATTAAATACTTAAAGGATATAAAATTTATGTGGTAAACTCACCTCATAAGTATTTCCATTGATTTTCTTCACAATTCTACATGGTCCAATTTTCTTTTACATTAACTTGTTATATGTACCTTTAAAAACATCTCCTTCCTTAATTACACCATCACTAAATCTCCTTCTTGAATTTATTTTAACCTTCTTCTGACATCTTCTACTACTTTATATTTCTCATTATTTTCATATAATTCTCTTTTTACTTCTTCTTGGAACTATTGTATATGTTCTACAAATGCTTCTACATCATCACTAACTCGTTCTGTAATTGATAACTATACCAAATTCATAACACTCATAGGATTTCTCCCATAAAGAATCTAAAATTATGATTTTCTTATTAATCTATTCAATAAACTATTATAGGCAAAATAAGCTTGTGGTAAAGCCAAGTCCAATTCCTTTGCCTTCTCTTCAACTATGTATTTCAATAAATTTTCAAATATCATGTTAATAAATTTTGTTATCCCATCTATGTTAGGGTGGTATGCACTACTAAACTTTAGCGTAGTCTCCATATTGCTCCATAAATTCCTCTAAAAATGACTTATAAATTTTGTATCCCTATTTAATGTAATGGTTTTTAGAATTCCATGCAATCTCACAATATCATTAAAAATTAGTTACGTAATTTTAATGGCATCATTAGTTTTATTACATGCAATAAAATGAACCATCTTAGAAAACCCATCTATAATAACTAAAATTTAATCTTTACCGTATTTATGTTTGGTAATCCCAACACAAAATCTATACTCAAATTTGTCCATCATCATCTTGGAACTTGTAATGGCATGAACAAGGTTGTATTTTGTGCATGCCCTTTTGCCAGCTAACATATCTTGCACCTTGAAACATATCTTGTCAGATCTCTCTTCATCCTTGACTAAAAATATTCTCCTCCATAAAAGATATTTTTTTTGTCTTACCAAAGTGTTCAAAAAATACACCACTATTCAATTATATTATAATATTATCTCTCAAAGACCCAATTAGAATACATAACTATTACTCTTTAAAAAGGTAACCACTGTACATAATATAATCTTTATAAAGATTACGTGTATCACATATCAATAGATTTCTAGATTGCTAGACTATCTTGACAAAATCTCGATGGGTATTATATACTTAATTAATAAATTCAAGTACAACTAATTCACTCACCATAGTAGTTATCAACCCTACACAACTGCTCAAAGCATCAACTACCTAATTTTATTTCTTGATTTGTGCTTGAACATAAAAATATAACCCTGAAACAAAGACACCTTGTTTTCATTCCTACTATTTAAATTCTTTTATATTTCACATACATCAAAGCCTCATGATAATAAATAGTATAAACTCCTTACGCACCAATTAGTGCCTCCAATATCTTAATTCTTGTACAAGGACATAAAATTCAACATCATATGTAGAATAATTTATTTTTACCTAATTCAATATTTCTATAAAATATGCTATTGTATTCCCTTTTTGACTCAATGTGACACCATTTCTAATAATAAAAGTAGTAAAATAACCCTCAAACACTTGACTAAAATATGGTAATGATAAAATATGATTTTTAGCAATTTTCTTATTAAAAAAATCATATCTTTATATTTATGCCCTTGTCCATTCAAATTCTTTTCCTTTCATATATTTTATTATTAGTTAAATAGGACTACTAAAATTCTTAATAAACTTTCTGTAAAATATTGCTAGACAATGGTAATTCTTACCTTTCTGATGCTCTTTGGGATAGGCCACTCAATTTGTGCCCTTACTTTTTCTTCATCTATTCTTACACCATCTTCTAAAATTACAAATCCAAAAAAGACCAAACTATTCTACATAAACTTACACTTCTTTAAATTTACATGGAGTTTCTCTTTTATTAAGATTTCAAATACCTTTCTCAAATGTTATAAATTCTCTTATATAGTATTACTAAATATTAAAATATCATAAAAATAAAAAACCACAAAAGTACCACTTTATTCTTGTCACATTGTGTTGATCATCCTCATAAATGTGTTAGATATATTAGATAATCCAAATTACATCACCATCTACTCATATATACCATTTGTGGTCTTGAATGTTATTTTCCTCTCATCTCTTTCATGACTTTTAACATGATATTAACCACTCCTTTGATCAATATTAGTAATACATTTTGGTCTTGTAAGAACATCAATCATACCATCGAAATATGGTATAATAAATCTATACTTGATTGTAATTTTCTCAATTGATCTACTATCCACACACATCCTCCACCTTCCATATTTATTTGGAGTTATCAACATTGATGTTGTGCATGGCCTCATGCATTCCCTTATTACACCCTTCTTCACCAATTCACTAACTTGATTATTCTATTCTTCATGTTCTATTGGACACATCCTATAAGTTGTTTTGTTGGTGAGAGTTAATCTTGGAATTAAATAAATATGATGTTAAATATATCTATTTGGTGTTAAAATATCTCATAAACCATCAAGTACAACCTATACATATTATTTCAACACTACTTCTACTTATGTTGGCATTTGCACCAATTTTGTGTCTTCTTGCTTAGTTTCTAATTTATAACATCAATTTGCTATCTTTATATCTTTGATAAATTATTTTACAGTCACCTTGATTTCATCATGTCCTTCTTATTTAATAGGTATCAAAACTACCTTCATACAACCTTTCTATAAACTCTAAGTGTTATAAGCTACATCATGAAATGATTTTCTATCAAACTTTCATGGCCTTCCAAATAACACATGACATGCATCCATTGGTATAACATGAAACCCTTTTTCATCCTTGTATGGTTTACCTATAAAAAAAACTTTATGAAACACCTTTTATCTATTTTACATTCATTCCCTTTCTTAAACCATTAAATTTGATAAGGATTAGGATGTTTTTCAATCTAGAAACCTAGTTTTTAAATTATACATTTACAAACCATATTTTCAAAACTGCCACCATCTATAATTACTCTGCATATCTACCTACCTAAAGGACACCTTATTTTAATCATATTTGTTAGTAGCCATGGATCAGCACCTTCTTTATTTTTCACATGTTCTTTCCTTGGAGTAATTAGTATTCTTCTCATCATGACTTTTTGTCTAATATCTACTACTATAACTTCAATATTTTTCTCTTTTGTTTCATTTTCAACTAAATTCACACTTTACAAATCCTCTTGCCTCCATTATTATTAATAGTGTGGACACATGAACACTATATAGTCATCTTATCCACATATATAACAAACATAAGACCTAAATTGATTTGGAAACCATCATCTACCAACACCATAACTTCATCCTCTTTAAAACCCTCTTCTTCTTTGCTAATTTTGAAAACCTTATCTATTATCTTCTTGTCTTTCTAGACCACGTGATGATTCTCATCTAGTGGTATTAATCATACCTCTGTTCTTATTAAATCCACCTCATCCCCTTATATGATGGGATTGTCATCTTCCTAGCCTAATATATGTGCTTCTAAAATTCTATCTATTTTGTTTTTCTTATGCCTTCAAAGTTAATTGATAAGTTTTATCTTTGTAAAGTATTTTGAATTCTTAATTCATATTGAATATGAAACTTTAAAACATTTACATACCTTATGACCATAGTATTATTTGTCTCCTTATGGTCTGCTTGTACAGAAATTTTATAAATCTCATCTGTATATTCTTATATACCATGAATTTTCTGCCTTAAATTTTGAAATATTTTATATATACGATTTGTGCATAATGTATAGTAATAAATTTCTCCCTTAGCTTCCTCATCATTTTCTATGGTTAATCTTCTCTTTACATTTTATCCATCTTTATTTCTATTGGTTATCCCACAAAATCATTTCATGACTCTTCAAAATCATGTATGTAAACTTTACCTTTTTATCTTCTCTCATAGTTATTCATTCAAAGAACTTCTCCATGTTGTTCCTCCAATCTATAAAATCCTCTAGTTTTAATATTCCTCCATAATCTTGAAATTCAACTTTGATTCCTTCATTCCTTCATTATAAAGCTCTAACCATCTTATCTTACATTAATGGCATCTGCTATTATTGCTTCTCTTATATAATTTCTTTTTCATGATCTATGTCATCTTCTCCATCATATTTTTCTCTCCTTTTCCTTTCATTTTCAATGATCTTGGTTCTTTGTTCTACATGCCCCTATAGCTCTTGCACAGTACAATTCATCAAAGGGATTCCTCCGCATCCTCTCACCATCTCTTACATGTCTAATATTCAGACTTTCTCTAATACCAAATAAGGAACCAAAATACTATCAAGACATTAAAAGTATAAATAGGTAAATTTTTTAAATAATAACTAGTATTGATTCATATTGAATGATTTAAATAATTAAAAACCATGCATAAATGTTCCTAAACTTGAAATTGGACTTGAAATGCAAAACTTTAAACTCTAAAAATAATAAAACTTGACCTTTCATTTTTTTTCTAAATTTAGAAATTATCTATTTTTGTAACATTACTTGAACTTTATTTGAAATTCATCCAATATCTTAATTTTAGATTTTAATTTATTTTTTTAGATTTTTAGAGTTGTGTGTGATTACATTTAAAACATATTAAAACTAATAGATGATTAAAATAACAGGTAGAGTTTTATTATTTTTAGAGTTCCAAAATTTGCATGTCAACTCTAATCCCTAATTGAGGCTTAATTATGAATGGTATGTAATTATTTGAATAATTCAATATGAATCAATATTGGTTATTATTCATAATCGTTAACTATTGGTAATTTTATTATTTGTATATTATTCTGGTTCATTATGATCTAACTAAATTTTATCATATAGTATGTGTTGAATCCCTTTTACTAGTTATTTATTGTATTGTTTCATATGCATGTTATTCAATACCGTAGAGTCTAATATTTCCTCTATCTCATTCTTATATTTCTCTAGTGTGTGTACTTTCCAATTTTGTAAATTTCCATTTCTAATTTATCTAATTTACCCTCATGTTAATTATAATATTCAGTCATATTAAAATTCACTGAAATATCCATTTTTACCAACAACTCCTCTTATGAAATATTTTAAAACATGCAAAAGGCATTACATATTCCTATATTTTTCATATACAAATTATGATATGCTTACTTTATAAATCATTACTTGTGCATATGTGCCATCACCAAATCCCTAATTTAGTATTACTATTTTTTTTCACATTCGTGTATTCTTTGTATGGATGAATTTTCTAATTTATCATTTTTTAAACCTATTTATGTATCTAATTATATTTAATTTACTCCACATAATCCTCTACATATGCACTCTTTGCATGCACTTGTTCTATATTCCCTATCTCTACAACTACTCTATAAATTCTTGTAGTCACTATATGGAAAGGTGTTTTTCAGATGATTTTGTTCACTAAATTATTATATGTGAACTTCACTTTTAATAACAATATGTTTAATTTATTCATATTCTCACCTACCAAAATCTAATAAAATTTTCAAGGACCCTTTCAGCAACTCAATTTATTACTTTGTCTATGAATTCTATGTTAAACTGAGATCCAAATTTATCCCAAACTTATTCCATAATGTATAGAGAGTATGTAATATAAATTTTTATCCCTATTTGACATAATGATGCATGATTTTACATGTAGTCTCACCATCTATTTTTAAAAAAATTATAAATTTTCATTACATCACACGTCTTCTAACACATTATAAAATTCAAAATCTTATAGAATTTATCCACCATAAAAAATGGATCCATTCTCTCTATGTTCTATGTCATCCCATGTTTTATTTTTAATTGGTAGTATTTAATATGACCATATATTTAGACTATTTTCCTTCCACATATTATAAACATAACATCTTCACAAATATTCAAGCACATTTTTCCCAATCCTTAGTCATTACTAACATCCTATTAACTGTACCAATATTCTCACTATTAAATTAACCTATTAATCCCACCTATGCTTTTTTTTTCTATGTGCATTCATCATTTGGATATAAATAATTAGATGACCTTGAACAATATACATTATCTTATGTGGAAATATAATCAAAAAATGTTTTCCCACACATTTTAGTTCTGTTCGTATCCTCTATGCATCATAAAATGTTCATCCTCAGCATAAAGTTCCCTTAAGGAATTAAATAAAACTAATGATAAGACACAAATAAAGGTAATGATTCAATTTTTGTTGTTTTACATAGGTTTTGTAACATTTTTAAATATATTACATATAGGAAAACTAATGATTCCACTAGAGTTGTAGAACTATTTCTTAAGGATAATAGAAGATCGTATGGTGTTCCAAATACCATGACATCTGATGAGACATAAAATTTTGAAGTCATTTTTGGAATAATTTATGGATGAGTATGGGAACAAAACTATAATTAATAAGTGTGTATCACCCAAAAATACAAGGATAGAACAAAGTTGTAAATATGAGCTTGGAAAATTTACTGAGATTCATAGTTGGAGAGAAGCGCAAATAATGAGAATTAGCTCTACAACAAGCTAAGTTTTCATATACTAGTTTAGTGAATATATTACCATGAAATTCATCATTTTATATTGTTTATGGTAAAAATTATGTGAGTGTTTTAGATCCAATACATTTACAAAATGAAGAATGAGTTAGTGATGATGTAGAAGCGTTTAAAAAGCATATACAATAGTTACAAGAGGAATTAAGAAGAAAATTATAGGAAAGTAATGAAAAGTATAAAGTAGAAATTGATGTAAACATAAGATCAAAAGTATTTGAATAAATATATTTAGTGATGGTTTACTTGAGGAAAGAGATATTTCTATAAGACACATATAACGAGTTAAAGTATAAGAAAATTGGATGATGCAACATTGTGAAGAAAATCAATGACAATGCTTACGAGGTAATTTTACCATAAAATATTGATATATCTCTAGTATTTAATGTTTCAAATTTATAAAATTTATATGGATAATATGCTGAAGGTGAGAAATATTAATAAGTATATCGATAACAATGGGTACCAAAGAAGAAGAAATAAAATATAGTGTAGGTTCTTGATAATGAGATAGTGAACACGAGGCAATGAAGTTATAAAATGTATTTCGTATAGTGGGAAGGATTAATAAAGTAAGACAACACTCTGATATTATAATGAGAGCTAAAAAATATTTATAATAGTAAATGGTAACAATAAAATTAGAGCAACTCATAGGAGCTAAGTTGTTTTCAACCAAAGGAGAAATATGTAAAAAATGAGGCCAACCTTCCAAGGGCCATAACTTTTAATTTGTAACTTCGTTTTAGCTCTCCTTCATGGAAAAATGACCATATTAAATATTTAAATGCAACCATAACTTTCTCTTTTCAATTATATATGTTTTTGATATTTTTCAAAGGCCATAGGTGACTATTTAAGGGTAAATTAATATAGTTTAATATTTTATTTGATATTTTCATAACTAGACATTAACTTTTGTTTAAATTTGTATGATATGTTAATTTTATTATTCAGTTGATTTTTAGATGTTTTCAAAGATGCCCACGCTTTCAAGCTAAACTTACTAAAAATAATAGGTCGTGTTGTATTAATTTTTATATTTTTGAATTTGGCATATGAGGTCCAATTCTAAGTTGAGATTTATTTATGAATGGTTTTTAATTATTTGAATAATTCAATACAAGTAAATATGGGTCATTATTTTAGAATATATCCCTATTAGTATGTTCTTATTTTCATATTATGTGGGTTCATTATGTAGGTTCTTAATATCTTCCTTCAAAAGAATGAGTGGTGGTTTGACATGTCCAAATCTTGAATAAAACCTTGAAAAGGTCAAGTGAGATGATATTCCATCAATAGAGGATGTTTAAGGTTCAAAATGGCCCAAACAAAGTTGTGACCAACATGTATAGAGACTGAAAACTAGGAATAACAAGATCAACAAGTTATAAGACCAACAAGATGATGAGAAACACTAGGAGGATGTCAAAATGTAGTTGAAGACTCTTCAGTCAAAGGAGTGAGCAAATGTAACTTTTAGTAGGATTTCAAGGTGTTATATTTATAATAAAATTCCATATATACCTAACATAATATATTTTAGTAAAATGATCCCTTACAAAAAAATTAGATCACCTGAGGTTTTTAAGATTTGAAAAAATGTTTTATTTATTTTACAAACCCTTTAAAAACTACCTTGTAATAGGCTACAAAAAATTTCAAGATTTCAAAATAAAGCTTAAAACTTAAAACAAGACATGTGATTAGAAGGATGATGCTCTAATACCATATCAGAGTTGTGGCTAAGATCAACAAGTCATGCAGAAGCATGGGTTTGTGATAGGTGTGAGACAAAAAATAACACAACACATAACTACAAGTTAAACTAAATTAATATGATAATATAACATAAGACAAATAAAATCCAAAATACCAATCTTCTATTACTTGAAAAAACTCACCAAATGTGATGTACATATAAGAGTCTATTGAGTAACTCCACAAAATTTGGTCAACAAAACCTCAAAATAGAATAGTAACTCCTCCATAAAATGTGGTTAATATAATGAAGAGTATAAGAGTAACTCCCATACCTAGAATAGTCAATCAAAGTAGTTAGTTTATAATCATCATGTGAAATTGTATACCTTATCAAGCTTCTCCATTAAATCTTGAAAATTCCAAGTGAGGGAAAAAAATTCATAATAAATAAAAACCCTTACTCTAACATAAGCATCAACTCTTTGTTAGGCAATATTAAAAAATATTGTTTCAATGTAATATAACATCCAACATGGGGTTGTATAAGTGAGTTTCTATCTTAAAAATAACTCAATTTACACATATCGATTTTTGGATTCAACAAACACACATACTCCATTATTTAAAGTTAAATAAATGATTCAATGAATTTCTTGAGATTGATCATGCCTAATTGCAATGTAAAAAATGTATATTTTTACATAAACCTGAAGAAGAGAAATGATCATAAATCTTTGATTATAATATTGATTATTATAAACATTTAAAAAACATAGTAATATAAAATAATGACGATACAAAAAATTATTTATTTTATTAAGAGATATATCTTACCTTCTAATTCAAAACCAAGACTTTTGGGAATAACAAAATTACCACCCTATATCATTTTACATAATTTTATGATATAAATAAGCACATTCATTTAAAAAATGATATTCATGTCATGAAAATATAAATGGGAGAAATAAAATATGCTCACTGCATTCACACAAAAACATTGATTTGAGATTAACTCACCTAATAAGGAATACATGCATAATATATAGCCAATTAAACATAAACTAGGATCAATGTCAACAACAAAACTGAGACAAAAATGAAATATGTATTTAGAAAAGATGAAATCATGAACCTGAAGTCTCAAGTATAAATATTTATGAGAAAAATACATTGATTAAAATTATTAATATCAATGTTAGAAACAAAATAGAGACAAAATAAATATTCATTCTTCATTCACATAGAGATACTAAGTTGGGTCTATCTCATCTGACATTGGTTTAAAGCTCAATCTTTGGTCTATGTGCATCGAGACATCAAAAAATAAAATGATTCATATGCACAATATATTTTGATATAGACCCTAATAAGGGATCCATAAATAATTTAAAGAGGTTTATTTACAAGAATCAAATTATTTTGTGTCTTAAGAAAATAATTCTATCAAATGATGATGGTAAAATAATTCATTATATTATTTATAGGATAAATTTTATGTTCGAATGAAAAAATTAGGCTTTGAGAAGAACAAAATATAAAAATTATAACCCTGTACATAAATTCATGGCACATACATGTATTTATTAAAAATTTATATCAATATCACCAAAAAAATGAGACAAATAAAATATGATCACCATATTTACATTAAGACACTAATTCAATCTTACCTCCCTTGATAGTGACTATGTGCCCAATCTTTAACTTGTGCCTATAACATAGTAGATGTATAAAAAGGTTTTTATGAAGAAGAAATGTATTGATTAAAAAAAGTTGTATCAGTATTAGGAAATAAATTGAGAGAAACAAAATATTCTCTTTATATTTACATGTCTACATTGATTCAAGCTTAGCTTACCTAAATTGTTTACATTGAGCAAACATAACAATGTAATAATTAAAACAAACAACTTATTTTTACATAAATCCCAAGTCTAAATATAAACCATTCGTAGAGTTTATTATACAAGAAACCCATGAGTCTATTCCATCAACAACATAGCACAATTGATAAAAGACTAATGGTAGAATTTTCTAGTTTTCATTACATTCTTATCACTCTGTTCATAACCTATATTTAAGGAGGGTCATTTTTTCCCTTATAATATTATAAATAATCGAACCTATATTGTTTATATATTTAAGAATAAAATAGTATATTTTTATTGAATGTTTTTCTTAAATTACACAAAAGTGTTAGATATACAGAATCTCCAATTCCATATTTACTCTAATATGTTTCTTTTATAATGTTGTCATGAGTACTATCAAATGTTGATAATATAGTGGTATTAATAGATAATTAACTTGTACTTAATAATATTTATTAAGAGTTGATCATAACATGTCACATTCCCTTTATGTGCATTTTAATACATTTCACAAGTTTTATAGCTATATCATATTGTTTTAAATAAATTAAAAACATATTTTCCCTCTTTTTAATTGACCTTTTCCATACAATATCTAAATATCATAAAATATATTTATAAAGCCATAGATATAGAGTGCATAAGTATTGAGTCAGTTCCCCAATACTAATATTCAAAGGAATAAATGTAAAATCTTCATTAACCTATTCAATTATGAATTACAAGAAGAATTCGATTGTCTTAAAGTCTCTAGACTAAATGGAAATGTCCTATTTATTCTTTATTGTGTATGTTCCTTCCAGTCCAATTGTAAAGGTGGTATTGTGGAAAGAGATTTCAAGAGTTTCAAATTTCTTTTATAATGATATGCTTTTATTAGCAAGTGATTTTATTGCGTTCTTAAAAATAATGAAAAGAGAGAAAATGTTAAAATAAATATTCAATCCTAACTAATATTCTCTAATTTTTGTAATGATAAAAATATAAAAATATTATAAAAATACCCATATTTTTTTTGGTAGCCTACGTCTCTTTCCCTTTCTTTTCATTTAATATATAGATAGATATGTTTCAGACGTTCCTTTTTCTATTTGTAATTGGTAGTCACATTTCTTAGTTTTTAATGGAAAATTAGTCCTCCACTTGATTTTTTAGTCAATTTATTTTAATGATCTCATATTATAGTCTCCCTCATCTCATTCCTTTGAGACATCAATTCTATTGAGCAATGAAATCCTTGATGAGCATGTGACCAAAAATGAGGCGAGGTGAAAAATTTTTACAAGGATTGAGTTGAACATTTGTTTGTCTCCAAAATTTATTTTCTACTTGTATGAATATCAATATTGACATCACTTACATGACAACGATCAATACAATTCGATTATGGCACAGACAAGGGCATTTGCCAAAATAAGTATTTATGTTTGAAGAAAAGATTTGCATGAAATATTATTAGATTTCCTTTTCTATTTTTCAAGTAAAAATCCAAATTCTATGTTTGATAGGTAGGGTCAAGTTTGGGTTTATGTAATTATGTTCTAAAAAAATATATCATTATGTTTAGATCATGAGTGACAAAGTAGAAATTGACCATCGATACCTGCTTATAAGGATAATAGATTGACTAATTTTGACAATGATTTTCTTTGATTAGATCCATCACCATTTCAACAACTAATAAATTAGCTTGATAATAACTTTAACCACAAAAACATTTAAAAAAAAAAAAGTAATCATATCAAATTCAATTTTTACACTAAAATCAAATTGTCTGTATCAAAAGATATGGCCTAAAAACCTGACATTGGTCGTTCCTTTATTAAATTCATATATTTTATTTCAAATTATCATAATTAAACTTCACTCACTTAAGATTCATCTCATTCCCTCACATATTATATTAAATACACACCATTTATCTTATTCAAACTTTAACTCATAATGCATCTCTACCTAGATTCTAATCTTCAAACAATTGACCTCATCTTGTGAAATCTTACAATCTTGATTGAAATGATCTCATATTATAGTCTCCCTCATCTCATTACTTTGAGACATCAATTCTATTGAGCAAGGAAATCCTTGATGAGCATGTGACCAAAAACGAGGCGAGGTGAAAACTTTTACAAGGATTGAGTTGAACATTTGTTTGTCTCCAGAATTTATTTTCTACTTCTATGAATATCAATATTGACAGCACTTACATGACAACAATCAATAGAATTCGATTATGGCACAGACAAGGGCATCTGCCAAAATAAGTATTTCTGTTTGAAGAAAAGATTTGCATGAAATCTTATTAGATTTCCTTTTCTATTTTTCAAGGAAAAATCCAAATTCTAGGTTTGATAGGTAGGGTTGAGGTTGGGTCTATGCAATTATATTCTCAAAAAATATATCGTTATGTTTAGATCATGAGTGACAAAGTAGAAATTGACTATCGATACCTGCTTGTAAGGATGATGGATTGACTAATTTTGACAATGAGTTTCTTTGATTAGATCCATCACCATTTCACCAACTAATAAAGTAGCTTTATAATACCTTTAACCACAAAAACATTAAAAAAGAAAAAAAGTAATCATATCAAATTCAATTTTTACACTAAAATCAAATTTTGTCTATATCGAAAGATATGGCCTAAAAACCTGACTTTGGTCTTTCTTTTATTAAATTCAAATATTTGATTTCAAATGATCATAATTAAACTTCACTCACTTAAAATTCATCTCATTCCCTCACATATTATATTAAATACACACCATTTATCTTATTCAAATTTTAACTCATAGTGCACCTCTACCCAGATTCTAATCTTCAAACAATTGACCTCATCTTGTGCAATATTACAATCTTGATTGAAATGATCTCATATTATAGTCTCCCTCATCTCATTCCTTTGAGACATCAATTCTATTGAGCAAGGAAATCCTTGATGAGCATGTGACCAAAAATGAGGCGAGGTGAAAAATTTTACAGGGATTGAGTTGAACATTTGTTTGTCTCCAAAATTTATTTTCTACGTCTATGAATATCAATATTGACAGCACTTACATGACAATGATCAATAGATTTCGATTATGGCACAGACAAGGGCATCTGCCAAAATAAGTATTTCTGTTTGAAGAAAAGATTTGCATGAAATCTTATTAGATTATCTTTTCTGTTTTTCAAGGAAAAAGCCAAATTCTAGGTTTGATAGGTAGGGTCGAGGTTGGGTCTATGCAATTATGTTCTCAAAAAATATATCGTTATGTTTAGATCATGAGTGACAAAGTAGAAATTGACCATCGATACCTGCTTGTAAGGATGATGGATTGACTAATTTTGACAATGACTTTCTTTGATTAGATCCGTCACCATTTCACCAACTAATAAAGTAGCTTGATAATACCTTTAACCACAAAAACGTTTTTAAAAAAAAGCTAAAACAAAAATAATAAGAATTAAAATTTTACGATATTTATTAGTCATATATATCAAACAGTGGACAAATCCATTAAATACATGAATACATCTATAAATTACTAACAGATAAATTTTTACATTAAACAATAAATTAAATTTTAAATGATTGATTACTATTTTAGTATATTAAAAATGGAAAAAAAAATTGCATATATAATATTCGATTTAAATTTAAAAAAAAAAAACTCTCTCTAAAATAATTATTTGAACTAAGAAATAAATTATAATAATACATATCCCTTTCAAACCAAATCAATTTCTTGTATTCTAAAAAAGCAAATTAAATGTTTACGATATCAATAAATTTAAATATTTAAATTCAAGTGCATCATCTACTTGTTAGGAAACATTACACAACATTGCTTCAGCATAGTATACGAACCAACATGGGATGTATTAGTGAAGTGTCATCTTGAAAATAATTAGATTAATATAATTTTTTATTACTACCTTCAAGAAAGGCATGTATGACATGATTCCCAGCTAAATAAATTATTCAATAGATTGATTGGGATTGATCATGCACAATTTTTTTATAATGAAAAAAAATAAAAAATAAAAAAAATAAAATGTCAAAAATTTGGAATTTATTATTTGTCAAGTGTAATAAAAATAATCACAATGAAAAAAAATACATAAATGTTAGGAGAAGCCATAAACTATCCATAACTCATTATTTATAAGACTAATGATTCCAAATAGTCAAATAATGTAGTACTAAAAAAATGACGACGTATAATTATTTATTTTGTTAAGAGAGAGATTTTACCTTCTAATGCAAAAGTAAGACTTCGAGAAGAATGAAATCTTGACCCTGTGGCCCCATACATATGTTTGTAACATAAATAAACACATTCATTAAGATACAAATATCAATGTTATAAAAAAACATAGACAAACAAAATATGCTCTCTATATTCATGCAAAAACACTGATTCAAGCCTAGCTAAATTGATAATAAATCCATGCCTAATATTTATCATATTAAAAATAAATAGATAGCAATGTAAATAACCAAACTAAGATAAAAACTAAACATAGATTTGATTAGAATGAAATCATGACCCTAGATCCTGTATTGAAGTTTATGAGAAAATACTTATTAATTAGAAAAAATTAATATCAATGTTAGCAGCAAAATATTCATTCTACATTGATGTAGAGACATCAATCTGAGAATAAATTATTTTAGAATACCTACATGTCCAAAGTTTAGTCTATTCACATTGAGATATCTAAATAAATCAATGATTCATATGCACAACATATTTTTAATAATCTCTAAGATGAGAGTAGTAAATCATTTACAGAGATTTATATACAGGGACCAAATGATTATATGTCTTAATAAAAAATTACTATAACATTTTGACATCATTTTTCACAAAAAAAACTAAGACAACAAAATATTCTGACCAAATTATGGAGAAGACAATGATTCATTATTAACTAACCTAATAACTATTATAAATCTAATCTCTTCCCTATGTGTGTAAGTATAAAAAGACCAAGACTTTGTTGTCCCACTAAATAAGCAAAATTATTTGTCAAAATTATTCTCATACATATGTTTATTTTTAAAAATATATCATTAGTGGGAACATTAATCTGAGTCAATAACGTATCAAACAAATCTCTTCATCCTTATGTACATATTAAAATCTAACACAAAATAAAAAATTGTCTCAAACATAGAAAATAAATATCCTGATAAATACTTACCAGTGTGGCAATAGGTACTCATCCCATTGCTTCAGATTTGTGATCATTTACCATTTCATATCGGGAAACTAGAACTAATAAGGGCACTACATCCATACTAGCAAGCTTCCATCTCTATGAGATAAGCCAACCAATTAGTGCCACACATCAATAGAAAATAAATGTTATTGTATTGTTCCTCCAATTTTAAACATACACCATTGTTTAGTTAAATAATAAAAAGCTCATTCTATTAAATTATTACCTATCAATGTAATTATAATAATTACATGACACACATCAATATTAATATAGATTTTTTATTTCCATTAGTTAAAAATAATAGGAGATGTAGATTATTTTTGAGCTCTATGGATTAAATCATGAAATTCAATTAATCCAAACAACCTACCCAGTTATAGTCTAAAACCATTACAACCTAAATGCAAAGATGAATAAATTATTCAATCCTATACTTAAATCCTAAAGGTAAATTATCTAAATCAAGATCAAATGGAATAAAAAGATAAGATGATGAAATTGGTTACATTGACTCAAAAATTTGACATAGTGATATTTCTTGATGAAGTATTTTGATGGATGCTTAGACATGGATTCAATGCTTGGTTTCTAGTTGATCATGTTGACATGCAGGGTTTGTGGATTCTTGAGTTGTCTTCAATGGAGGAGAGGAGTGGTTTAAATAGAAAGTGGAGGGAAAGTTCTATGGTGGAGATTTAAAGATGGTTGAGGGATATCAATGGATGAGTATTATCCAAAAAAATTAATTTTTTTTGGAAGCCGCTAGATATAGAGGCTTCAAGAGAGAGAATGTGAGAATATATACGATTCTAGAATTGGATAGTTCTATAATCCTTCATGGGGTTTCATGATGATTAGATGGGGGATTAGATAGGGATTACATAGGTGATTAGGGACTAGGGGTGTAGGAAAACCTATGAGTAGGTTAGTGTAAATGGGTAGATGGGTCATGAGGATTTAAAATTCTCAAAAAATAAATAAGATAGAATAGGATGGGATGATGTGAATTTATGACAATTAATGAAGAAGAGGGATATGACTATGGTTAAGAGATGAATAATATTTAAGGGGAATATTAGATAAATGACTACGAAAGGGAGATATATTACCAAGATTAATTAGAATAAAGAAGATAATGAGAATTAATATTAATATTTTTGATGTTAATGTGGGAAAGCAAATTTAGATGCATACTTTTTCCCCTCTTTGAAAGGGTATTATGAGTGGAGTGAAGTGGAAGGAGTAATGGTCTTTCAAATAAAAACTATGTCATGGATGCATGTTAGTAGATGATGTTTAGTAGGTAAATGTTAATAGCTATGATATTATGGGATATGATGCCCCCTTAAGGAGACATATAGGGAAGAATGAGATATATAGCCACTTAGAAAAAAGAAATGAGGGGTGGGTTTTGATGGATAAATGATGGGATGGGATACTATATGTTGAGATAGATGATGAAGAATATAATTTTGAATTAATTGGTGAGCTATAGATTGATGATGACCCTAAAAAAGATACATACATAAGGAGTAGAGATGATAGATTTCATGATAGTCGACACTTCCCAAGGGGGAATTAGTCATAACATGATGATGATTGGATTAAAATACCACAATCTTTAGACATATCCTAAAAAATTATGTGTGCAAGGGAAAGTTCTTGGCCAGGTTAAGATTTACTTCATAACATTTATGATGGTTGTAACTCACAACTAAATCAATCAACATGATGTAGGTGACGATAGGGAATGAATGATATGACCATGTGATCAAAATATTTGGGATGATAATGATGATTGAGATGATAATGATAGATGATGGGGATAAAAGATTGTTAGTTGAGTGGATTAGGAGGATTAAATTAGTGATGCAAAATAAGGATGATTAGATTATTAGATAAATGATGAGGGGGGAGGTGATCAAGCCATCACAACTTTCATAAGGCTCATCACAGTCTAAGTAATTCAATAAGTATGACACTTGGCATTATTCCTCATAGTATAAGTATGACTAAGAGGAGGTTATGCTTGAGTACATGAGAAAAAAGTGAACTATACATATTTTAAAGTACTTATAATAAATATGCTAGCTTTGGTGACATCATAACATCCTCATTCATTACCCAATAGATAAAAGGATATATGATGTAAACAAAACATAAGACAAACAAGATATATACATGATAGTCAAGCAAGACAAATAAAATAAACAACACACACAAGTATCTACATGTAGTGTCATAATTTCTTGTCTAAGGATGGTATGAGTGATTAGACTAAGTAGGTTATGATGATTATTGGGGACTTGGATTTAGATAGGATGATCATGACTAGGATTGGGATAAGGTGTTGCCCCTAGTTTAGGGTAGAAGGATGGATGATGTGATAAAGTATGTGAATATTGATTTAGTTTTGAAATATAATCAAAATGTGGTTGAGGAAGGTGGTTTAGAAATTTGATGACCGGGGATTACTAATAGACAAGGTACTATAAGAGTTCAATCTAGCGAGGAGATTAGGAGATGATAGGATTAGACACCTTTCATACTAACAAAATAGTGATTAGATGGGTGCTAGGTATGAATAGGTAATCATAAATATAGTGATGGGATTCAAAACATTCCAAACTATAAAATAGGTGATGTGATGGGTGCTAGATATGAGGAAGCAATTATAAAGAAGTGATAGTACAAGAATAAATTCTTTGACAAGGTTGTGTATGTCGATAATACCTTTGTCAAAAGTAGGATGGAAATATGGGGAGATGGGTGACCACTAAAAATTTATTCCAAGATGGAATGTGGTATCTAAATATGGGAAAATATGAGACAAATGGAGATGTATGTGACCAAGGGGTTAGGCATAAGACAAAACACAATCAACTTATTTTTGGTTTTTTCTGATTTTATGATTTTTAACATTTTGTATATATTTCAATTTCTTTGGGTTTTTAGAATATGTATATACACTATACATATGGGGTTATTATGAAATGGAATACCAAGTCTAATAACAAGGATAAAATTGATCGAATGATGGATGAGTGATAAGAAAATAACGGTGAGACAGAAAAAGGGATAAAGGCCAAGGAAGAAGGGACTAGGAATTGTCAATGACTACATCATGAAGCAACCTGATGTTTGGTTTCCCAAGTGTTCATTGGAGGATATGCCAAGATTATGTGAGAACATGTCTTAAGACACCTTCCAATTCCTTATGAAGGTTAACATGGGAAGGAATGAGAGATAGTGTGGATGACATGATGGTAGATGATGGGTTGGACCGAGGAAGAAGATAGACATGGATGGGTAATATGGACATGATTGATGAGTGATGGATAAAATAGATGGGTTGTGTCCATAATTAGTAAGAGATAATACAGACAACATATTTTGTTACCATGATTCTGTAGACTAGTTGTCATCATGGTATTTACTCAAGGTGCCAGAAGATTGGTTTTCAACATTGGATAAATGATGATTTTTTTAAACTTTATTGAATTTTTTTGGGCATCTTGATTTATTTAAGAAGTGTGAAATACAAGATGTTAGCATCATTTTGATCTTTAACTGATTCCTCTTCTAGAGATATGTGATGCTAGGATCATGTCTAGATGGCCTTTATTGATTCTTGATTTATCATGGTTTGGATGTTTCATCTAGGTGTGTCTATAACCTCTAAGAGGGATAATGTTCCTCAAGGGTTGGTGATATGGTATGAATGGGAACATGTCATGATTATGATGATGGTATATAGGATGTGAATGAGGAGTATGATCAGGATGATTGATTTGCTAAGATAGGGAGTGGAAATATGGTTTGAGACTTGCATAGACCATTAGATATGGTAGAGGGTATTATTTATATTGGTGCCATGAGATGAAGGGATCCAAGACATTTTGATTTTTTATTCTTTGATATACATATTAAGAGGGTGATTAACCCTATGATTATTATTTTTTACTTTCTTTTGAATTGATGATTGGATTTGACATTGATTGCCCCCTACTACATAATTTTGGGCTTTACCAGAGGAGATTGATTTAGGACTTGATATATGATTATTTTGTATTAGATATGCCCCTAGTGTCTGATTTTAGGCTTCCTTAGGGGAAAACATTTTTTTTTTGGCTGATGATTTGAATTTTCTTGATTTTGATTGATAGGATCAAATATTACTTGATCCTGACTTACGAATCTTGGATGATGGTCTTTGATATTTGTATTTACAACACATGATATGGAATACATATGGAAATACAATGATGTGTGTTCTTCTTCATTCCCATTATGCAGTGGGATGTAGGGATTGTGGAAGTGATGTGGTTGATTAATGTTGTGTAATGGATTAAGTAGATAATGAGAATAATAGTCCTCATAAAATTCACTAGGTACCCTAGCCTCAACATTAGAGAATGTGTCCTCAATAGTATTAACAAGATCATGAAGAATAGTTGCAGTATTTGCATCCCTAGTAGGATTAGATTCATTCTAAAAATATCTAGAAGATAATGTGCTCAAGAACTTGGTTATGACTTCATCACCTTGATTTAGATCAAAATATATGCCTAGTGATTGGTTAGAAGTATCTAGATTAGAGGTATCCTCAAAAAGATAGGCATTATCAACATATACAACAATATCAATGAGATATGACGTTTCAGATGAGTAATTTGATTTGGACACTAGTGTTACACATGATCTTAAGGTAGATAAAACTTGTTTTGACTTTGATACTTATTTTATGTACATGATGCAATGCTATGAGAAAATGAGCAATTTTATGTGATTTTCCTCTCAATGTGAGGCTTTTGGTAAGATGGGTGAGAGGAAGATGATGGAGTGATAATTGATTGAGAAAAGATAGGTTCGTGAAAAGAATAATGGGATATGAGAGTACTAAGAATATGGGTAGTATAATTGTTTTGAATGGATGGGTGGTAAAATATGGGGGGATCATGTGAGATAGATAAGATGTCTTGACTTTGGCTTAGTAGGGAAAGGGTTTGATCATGACTTATAATGGTATCTTTATATTCATCTTCATATTCACATAAGGAGATTACCTCATCTGATTCATCCTCAATTACTATGTCACCATGGTTGATGAGGTCTTGGACATTGTCTCATAAATTTTGACATCATTTAAGGGAATGCCCCCAATTTTGATGATAGAGATAGTATTAGTTTGCTTTATACCACGAGGGTTTAGGCTTAGTGGGATCAAGATGTTGTGTGGATTGATAGACTATCATTTTAATTGTAAAAATTTGGTTAAAGAGGGATTCCAATGATATAAGCAAGGGATTAGAAGTACACACTTTACTTTATGACATAGATGTGGAATCATTAGTCATTAGATCAGAAGGTTGGTGACATGACTCAGTGGATGAACTAGTATTATATGAGGTGGCAAAGATAGGATTCACTTTTCTAGTATAAGAAGGGGAATATGATGGACTATGACTAGTGGATGAAAGAAGTGAAGGAGCCTTATAGGGATGGGTAGGGATGAAAGGAAAAGTGAATTGAATGGGTTCAAGTTCTTTGGGAAATTAGACATGCATCTCAAGGAGCTGCAAGAAAATTGCTTTTGGTTTTTCATCAAGGTATTTATAAAACAAGGAAATTTGTGAAATGGATAGGCCATGGATAAGACAAGGAAAAGTATATGGTTGAAATAACTGAGATGGGGAAAAGGATTGAGGAGGGAGGTGTTTGGGAGATGACCTTAGGCATTTGGGCTCAACATCATTGGGAAGGTGGGCACCCATATTTAGTATCCCTATGAGGAATTCATCTTTATTCTCTATGATGTATTGATGGATTAGGATAACACATTAAAGAATACTGGTATTGATTTTGATGGGATAGGGGTTACTTATGGGGAAGGGTAGGATATGTTGGTTTGGCAGAATGGGATCAAGATTAGAAAGGAGTTGAATTCCCAGTTTTAGAGCTCACAAAAGGATGTCATCTTTATTGGCTAAGACATATGTGAGTAAGGTCCAAATCTAAGAGGATTGTTGATAAAATATGGATGATAATTGGGGATGGTACATAGGTATTCTAAGGAATAGATATGTATTTTTAAACAATGTATGTTCAAAGGATTGAGCTAGTATGACAGGTGATGATGAAGATGAAATAGATTGATGGACTAAAGACTAGAATAAGATTTTAGATGAATAATTCCCTATCAACAATTTATAGTTTTTAAACTAGAAAAAGGATTAAAATTATTTGATGGGCGCCTTGATTAAAAATAACAAGAGGATGATATGATATATGCCAGTTATTAATAGGGATGATGATTAGACTAGATTGATGATTAGATTAAAGATTGATGGGTTTGCTAGATTGATACTCACAAAGTGATAAAATGATAGAGGGATAGGGTACTAAATATAAATAATAAGATGAGTGATCATTGAATATGATGATAATATTATGTGGATGATAGGACGAGTTCAAATTCCTAAGACTAATTTTCTCAAAATAGGATAGAGTGAGATTATGTGACGAAGGTGATTAGGATAATGGTCAATGTTGAGTATAATGATGAAGTGATAAAAAGGGTAACATAAATTATATGAGGATGGTTAGACCCATATGTGACCCTAAAGAGCCAACTAAGATAAGGTTGGATAGGGTTAGACTAGATTTTTTATGAAGGGCAAGGTTAAGACAAATGATGATGGGATAAAGTGAACTTAGGATAGGATGCGATTGATGAGATAAGATGTGATTAGGATTGGTGGGGGTATGTCCATTAATGAGTGAGACTAGGATATGATTTGTCTAGGATTTACAAGAGAATAAAGATATTTATAAGGGGGTAAGAGAAGTATGTACTATATAAAAGGAGGATAGGATGGGGTTAATGATGAGTGGATATAGTTATACTAGGATGGGGAAAAGACAAGATAAGAGATGGTATAGGTCAATTAAAAGGATATACAAAATCAATATGTACAATGATAGAATGATAAGGATGTAAAAGATGTAATGATGAGACAAGGATATAGACGATATGTACAAAAATGTGATAGATGGGTTGTGAAAAGACCTAGATAAGAGAGTATACGATTAGGTAAACACTGATTTGACTCAAAAAACATATTAGTTTACAACAATACATGCCCAACCAAGTAAACCACAACTATTTATCAAATCAAGGGTGTGTAACCTAATGCTTACACCATCAAATGGCTTCATAGGTGAGGCTATAGGCTAGTGACCCATTATAGAATCAATGAAACCCTCTCAACCCTATTTACTCATGATGGCTACCTAGGAGCTAGTACTAATGTTGATAGTGAAGTGCCTATTATAGCTAAAGGCTCTTATACCAAGTTTGTATGGGTTGTTTAGGTGTGTCCCCTATATATGTAAATGTACAGTGGGGCCCATGTTCGTATAAGATGCTATCTGACTTCCCTAAATGTTGTAGCTTAGCTACCCCTCACTTCACAAAAATAGTTTTGAATAATTCTGTTTAGGCTCATAATGATAACTCTCTTAATTGTTAGACTCTACCGAAATATAGAGTTTGGTTAGTGTTTGTTGATGAAATCTACCTCGCCAAACCCTATATGTTAAGCTTGTACACAAAGATTAATTTCATGTCACATTTTATCTTAGACTCTGGTGGGGATAAAAATAAGAAAACATAATACGATTAGTTACAAACCGGTGAGGAGCCCAAGTATATCGAATAATGTGATAAGTAAATATATACAAACAAAACCACAACATGCAAGTATATACAATGAAGCAAATTTACTTAATAAGGATGTTTGTATAATAAAAACTGGGATATGAATGTTTTGGTAACCCCCTGCCTACAAATACAAAGTGTGGGGACATGAAATGGGGTGTTGTGATATTGAGGGGTCTTGTACAAAAGGGGTTAGTGATTTTAGTGTGAGACAATTAGACCTACAAGCACATACCAAATGTGTTAACAAGCAAAATTGTATAAATGATTAAAAATGATATTTGTATTTGATTGTAAAACTGGTCAATATACAAAAGAAATAATTAGTAGTTTCGATAATTTGTCTTTGATAGTCATATTCCCTACAAATTAGAGACTTATCAAGTCGATAATTAATTAAAAAGTGAATAAAACTCCTAAAGCTATAATATATTAACAAAAATATTTGACACAATTATCTTAAAAGATCATGAATACATTATACTACCACAATATGAAATATAAATTTAAAAACTGTAAGCTTCAAGACTCATGATTGATAAAAATATCTAAAACAGGAAGACATATGGTAAAATAATACACAACTCAATGAAATGCAGGGTATAAAAATAATTGACAAATTTTCTAAACAATATGCTTTACCGGTTCGTTTAATCAAATCATAAATGGATCAGTGAAGCACTAGAAACGATGGTGAGTATTTAAAACTACACATCAAATTAAATTTTGAGGTTATGACTTGAAAACAAAACACAATTTTTTAAATTGCACCTAAAACCCCAAAAATATTAAAAGTTTTAACATGCAACTGGAGATGGATGTATTTATAAAAATGCCATTTAATGAGGTGGTTCGACCAAGGATTGTAAACATTTAACATGCATGTCAATGTCCTATGCAAGATTATGAAATGCTTTTTACCAAGTTAGGAATATTTTATGGAATTTATTAATAGAATGATTTTGATGCCACAATTCATAGAACTGCCAGTTTGACAAATGAGTGACTTGATTAGTTGATTTTTGGTGGTGTGAACCAAAGTCTAGCTATTAGCAAATTAATGACTGTATGGTGCTCAAAATACTATTAATGACATACCAATTCAAAAAAACTTATTCAAAGTAAATGACAAGATTTCCATCAAATACCAAAAAATTTACCTAATAGGTGTCTGACCGGATCAATCTCCTCTGCGGTATGATGTGGAATATACCATTTAGCTTTAATCCAACAAATTGACAACATATATGACTAAGTCGATGGGTTATTTTCAGGCACACTATCTAAAATTATAGACGGTGCTAGCAAAAAGGTTTATCTATTTTAGTTATTTTTCGTTCTTTCAATTTGGAATCTTTTAGCTATCATGTTTTCAGATGCCAAATGCGTTTAGTGGGATTAGTATATGTATATACAAATAAAATAGTGGACAATTTGTACTATGTTTTTAATGGACAACATGTGGATTAAATGATAATATACAGGGGGGGGGAGAATTCAAACCTTGGACAGGAGCTAGGATAAGTTTACACGCACAAGGTGGGGATGCAAACCAAATGATATTACATACATTTAAAGCATGATTTTCACCATTGCAAGCATCAACTAAATATAAATTTGTCAAGTGATAGGTTTGATTAACTATAGCAACTGCAATATATAAACAAAATTAATTTTGTTAACACTCTTGGTAATTACCGTAATACCATAAACAACTTTTTGGCCCAACTAAAACATCTAAGCAAAATGCGGAAGCTCAACACAAGGCATGTGAACTTCTTCACAAAATGTTACAAGAAAATGATTGTAGCCTATACTATGAAATTGTTGCCAAAAATAGTATAATCATAACAACAATATTTATACTTGAACATATTAAAAACTAAAATAAAATTTATGACTTGTTCCTATCTGATGATATAACTTACTTTTGAGATTTCAACAGGCCAAACAACAAAAAGAATTGGCCTTACTGCTTGAAAATCTATCCAAAGAGCATTGTCAATAGCTGAAATAATAATAAATTCTAAACAAAACCGACATCAATCAACTCTGTTTTGCAAAATTTGTTTTAGTAAGCTCCATATCAAAAAGGCAACACGATTCAATAATATCCTACAGACTTAATAACACATTATTGAGGTAAAAATGGTTAGTTTGAGAGGATCTCGATCCCACTATGGTCCCCAAAAAAAAAAAAAAAATTAGATAATTTTTGAGCTTTATGGATAAATTTATACAATTCAATTAAACTAAATAACCAATTACCTAGTTATAGTCTAGAGACATTAGAATCTAAATACAATTAGATTATTAAACTATTCAATCCTACATTTAAATCTTAAAGCTAAATACTCTAAACCAAGATCAAATGGAATAAAAAGACATGATGATGAGATTGCTTACTCTGACTCAGAAATTTGACAGAGTGATGCTACTTGAAAGATTTTGATGGATGTTTGGATATGAATTCAATGCTTGGTTATTAGTTGATCATTTGGACATGAATGCTTCATGGAATCATGATTTGTATCCAATGGAGAAGAGGAGTTGTTTAAATATAAATAGAATGGAAAGATCTATGGTGAAGATTTGAAGTTGGTTGATGGAGAACAATGGATGAGAATTATCCATAAAACTTAAAATTCCTTCGAAGCCTCTAGATTTAGAGGCTTCTAGAGAGGGAGGGTTATAATAAAGAGGATTATAGAATTAAAGAGTTCTAGAATCCTTCTTAGGGGTTAGGGATTAGCTAGGTTATTAGGGACTACGAGTATAGGAAAGCGTATAGTAGGTTAGTGTCAGTGGGCAGGGAGGTCATAGGAATTTAAAATTCTCAAATAATGAATAAGATAGATTAAGATGGGATGATGGGGATTTATGATAATTAATGAAGAAGAAGGATATGACTGTGGTTAATAGATGAATAATATTAAGGGAGGCATATTAGCCAGATTTATTAGAATAAATGAGATAAGCAAAATTAATAGTAATATTAGTGATATTAATGTAGATGACCTAATTTAGATGCATACACTAGAATTTTTTACTACCTACTATAATTTTGCCAAATTTATTCACCACAAAAATTTGATAAGAGTGATTTTTTTTTCTATAATATTATCAATAACTTAAATTATATTATTATTGAGTGTACATATTTTAACATGCATAAAAGTATTAAATATGTATAATTATTGATTCAAAGTTTATTTTAATAGTTTTTTAAGTATATTATAATAAATTTATGAGTGGTAGCCTCTAGGATAGAACTTCAATGATGATCATTAGGTTATGGATTTGATCTTGATTTATTCACGTTGTATTAGGTAAGACACTGACATGTCATTTGAAGATTACACTGTTAAACTTGTCTTGCAAGTTGCATGCTTAAGTATGCACCAGAACATTGTATCCACAATGGTGATAATGTCGCTCAAGAATAATAAGATACCCAATTAACAAAACAAAAAAAAATATATCATAGACGATCGTAAATGTTAATAATAAAACTTACTATTTAAAACATTTAAAATTGTTATTTTAATATTAAGCAAATGGTTTTCAAAGAATTATATAAAGCTTTAAACTTAATTTCGAGTGAAGAATTTTCTAGACGATTGGAATCATTAATGTGTTTAGTTCAAATGTATTTCAAGGGTTTTTAAAATGTCAATATCTCATTAATCCGTGATGTTTCCGCGTGAAATAATTTCCAAGATGGAAAAAAAAAAAAAAAAAAAAAAACTACCATTCTCTCTTGTTCGATTCGAAGCTACAAATTGTTAATACATAGTTAATAAGCGAGTTAAGTGCATTAGGCTTAGTGGGAAATGACTCCTGTCCAGTCGACGTAACGATTTCAGACACGTTGAATTTGACGTCGTCAGATCTCTATTTGTTAACAATCGTAACACAACCCACTCTGGCCATATAAAGATAAACGAAATTATGTAAACTTTGTTGTTAAGGATTAAAGTAAGAAATTTGGGCATGGAATTCAGGCATGTGGTGCAAGTCATTCCTATACAAAATCACAATCTCCATCGAAGTCGGGAGAAAAGAAATTTCGTAAAAAGGGTACGATTTTAGGTGCTTTGCTTAAGTTTTATAAGGAATAATTAAAATTACATAGTAATTAAGAATTGAGTTATATTATATGCGAGTAATTCCAGGTATTTCAATAATATAACATCTAAAATTATATAATAATTTAGAATTGAGTTTAATAATTAAATTGTTTCTTTAAGAATTGAGTTTAATGGCATTTTTATCCCATTAAAATATATAATGATTTTAAAGATTATATAAAACTAAATTATGAATATACACTAATTTGAATAGATATATTTATAAAATTAGAAATTTTGAAATAAAGTGGTATTAATAGTTTCTCTTTTAGTACTCAATAATAGCTTCTAAGAGTTAATTATAACATGCTACATACCCTATATCAATGTTGTAATATTATTCACAAGTTTTTATGCTCAACTTATTTGATACTAAATCAATCCAAGAATTATTCTTCCTTCTAGTTGATTGACCTTTTTCATATAACATTTAAATATCAGAGAAATGCATTTAAGCCCTAAACATAGAGGGCACGAGTATTGGGTCATTTCTCTTATGCTAATATTTAAAGGGCTTCACGTAAAATGTTTTGTAACTTGTTCAATTGTGAATTTTAAGAAGAATTGAATGTCTTAAAGTCTCTTAACTAATGGAAAATATGTCCTTTTACATCTTTAATGTATATGCTCTATTCAATCTAGTTACAAAGGTTGTATTGTGGAGGGAAATTACAAGGTTTTTAAATTTATTCTATAATAACATGTTTATGTTAGTACGTGATTTAAATAACATTCTTAGATATATTGAAAAGAGTGGAGGCATCAAGATAAATATTAAATCCCAACTAGACTTCTCCAATTTTTCTAGTGAAAATATCTTGTACTTAGAAGCAAAGATTGGATGCTTTACTTGGCAGATAATTGAAGGGAACAATATGAAAACATTTCAAATCACATTGATAATATATGGAATCTAACAAGTGCTTAACAAAAAATTGAATCTTAGACTTTGATATTATGAAACTATATGGATCTAACCACATTCTAATCACCTTAAGTACATCAAAAAATATGGATCCTCGACTAGAACACCCTTTAGATTTGAAACTATCTTGTTTGGGGATCAAAACCTAAAGGATCACATGAAATAGTTTTGGAATCATCAAGATCCAAGAAGAAGTAATAGGATATAAATAGTGGTAAAAAAGTGATTTATGTTAGACAACAACTTTGTGTTTGGAATATTGAGCTTCTTGTGAACATTGTCATGGAAGAAACCATCATTGAATCAAACATTCAGGGTCTTCAAGATTAGGTTCAATGCACATGTCATGTTAGAGTTTCCATTCTCTCAAAAAAGAATTTGATTGAGAATATAAGATATATTCTTATTAAATGGTAGAGTTTATGGAATCAAAAAATATATAGAATGTTGTTGAAGGATAGTGAAATAATGATAAGGGGTCCCGATGAAGGTATGCCTTATAACACACATACGATTGATTTTCACAAGCATTACTCCCTCTCTACATACGTTTCCCATATAAGAAAGTAAGACATATTTGTGTTAATAAAATAATACAATTTCTCCCAAAAATAAGTTAAGGATTCATTGGGTTCAAAGGTTCCATTAAATTTTGAAGGATTCATCACTCCCACCTGACACTCTCTTTCTCCCTCTCTAGGCTTACATTGTATGTCTAAAAACTTGTAGAGTTTCCACTAAGAAGTTATAAGATCTTTAAAAATGGTTTAATCCCCCTTTCATAGGCTCTTTAAGGTTTTTATGTGAAAAAACTCTAATGTAAACTAACGTTCACAAGCTCATGGGTCGATGCCATCCTTCTATGTAAATTTTAGAAATGTCACACTATTTAATGTCACACCTAGTTAATCTCACACTATTATTTATCATACTATAGTTTAGATACATGTTTTATAAATGCAAGCCTCTATAAGATTTCATTTTCTAAATCTCAACTACTTATTAAGATGGATCATGCATTAATTTTCATCTTTAATGTTTCGTGCTGACTTATAATTCCTAAAACTCAACTAGAGTCTATGTATGATTTACAATAGGTCTACATGGAATTATTCAACTCTATTTGATTTTTGAAGGATTTTACCATGTGTTTTTTTCACACAACCTTAACTTGAGTGTTTCCTTTTTAGACAAGTTTGGTTCTTTTATTGTGTGACTAATGCCTTCATTTGTCTTGATATTAACTTGAAGTCTTAAATCATAGTACTACCTATGTTTTTAATATAAACAATTCTCCATATGCACGTTATTTAAATCCATGCCTATGTCTCAAAAAATATTATCAAAAACATTTATGTAGTTGCATGTTTTATTTTTACACATAATGCACTCCTTCACAAAATTAGACTTAGCCATCCTAGGAGATGAAAGATTAATTTTGTAATTAGGATTCTTGTTCATCAAAAACTCTGTGTAACTGAAATTAGAGATTTAGATCACAACTTAAAATCATTGAGATTATGGCCATGGAGACCAATGTTAGCTAGATCCACCTATACTGCATCATTTACTACATGATTATTCCCTTTTACTAGTTATTTCTTATAGTCTTTCACATTCATCTTATTTAATACCTTAGAGTCCAATATGGCCTCTATCTCATCCTTCTCCTTCTTTAGTGTTTTCACTTTCTAGTTGTGTAAAATGCTATTTTTTCTTCATCTAATTTCCTCTCATGTTAATCATATTAGTTAGCCATATTAAAATGAGTTGAAATATGCATATCTCCTAAAACATCTAACTCTTATGTAATAGTAAAAAATTACAAAATACCTTATATAGTCTTATATTCTTCATCTTAAACTTATTATATGTGAAATTTATAAATCATTCTTTCTATAAATGTGGCATCACTAGGTCTCCTAACTCAAAATTATTAATGTTTTTATTCACATTCATGCACTCCTTATTTTGAAGAGTTATCTAATCCATCCTCATTTAAACCTCCATGTGTATCTCATTCTCATTAATTTAATCCACATAATCCTCTACCTATGAACTATTTTCATTCACCTTGTTGAGATTCCCTAGCTCCACAACTACATTAAAAATTATTCTAGTCACTATTTGAAAAGGTGTTTTTCCAATGCTTATATTTAGTTAATTATTATATGCAAACTATGCTTGAGAAAATAACATGTCCCATTTAATGGTATTATCACCTACCAAGATCTAACAAAATTCCATAGGATCCTTTACACCATATCAGTTTGTTTCTTGGTCTATGGATAATATGTTGAACTAAAATTCAGCTTTATCCCCAACTTATTCCACAACATACACTAAAAATGCAATATAAATTGTGTATCTATATTTGACACAATGTTTCATGACAATCCATGTAGTATCACTTCATTTTTGATAAATAAATATCAAATGCTCATTGCATTAATCATTTTCTTACACATGATAAAATGCACCATCATCTAGAATTTACGCACCATGAAAAAATGGATTCATTTTATCTCTATCTTTTTGACAATACTAGCACAAAATGAACACATGTGTCATGCCATGGTTTATTTTTAATTGATAATATCCTATAAGTCCCTATGTTTAGACTATTTTCCTTTTCCATATGATAAACATAGCATCTTCACACATATTCATGCATATTTTTGCAAATCCTTGGCCATTAATAACTTTTTATCAATTGCAATTTTTTCTTTGTCACTCTCAAAATGATTTGCTAATCTCATCCTCTACTTTTCTCTTAATTGTTTTTTCACTAGTCATTTGGACATAAATAATTATGCCCCCTTCAAAAAAACCATTCTTTTATGTAGAAATATATTGACAAACTATTGTCCACACTTTTTGGTTCCATAGATTCCCTCCATAAATTAAATAATATTCATCCTCAACATAAATTTACCTCAAGGAATCAAATTCCATTATTCAACTCACATCACTCATACCAGTAGTGCTCTCCTACTCAATTATTTGATAACCTTGTTTGATTTATGACTCTAGTGTTTCAATGCATATGTTTTGATTTGTATGAACTCAACCCACTTAATTTATCACAGATTCAAATTCACTTGTTTAAATTTCTAAAATTCAGTGCATGATGGTAAATATTGAATAGATAAAATTTTGATAAAAAATATTGCCTCAATTTATTTAGTGCCTACACAATATCATAAAACCCCAGGTCATGAACTACATTTTACACTTTGCATATTTCAAATTCAAACTAATGTGTGTATTTAGTATTCATTACTATGTCAAAAAAAATCTAATTAAAGCACCAATTGCATCATAATCAACTTAAAATAAATAATTGAAATCTAGTAGTGCTAGTATAATTTATTTAGTTACTTTAATTTATTTCATATAAACATTCATTAGCTTCATATGTCCATGTGAATGCCTTATGACCCCATAATAATATTTCCATGATCAATATATGAATCCCTCTATTTTTTTAGTAGAGTTTCTAGAAAATATCACTAGGGCATGAAAAATTTACACCTCAAATGTGCTCCTTGGAAATGGCCATTCAACTATTACACACATAATGTTATTGTCCATCTTAAGTCCTTTTTTGGATATAAAATATCTAAAATATATTTATTATGCCTTCATAAAAAAATATTCATTTGAATTTTTCAACATATTCTTTTTTTAAAAATTCACAAAAAAATCCATATATATGCCAAGTGTTCCACCCCTATCCCTCTAAACACTTTGATATCATCTAAGTATAAAGTGGCATAATTTTAAAAAAAAGGCTTTAACACCTTGTCCATTATCCTCATAAATGTGCATGAAACATTTGTCAAAACAAAAGACATTAATATACATTTATGCAGGCCTTCTTTCTTTTAAATGCTATCTTACATTCATCTTAATCTCTTTAAATGATTTGGTCATACCCAAACTTTAGATCAATTTTGGAGAAATATTGTTCACAATAAAACACTCCATCAAGTCATCAATGCATGGAAATATAAATCTATGCTTAATTTTTATCTTGTTTATAGATCTCTAATTTGTGTACATACAACACTTTCCTTTTTATTTGATACTAATATAAAATGTATTTCACATGGGCTCAAGCTTTCTCTAATAAATCATTGATCTAATATATCATGCACTTATATATACACCTATTTATTTTATTTAGGTGTCATCCAATATACCACCTTTTTTTTTAAAATACCTAATGGAAATAAGTCAATATTATGAATTAAAATGTGCATAAATGATCATCCTTATAGTAGGTCACACTGAATCATGTTATAATACTCATCTACTAACTCCTTCACTTTGTATGGAAGTGGTTCATCCTTTTTTATTGATTCCTTCATATTTATTTTCTACTAGTTTTATCATAAACACAAAATTGGTATTATTTTACACCATTTTAATGAATTCCCTTAATCGATATCATCAACACCCTGTGCAAGCACTATTCTTGTGTTCTTCTTATTTCATATTAAATAGATTGAAGGTGAATTTATTTCCATCCTTCTCCAAGATTTATATGTTTTCTCTTATGTCATTCACCACCATTGTATCATACATCGAAGGCCTAATCAAAGCACATGATATACATCCATTAGCGTAACATCCCAACATACTTCATTTTGGTATGCACCTGTGATAAACATCATAAGCAATTGCTTGTTTTCTAAAACATGATGACCTTTTTATATTCATGACACCTTTTATTATGCAATAATTTATTCAAATGCATCCACCCACATTTTATATAAGTATAGAGTTTGTTATTACTACCACTGTCCAAAATTAGCTTCCAAAATTTGACTCTCACCTTACACATTATTCCAAATAGATTTTTCCTTTGGATTGGCTCACTATTCTCCTTTAGTGGCTTCAATAATATGAGTTTTATATTTTATATTTTCTCTATGAATTAAATCTTCTTAGTGCTCTATGGATATGAATGAGTCTTCATATTTTTGTCTGACATGAGCACTACCTTTGGACCTCATGATAATTTCTCATTACACCTATGGACATTCATATTATTGATGTCAAAATTATAAACATTGATAATGTGTTCCAAGTAATCATCTTCCCCTTAACTAAATATAATTTGTCATTTAAACGGATAGGATGTATTTTCTTGTGCATTCTCTTACTCAACTCCATACGATCCTTATTTTTATTTTGCATGTGCATTACATGTTATGTTTTTGTGTCCCTATTAGTATTATTATTCATGTGTTTCTTAGTCCTTCACATGTGATTATCCCATTTTCTCATGCACATTTTTTTTGGTATGATAAAGTGTATTCCTTGAGTATAAACAACACTAATAGGCTTGATAACCCCTCTATACTATGCTTGATACCCATATATGGATAGGTTATAAGGTATCTAAATATTTAATTTAATACATAAAATTCATATGACATAAGTCATTGAATGGTGGCACAAAAATATTATTTAGGATATAACTCAGTTTCCCCAAATCCATGTGCCCACCCATTGGATCTATATAGAGTTGGGTTTTAGGCATATCTATGTCTATGGGGTCTATGTATAATGGGGATGTGTGTCAGATCTTGATATGAACATGATTAAAAAGGATGTTGAACAAATATATAAATTTATATTCATTTCTTTTCACTCACCTCCCTATGTGCACGCAAGCACGCGCACGCCCCCCCCAGCCACACACACATACACACACATGCACATGTGCACACAACACACACACACACACACACACACACACACACACACACACACACACACACACACACACACACACACACACACACACACACACACACACACACACAAGGATCTTTATGTTAATGACATATAGGTTTCTGACTATAGAGATTCACCCTAAAACTAACCCCGTATGAATTCAAATATCTCTTTACTTCCAGTCCAAATTGATAGGCCTCCTCCATGGTTTACATCTATGTAAATCTTATTACTTATTGAATGGATAATTTAAACCCATTTAAGTATCTTGAAAATGTTTTGCATTCAAATTCATTGTGGCCTTATCTAATGGTTACCTTTTCTAATTTTTCCATGTACTTATTGATAATTAGGAATTCTACCTTAAATTATATAATATGTAAAATATTTATATCTTATAATATCAGTGTCTAAATCTACCTTTTTTTATACATCCATTCCCATTGAGTTAAATTCTCATTACCTTTCCTACACTGTTAATTTTGTATTTCCTTCCACCAAACTATTATGTGACCCTTAACTTTTTTATATCACCTTTACATACAAAATTTTTCTAACATAGTTGAGATCAAAATATTCATATATGTTAGGGAATAATTATATCGATTAAAATAGGTTAAAACATCCTAACAAACACGAAACTTCCCCTTCAATGCCTCATGCAATCCAAGAGATATATCTTAAGAGTTAAATTTTGGTTTTATCCATTTACACTTCATCATATTCATAATTTAAAATGCCTCCTACACTCTTTTCATCCTCTTCAACATTTCATATTAATCCAGTAGAATGTATTTTTATCATATATACCCTTAAATAAAATATAAAAATAGATGCATGGTACACATTGCATCCAAGACATAATCAAGTTTTCATTACATGTTATTTACTACAACACCTCTTTAAATATCTCTCCATTTGATTCCTCTCTTATTATCCTTCCTTCACCCTTATTCTATAACCACATTTTTTTAGTGGATAACAACTTGCTACCTATCTCACATTCAACACTCTATTAAATATTTTCCCTACCCAAACTATTTGCATGTTAAAAAGTTCTTTGATGTCAATTAGTGTAGTCATGGTCATGGGTACCAATTAAAGGGTAAGTTATACCACCCAGCTAATTGTTCTAAAAATCTTAAATAAGTTCAAATAAATCAATATATCTTTACATTATGAAAATAACACTTATAAAAGTTATCCCAAGAAGAAGCTTCTGGCTTTTCTAGGTTTAAAGCTTCTATAAAATGATCAAGGATATATTATTTATAGTATATATCTATCATGAATATTTTGACTATAAAAAAACTATTATATTTTCCCCTTAGTATTTATAAGATCCTCAATAAATAACTAGGCCCCATTTTATTGGATTATTAAGGTTATTACATGTTAAAGTTCCAATGAAATTTTATTCTTTCAAACTCATGTGTTATGTCATTATTTAATGTATTTTATAACACCAGTTGTTAATGACACATTATTCTTCAGTGTGCTATAGTTGACAAGCCTATTGTATAATCATGGGATTCTATAATATTTTACTGTTTAAATCCTAACTACATGTTAGAATGTATTATTTATTAATTATCATATCCCACATTTCTTGTTGACTTGTAATTCAAACAACTAACTATATTATAAATAATATTTGTTGCAATTTTACATCGCATTAGTCATGTGTTTTTGACTTTATAGGTATCACGCCATATTTTTAAATGTTCTCATGACCTTAGCATGGGTGTTTCTTATTACACCCAATTTGAATCCTTGAGTGTGTACCTAATGAATTATTTTAATTGTATGCTCATCCCAAATTATATGAATGTTTTCATGTCTTTAAAAACATGAATAATTATTTTTGTGAAGTAAAAATCCTCCTAGATTTTTTGGTAGATATGTTTAATTATGCATTTTTTACTCAGTGTTACTCTTCAAAGTTTACTAATACTGATAATTTATTATCTTCAATGGCTTTTATATAATTATAACTAATAAAGTTTGGGAATTTTTTTGGTATACATCGAGACTATTATTCACCTTTATTTTATATGATTATTTGTTTTTGAGAGGTATTCTTGATATTATTGTTACATGATCACATTGATTATACACATTTTATTACCTTGAATAAACATGTAACTAAATTGGTGAGAAAGGGTGTAGTAAGGTAGACCATGAGTCCATGTGTAACACCACCATTGATAGCTCAAAATAAAGATGGAGGGTTGAGGATGTGTGTGAATAATAGAGTAGTCATTAAAATTACCTTCAAATACCCATTTCTTATACCTTGTTTAGAAGATATGATTGATGTTTTTACAGAAGGAAAATACTTCACTAAGATTGATCTAAGAAGTGGTTACTATCATATTCAAATTCGTGAAGGATATGAATGGAAAAAAACTTCAATACTATGTATAGATTATATGAGTGGATCTTGATGCTATTCAGATTATCTAATGATCTCAGTATATTAATGAGAATGATGAACATAGTTCTATGATTTTAAATTATTTGTTACATAAGAACATTGATTATACACATTTAACTACCTTGAATAAACATGTTCTTGAGTTATTGAAAAATAATGTGATAATGGAGAGAATGAGTGCATGTGCAACATTATTATTAAGAATTCCAAATAAAGATAGAGGGTGGAGTATGTGTGTGGAAAATAGAGCACTCCATAAAATTACCATTAAATATGTATTCACTATACCTGGTTTAGATATATGATGGATGTTTTTGTAGGAGTAAAATAATTTTCTAAGGTTTATTTAAGAAGTGGTTCCTATCATATTCAAATTCATGAAGGATATGAATGGAAAACAACATTCAATAAAAAAGTATACATTATATAAGTGGATGTTGATTCCATGTATATTATGTTATACTCCAAACATATTTATAAGATGTTGCATTGATATGTTTATAGTGGTTTATTTTGATGATATTTTGATATTTGATATGACTAAATAAAAGCACTTAAGGAATATGAGAATGGTATTAGAGTTGGTAATAAAGGAAGATCTATGTAAATTTGAAGAAGTGTATGTTTATGTAGAATAATTTTTTATTTTTGGGTTTTATTGTTTCAAAATATTGAGTAAGGATGGATTAATAAAAATTAAAGGAAATTATTGAGTAGTCTATTCCATGGAGAATCACAAAGGCAAGAATTTTCCATGGTTTATCAAATATGTAAAAAATGTTCATTAATGTTTTTAGTAGTATTTTTATGCCAATAATAAATTGCATGCTGGTAAAATACTTTTTGTGGACAAGAGGAAAAATAAAAAGCTTTGAGTTTTTAAATAAAAATATTATAGAAAATTTGATTTTAGCATTAGGATTTTTTAACAAAGTGTTTATGGTAAATTGTGATGCTTTGAATTTGGTAAATGGTGCTTATAAGCATGTGGCATATGATACTAAGATATAAATTAGAACCCATTGGTATAAAATTATTGATCTATAGTGTGCTTACCCTCAGTATCATAGATGATGGGAGATTACAAATAAGTAAGTGTCTTTATTATGTAGAAATTTAGAGTGTTAAATTAATATTTCAACAAGATTTTGAGGTAATTCACATGAAAATAGATGATACTGATTATCATGATTTGATTGGATAGAAATGGAATTATGATATTCAAATTATTATCAATATAGTTAAAAATTAATTGAAGGCACACCAAGGAGATATATTAATTATGATTCCTTTTAATAATTTTGAGCATAAGCTTTATTTCATCACTAAAGAACTAGAATCACATTATGTGTGTGGGGATAATAATTATTTAAAAGTAAATAATATAAATATAGAATGCTCTATAATCTATGAAATATATCTGGACAATAATTTAGATGACAATTCGGGCAATGGCTCCACCCCAATTGATGGCGAAACTTCTGGGAGCCATAATGTTTGCACCGTAGCTCCAATTGACTCACCATTTGAACCATTGGAAAGATAATAATGAGGGGAAAGACATGAGATGGAATTGAGCTCTGATAAATGAATTTTTACCTCCTAAAACTCAATTGAAGTGTCCCAAATTTCAATTTTAGTAGTGTAGTCTAAAAATAGTAAGTTTTTAAAATAGTAATTCCTCAAATTCTGTATTGTTGTAAATCATGGAAGTCAAACCAATTCATCTCCCTCAAGATTGGTGACCTTCCATATCCTCCCCACACCTTCAAAACATGTATAACTAAAGATGTAACCTAAAATGGAAAATCAGACATCTCTTCTCAGAGATAAGCAAATATTTGGGTCTGCAAATTTGATCAATAAAATATCTCTTCTCATAGATAACATTATTTGAATTGTTTTGTTCCTATTTATTGAATGATCTTTAAACCAAATATTTTGATCTTTGGATCAGTGGTATTAGAGTGGTTTATCTTTATAGTGTATGATCCCAAGAATGAGGTCAGATTACAGGAAGCTTGGGTGGAAAATTAAACCGACAGACTATCCACCTATTCAGTCCAAATGGCTTCAAATGGTAGAAAACACTAACACATATGATCCTTTTAAGGAAATGGTGAATGAAGCCTTGTAACAACAGGAAGCATAGATGCTACAACAATTTACTCAAATTCTCCAAGAAATCTTGATGGGAAATTTTGGCTCCTCATCTGCACCAGCACATCTTTTCAGTGCCACAACACCCTTCAAGGTTCAGGTGAATTTTGATATTCCTAAATTTGAAGGAAAAATCAATGCTAATGTAGTAGGAAATTGGTTGGATCAATTGTCATCTTATTTTTCTTTAAATAATTTCATCGATAAAGAGAAGAATACATTTGCTCTTCTGAAAGCATCATTGCCTGTCAAAAATTGGTGGGAAGTGTACAAAAAGAGATTTAGTGCAGATGATATTAGCCTTGAGACAAAACCTACTTGGGATGATTTCATAGAAGTTGTGAAGGAATAATACTACCCCATTGGAGCATATGATGATCTATATATAGAGTGGCAACAACTTCACCAAGGTAAGGAATAATTTGTTCAAGATTACGCTGATATTTTTCATTCTCTATCTACAAGATTGGGAGTCCAAGAAAGTGAGAAACACAAGGTTCTCAAATATCATGGTGGACTACAATGGTACATAAGGGGAGAAATGGAACTCTTTAATTTGGAAACCCTTGGTGAGGTGTACAAGTTCACAGTGAAGATTGAGCAGAAGCATGGAAGAATGAATATGAAGAGTCATCCTTCAAAATGGATAAGTGATAAATAAGGTCAAACATAAGGCCAAAATTGGAATAAAAAGGAAGGAAAGGCTGGGAAATGGTGTGATTATCAAAAATCTGGAACTCACTCCAAAGAAGAATGTCGAGCCATCAAGTCCCTATTTTCTAAGTCACAATCCTCGACATCTACTGCTCTGCCTCATATAGACCCTATAGTTGAAGAGGTTGAAGAAAAGATTATAGATGCTAAGCCTAATCCATTATTGCTTCATCAAAGACCCATGAGGAGAGGCTAGATGACAAGGAAAGCTTGTTTCACTCTATGTTATGGATGAAGGGTAAGCCTCTGCATTTCATTCTTGATAGTGGAAGTCAAAAAAAATTTAATCTATGCTAATATTGTGAAAATCCTAAACCTATCCATGAAGCCTCACCCAAAGACATACAATATTGTATGGTTGAGTTTAGGGAGAAACCTTCATGTCACCCACCAATGTCTTCTCTCATATGTAATAAAACCTTTCCAAGATGAGGTCTTATGTGATGTACTCTTTGGTTAGCCATTCATGTATGATAGACATGTTATATATGAATCAAGAACTACAAGGATCACTCTCACTCTTGGAACACAATGCTACAGCGTACCAAAAGTACCACCTTCTACATCTGTCTCTCTGATTAGTTCCAAGAAATTTGTTCTCATGGTGGTCAAGCCATAGGAATGCAAAATAGCTGATGTTACTGTCCTGACTACACAAACAATACAACAACATAAGCAAATAGATACCGAGCTAAAGCATTTCATGGCCTTCCATCCATAGACTGATGGTCAAATAAAAATGGTGAACAATTGGGCCCTGTACAGTTCCATAAATCACAGTAAAATATATTCTGCTTCATCATCCCCATCAATGAGTCATATATACATAAACATCCAAATGGGCATTTTATGTCTAGAATGGACATTTGTTAACCTTAATTGGGCCCTAATATTATGAGTTATAGTTTATCAGATGCATTATTAATATACTCTCCTCATCCATGAGCGATAAAAATATGAAAACTTGCACTATAAATTTCAAGAGAACCATTAGGGATAGATATAAACTTTTATCCCTCACACCTTCATAGACAAGTTGTCTAAGAAATCCCTAAAGGATTCTCTCTAATTCAACATTCATAGGACACGACAATGTTTTTTCTATTGTATATAATCACTCTTAAATGGGAAAAAGTTGGTTATTTGGGGTATACCTTATGCCTCATAAACTTAGTCAATGAATCATATTTATAGACACATATGAATGGTTAATTTAAGGATAAAACATCCCTTGTCTAGTCTTTGTTTTACCTCATGTGTGAAGGTTATAGTTGACTAGACACATTTTTAAATATAAACTCCTCATTTGTAAGTTAGAAATATGAGTGATATTTAATTGTTTGTTTTAGGATAACCATAATGGTTAGAGATGATCTACCCACACTTCTATCGATGAGTCCTCAAATTAACCCTAAGATTATTCTCTCTTAGTCAACATGGATGAGAAACAACAACAATTTCTCTATTGCAACAAAATCTATCTTAAAGTGGCTAAAGTTGGTCAGTGAATGGAATATATTATGACTCATCATCCTAATTGATGAAATATTTATCCAAACACATTTATATTAACATTTTAAGGATATAATAGTCCTTATCCAATATTGATTTTCCCTAAGAGTGCAAGTTTAAGTTACATAGATGCATTCATTAAGATAATCTTCTTCTCCTTGAGTGAGAAAAATGAGTAATTTTTCATCATGCATTATATGATAACTCTTAGGGCTAGATACAAATTGTCACCTCCCACACTATAATGGATGAGTCCTCGAAGCATACCCTAGAGGATTATATCTTGATTGACATGAATGAAATATGGCAAGTAATTTTCTCTCATATCCAAATCTCTCTTAAGGGGCATAAAATTTGGATTGTTAGATAAATCAATGAAATATCTTCGTAGACATGTTTAAACTAGTATTTCAAGGATATAATAACTATATTGTTTAGTCTATGTTAGGCCCAAATATGGAATGTTGAAATTCACTAGACACATTTCTTAAGAGAATATCCTTATCCCTGAGTGTGAAAATTGAGAAATTTTGGCCGCATATTGTATGAGAATTGTGAGGTCTAGAGATGAGATGTCAAATCCTACACTTGTATAGATGAGTCCTATGAGAATACCTAGAAGATTATCAAAAAATTTACATGAGTGAGACATGGTAAATTTTTTTATCTCCCATCCAAATCTCTCCTAAGACACATGAAGTTCATTAATAGGGTAATATATTGTGCCTCGTTAGCCCAATCGATGAATTATGTTCACAAACATGTCTTTATGATAATTTAAATGTTAGATCATCCCTTCTCTAGTCTCAGTTGAGCTCTAAGAGTTCATATTATAGTTTATTAGAAACATACCCTAAGAGAATATCCTCATCACGAAGTGAAAAAAATGATAAAAATTTCATCATGTGTTGCAAGAGAACCATGAGGGATCTATATGAACTATCATATCCCACACTTTCATGGATGAGTTTTATAATCAATCTTAGGAGGATTATATCTCACATGAGATGGATGAGACATAGCAATGAGTTTTCTTTGGAAAATAGATCTCTTTTAAAGGGAAAAAAAAATTTAGTTGGGGGCATAGTTTCTAGCTTGTTAGCCTAATAAAAAACCATTTTCATGAACATTTTTGGATGGGTAATTCAAGGCTAGAATAATGCTTGTACAGTCTCAATAGGGCACTAGGATTAAATTTTATAGTTGGATAGATGTATCCCTTAAGAGAATGTCCTCATCCCAAAGTTATAAAACTAAGATAAATTTGTCATGCATTGTATATGAACCATGAGGGATAAATATAAATTCATAGCCCACACTTAAATAGAAAAGTCCTCTAGGAAACTACATGAGAGTTATCTCTCAATCAAAATGGATGAGACACAATAATGATTTTCCTCTCTCATCTAAATCTCTCTTAAATACCAAAAGGTTTTAATTGGGGTTAATAGCTTATAAAACATTAGCTCAATCTATGAACTATCTCTAAGGACTCATATAGATGTGTGTTTCAAGATTTAAAAAAATGCTTGTTTAGTTTCAATAAAATACCTAGATGGAGTGATGTAGTTTATTGGATGCATCCCTTATGATAATCTCCTTATTCAAATATGATAAAACTAAGAGAACTTCCATCATACATTATAGGAGAACTACGAGGTCTAGAGATAAACCATCAATACTCAAGATTATATGGATGAGTCCTATAAACAACCCCAGGAGGATTCTCTCATTCAACATGGATGAGACAAAACAAAGAGTTTTATCTCACATCTAATATTTATTAAAGGATAAAAATAATGTCAATAGGGGCATAAATTCTATCTCATTATCCAAATTGATGAATAGTCTTTGTAAACACATTTGAATGGGAATTTTAAGGCTAGAAAAATGCTTGTCCTATCTTAAGATGAAATATCTCATTTTGCTGGATGCATCACTTAAGAGAATATCTTCATCATAAAATGAGAAAACTATGTAAAATTTTGTCAAGTACTTAATGATAATCTTGAGGGATATAGATGAACCATCAACTCCCACATTTCCATAGAAAATACTCTAAGTAACGTTAGGGGGATTGTCTCACTCAACATGGATAAGACATGACAATGAGATATATATTATAGGCAAATCTCTCTAAAATGGGCACAAGAATGTTAATGGGGAATGATTATGACTTATTATCTGAATCAATAAACCATCTTCACAATTAGGTCTAGATGGACATTTTAAGGATATAATAGTGTTTGTCTAGTATCGATAGGTCCTCAAGATGGAATGTTGAAGTTGACTATATGCATTCCTTATAATAATTTGCTCATCCTTAAGTGAGACATTTGAGAAAACATCCATTTTGAATTGTAGGAGATACATGAGTTTTATAGATGAAACATTAACTCCCACACTTGCATGGAAGAGTCCTCTATACAAGACTAGCATGATTCTCTCTCACTAGATATGGATCAGACATAACATGGAGTTTTCTCTCAAAGATAAATCTCTCTTAAAGGGTAAAAGCTTATCAGTGAGGGGAATATCTTCTAACTCATTAATATAATTTATGAACCATCTTCATGGACATATATGGATGGGCACTTTAAGGCTATGAAAAACATGTCATGTTTTGGTAAGACATGATGACATAATATTATAGTTAATTAAACACATCTCTTAGGATAATCTCCTCTTCACAAAGTGAGAAAATTGAGTGAACTTCCATCACATGTTGCAATAGATGTGTAAGGGATAGAGACAAACCACACAAATTAGATTGGAAGGTTCCCTAAAACTTAATCTAAATCACATAGATTAAAGTTACTTTCTCATCCACACATGTAAACTCATAATGTGTAATTATATAAATAAAGCAAATTACTTATCTATACTAACAAGTAGGATATTTAATCCATGTCTTCCTAACGTGTTCTTCCACTCTCATCCTTGAGATTCAATCTTCCTCTTAATAGAAAATATGATTAACTCATACTGTTATTTTTATTCACCTCATGGAGTAATTAAAGATTGTTAAAATAGATTATACTATCTCAATTGGATTGTTTGTTATGATTATACACTTTTAATCTAAAAATAATTTCCTAATAATTTCTGCATCTCTTCTATAGTATATTTATATTATAGGTGGTTGTTTTACATTTAAGACATAAATAGGAATACAAACAAACATATTTATAATGAAAATATTTATATAGATAAAATAAAAATTAGTTGTTGCGGTTCAACTCTTCCCAATAGAACACATCAAATCTACAAGGTCATTCATAACCAGAGTCTGGTTATAGATACCCTAAAAAAATATGTTCATAAAGTTAGTACTTACTATTACAATGTCTAAGAGTTTGGTGCATAGTGGATAGCTTAGGTGAGTTTAAATTTCTTCATATTTTAGTGGCTATGGGATTCTTATAATTTTTTAGTAGCTTGAATAGATTGAATTGATAGTTTTATATTCCTCATGATGTTGTTATCATAATTGACATCACATGGATACAGGAAACGTTGACACATGATCCTTTGGCTATTATAAGATGCATTGACATAGAATCCTTTAGCTATAATATGTGCTTAACTAAGTTGCTCATAAAATATCTATATTTTGATTTGAACTTTCTAAAACAAATATTATACAAAATAACCAATATAACAAAATAGAATCATATATACATAAATCATGGATAAATTTTTTATTACTCTATGAAATATTTTACTATATAACTCTCATATACTAGACATGTTTTGACTATATATATACAAGAGATAGTCTCAAAAAGTCAAAAATAGGAGAGGCTAAAGGTAGGTAACAAATGATCAAAACATTCCATTTTTGGGACTCATAAGATGTAATGTTGTAGTTGATCAGATGCATTCCTTAAGAGAATCTCCTCATCCCAAAGCAAGAAAACATTTGCATATCAATAAAATATGCGCATGATAAGATTTGAAGACTTTTTTCAACCAAAAAACAATAGTAATGGCCTAATTTCAGACATTCAAGCATGTTCCTAGTGGTTTCTATACATGTAAATAGGGTTATGACTAAGACTAGAGCATGTTTATAATAGTTTTAGGTTTACATGGTAAAATAACATAAGTCAGACCTTGTTAATATCTAAAAATGAGTTTTAAGACTTCTTGTAGGTTACCATGAAGTACAAAATCATTGATGATAGTTTTTCACTAGAGATAGAAGTTGTAAAATAACAAGGAATAAAACACATTTTTTCTAACTTTTTATAAAAATTATGCATAAAGAAAGCAACCAACCTATTTTTTGAATGAGACAATACTAGAAGAATATCAAGAACCCTTAGAAAGCATAAATATTCTATGTTTTATGTGAAATATTAACTAAGTAGGGTGACAAACCATAAGCACAAGGGCTATAATTAGTTTTTGTATCTTTTTATAAGAAGCAAAGTTAGAGAAGAGTGTGAAACCTACTTCTTGAGTTAGATAACCTCAAAAAGATTAAACAAAGTATGTATAATGTGTTTTTTGAATTAGATGAGTAATTAATATATCATAGAGAGGAATGAATTATTTTTTTAGTTCTCTTTGTTTTAATAAGATAGTATTATCTACTCACGACACTAACGACGTGAATGGGGAAGATCATCTGGTGCCACTAATGTACATTAAAATTATTAGTAAATTTTTTAAACATAAATAAACATTTAATGATAATTTTTTTCTAGATTAAAATATAGTAAATCAAATTTGTTAACTATACTAATTTTAAATACAATATGAATTATTCATATTAATCTTACCAATTTATTCCAATGTACCTTCAGGATTATCTCTATTTTTAAGTGTTTTTAGAATCACTTTATGCTCAAATTATTGAAATTTACAATAAAATTATTGTTAGGATTTCAATGATATTTGATCATTTACATATTCATATTGATAACTAGATTTGAATAATGAAGAACTACCATGTGTGTTTCAAAGTCCTCAAATAACACTTGTTTTATATTCTCATGAAAGTACATATGAAGCCATGTTCTTATAACAACTAAAGATCCAATGTGATAAAATAATTCTTTTCCATCCATGACATTTGTGGCTAATGTTTCTCCCCTACACAAAAACAAAAGTAGTAGTATGTTCTCTCATCATTATCCTTATATGAAATGACCACAAAAACATTCATTGCATTTAATTTATAATAAAATTTTAAGAAAATATATGAAAAATTAAAGATATCACTTAAAGATATCACTATAGAACTAAGGATACATTTAAATTAAAAATAATTTTTAGCTTGTTACATAAGATATAAGATGTGGTTAAAGTCAATTGATGATGTGATGTCATGATCCATCAACTATTGGAGTGAATGGCTACTCTATACAAGTGTTATGGGTCTATAATATCATTTGTCAACATATTATTCCAACTTACATTCATGACAAATAACTTCCATACAACCTGAATAAAAGCATGTTATATCCCTAGTATAAATAGTCCATGAACTAGAATTTGAACTTTGAGTGGAGTGTAAAACACTCGATCTAGGTACTATATCATAATATTCATACATTTCCTTGTTTTTTCCTATATTAATAAAAATAATATTTAAACATGAGAATATTTATCTAATCAGTTATAAAAATTTTCATTATACCAAGTCACAATAATTGAAACATTGATCAAAATAAAACCATTCTACACATGCACATGCACCATCATGTTCCCCTTTTCCATTCCTATCCTCAAAGCCACTTCAAAAATTTTGATCTCCCTTCTTCTTATACATTATAACCAACCAATAAAACAATCGATAATTCTTAAACTATCATGAACAATTGTCTAACATAATGTAGTGTGTATCAAACATGATTTCTTTGCAGTCATATTCCTATAAAATAAATCAAAACAACATTGGATAAAATTTAAATATTGTGATATTTCATCACTTAGATAAAAGTTTTACTCTCTCATTAGATTTTTATTATCATTTGTGCTATTAGCTATATGTCTAAATGTAACATGCCCAAAAATTATAACTTGATTTGAATTATAATATTGGGATTGAACCTCATTATATGGTTGTAGTGTGTAGCTCTAAATAAACTTCAAAACCTAAATAATGTTTCCAAATGGGAATTTATCCTTGCATATCTCGAATTGATAATCTAACCATTTTTATTTGTGTGTGTGTCTTGCACATTGGTATATAATATTCTTCTTCAATTTAAACATGATATTAGATATGAAAACATTGGACATAATAAACTCATATGTTGACGATATTTTCCATATTTTAAGAAGTACTTTAAATATTTTTATGTATTATAATAAATTAGTTACTTTACATATTCATGTGAAATTTGACAAACCACCACAACTATTACATGTTCCATCGAAACATTGTTTTCTAGAAAAAATTGTCCTCATGTCTTTGATAGAAAAGACTTTAGATTAATTATGTTGACATTTTAGGTGGGGAAGCCACCATACATTCCTAAATAATATCATTAGTATGTAAATTATAACATATATGATAAAATAAACATAAAAAAATTTTAAAAAAATATAACATCTACCCTAAAATAAAATGTTGTAAGGGATTGGTTGATTTTAACGTAGAAAGGCTTGCACATCTCAAATGACCTTTGTCTAATTAATAGTTGGCCACTAAATTATTCAATAACCTTTTTATAAAATTATGTTTGGGTCATGTCCAAGAATTTATTTTCAAGTGTCTCATAGGATTTTGAACCATTTTTTCTATTAATGACATCTTTTAGATTAGATGACACCCTTGTGTTCTCATTCTAAAAAATTTAAATCAAATGTATTATTCCTTTAACTAATACATTATATTTTTATGGGAGTCTACCACTAAATTCCAAAAAATCCTTAAGTAAACGTTCATCAAGGCTTGTTCTAATTTTTATTTCATTTATTTGATTTTTTCTATTCGAGTTAAAGGATTTACTTATATCACTAAGAATTCAAGCTTTAGATGTTTTCTTACTCATTATAGATTCTATTAATACTCATATTTTTTTAACTTCTATCTCCTATTGCCTTAAATGCATTAAATAGATTATTTAATATTGCATTATTTATGTAATTTATATTTCTTGTTCTTAAACTTAAATTATACATCACATAGTGCATTTTCATTAATTCAATAAATATTTAACATCATTTTGTAGTACTTTTATTCTGAAATTCATTGTCCCATAAACTTTGATCATGATATTAAACTAATATTTTTTAAATTTTGTCTTCCATAGATTCTATTATTTTATCATCTATTTCAACCAAATACCTTGGTGTCCATCACATTATCCTTGGAGGTGTTGGTGTTGGAGATATATATTTTTATTGAATTATGTGGTGTTACCACTTCAACCATACAAGGGATATTACATGGTTGGATAGGTAAATTAGACCCTAAAAATAAATTAAATTGTTATTCATTATGGAGACATGAATCTGGGTCATTAATTGATGTTGATTATGATCATACTCAAAACATTCATTATGGATGGATGTTTCATTATATTTTAGTTTTCCATATGTTTCATCACTTTTTTTAAAAATCATTACATGTTCTATATTTTTAATTTCATCACTCAAAAATTATTTATTATTTTTTCTTATCTCATTTGAATACATATATAATTTAAATTCCATGGAACTAGGCATGTTATTTTTATTTGAAATATTACCTACTATGAATGGAGTACCTTCAATGTACCTAGAAGATAGTACGAATGATTTTATATCTACTTGTCTTTTTCTTTCTTTTCATGTCTTCTCTTACCTTTTTTCAGTTGTTAGCTCTTTAACTAGTCTTTTACAATGAATTTTTTACCCCATTATTTATCTTTACTAAAATAAGTCAATTTTAGAATAAAATTTGAATATTTTGTAATGATTGAGATAAAGTTAATGTATAATTTTCATAATCACAATAGTAAAAAGTATTTTTAATTTTGTAAAAATTCAAATGAATAAAAATAATTGGTGGGAATGAAGATAAATTCATGAGTCATAAATGGTGTGCATGCTTATGAAAATCATGGATGGCCTTTGTGATTCAAAAATATAATAGTTATACAATTTATTGCAAAAATTATAGGTCCTTAAAGGGCATACAACCTTTGCAAAGGGAAAAGGGCATACACTCTTTTTAGTTTTACAAAAAATGATTTTGACCTTTTCCCTTAAAATTTGGTTTGGCTTTTAGCATCCCATCCATTTGATTTTGTCAAAAATTATGTCTTTTTCATCTTTCAAAACCAATCTAATCACTCAATATGTGGATGGATTTATAGAGGTAAAAATGTAGTTTTTAAACATATAAATTTATTTATGTTAAACTATTATTTGTAATTAGTACTTAATTTATACACAACATACCTCATTCTCAACTATATGCATCTCATTACAAATACCTTTATAAATTTTGGAATATTAATCAAACATTTATAAAACTCATATCTAAAGAATGAACACATTATCAATTATGATTAACAACATATTTT
>JARHVA010007897.1:577500-590236 GCA_037957365.1 Torreya grandis
ATTTTTAGTAGCTACTATTTTAAATAATTTTTTCCTAAAAAAACACACATCTCTAAAAATGTCCAAAAATAATTGAAAAACTAAAATTAACATATCAGATGAATATAAATTAAAGTTCAAGTTTAGTTACAAAAATATACAATTTCTAACTTTAAAAAAAAAGAACTATAAATAATATTAAACTTTAATTTCAGACCCTCAAATGGGCATGTATGACCTCAGAAAAATATTAACAATGTCCCATAACTAGAAGGGTAGGTTATGGGTGCATTGATCTTTTTGATATGACATGTTTATCATCATGATTGGCTCAAACTAAGCTATTATTCAAAACTTATGGCCTCCAGAAGTTTGGCCTTTTTTTGCATCATTCTTCTCTGGTTGAAAGAAACTAAGCTCTTGCAAATTAATCTGATTATACTACTACCATATTTAATCATAAATCCTATTCATCTCCCATTTTTAATTCAAGTATTGTCTTCCTCAATTATTCACTCTAAATATATGAAATACCTATCATAACTTCATTGCCTTGTATTTATTATCTTCTTATCCAGAAGCTACAATATTTTTACTTTCATCTTCTTTGGTACCTATTGATGTCAATATATGTCTTCATCTTATTCACCTTTACCATATTTTCCATGGAAATGATATAAATCCAAAAAATAAAATATTTTAGGGATATCAGAAATATATAGCAAACTCACCACTAGGAATTGTCATTTATTTCATTCATAATTGTGCATGGTCCAATTTTCATGTATTTAACATTATTATATGTGTCCTTCAAAAATATCTCTTTCCTAAAGTAAACCATCTCTAAATCTCCTTATTCAAATATTTTTCAACCTTCTTCTGAAATATTTTTTTGCTTTATACTTCTCATTATTTTCATGTAGCTTTATTCTTACTTCTTGTAATTGTTGTATATTTTCTATAAACAATTCTACATCATCACTAACTCATTTTGTAATTGGTAACTATATGAAATTTAAAACACTCATAGGATTTCTCCCATAAATAATATGAAGTGTTTATTTTCTTTTTGATGTGTTAGCTGTCATGTCCCCTTCTATTTGACATCTTTTTGAGTGGATGATTAGCCTATTATGTGACCCTCATAGGCTGGTGGGATGGATAGAGGGTCTTGATGGAGATGGGTCAGATTTCGTTCGGGCTCTTTTGGACATGAATTAAGGGAGATATTAATATTTGATTGATTTAATCAAAAATTAATTATTTAATTAATTATTAATTATTAATTATTAATTATTAATTATTGGGTCTAATTTGAGGATCCTAATTCTAATTTAAGAATTGGTCTAATTTTAAGACCCTAGTTATAATTTAAGAAGCCCTAAGTCTAATTTAAGGGAATCTAATTTTAGCAAGCACACCTTTGGAGAAGTATAAGAAATTCTCATGGGAGAGAGTATGTATGGATGATTATTATTGATATTGATTCTTGTTAAGAAATTCTTCTCTGAAGACTGAGCCAAGGGTTCCAGGATTCCATTTGCATTAAAGAACGTCAACTCTTCATTGTGTGTGATTCAGAGGTTGTGAAAGATCAGCCGATCTATTGCCAAATTGAGAGATAACTTCATACAGAAGCTATCACAGGTGTTTACAAGTTTGAGAGATAACTTCACACAGAAGCTATCATAAGGGTTTACAGGTATTTTCATTATTTTGGGTTTTGATTCAAGAATTATCCAGATATAGATCTTTGTATTAGCCCATAATTCTACAGATCAGGATCAAGCATACAGGTTGTGCGATATCAGTGGCCGTACGACTTCTGTACATATCCATGAAAATCTATACACATCTATAGAAAGTTTAGGCACCAACATCGGCGAATAGGGACCTAAAGAGACCGACATCGGTCAACATATTACCGACGTCGGCAAGTTAACGACTACAGGTGATCACTAGGGTCTAGTGCTACCATATGAACCTCCTCTAATGCTGATCCTTTTTTTCATTCTTGAGTTGATTAAGATGAAATTTTATCAAGTTTTCTCTCCTCTATCCTTTGCTGAAGTTGTGACTCAGGTCTGAACTTTATCTACAACTAGGTTGGTGAAGGTATAGAAGGCACACCACTTAGTAAATGACATTACCTTGGCCTCAATTACCATTTATTTTCATTCCCTTTTTTATTCCCTCTACATTCTAAACTCTGGCTTGATGTTTTGCCTTCTTAATCTAAGGGTGACCTCATAAAATGAAGAGGATTATGCATATATGGGGTCAAAAGGACAAAGATAGTGATCATAAGGGATATTGATTTAGTAAGCTTTTAAATTCTCTTTGACTCTTCCTTGTGGATCCCACTACCTTAGTTCATCAATTTGGAGATTGAAGGAGGTCTTGTGTTTGGAAGTAGCCTTAATGTTATCCCATTATGAAAAATAGTCCTTCTAGTGGTTAAGTGGAGGCTAGTAAGGAATCCCTTTATCTTGGTTTTACATAAATAATCTTTGCTACTGCATATTTGGTAAGCTATATCTTGCTTAGCTAATTTTATTGGCACATGGACTGGTAATATGAAGGGTATGACTTGTGTTCCTTCAACCTTGATGATTATGCAATCAAGATATTATCAGATGTCTCCCGTGGTTTGAATTAACTTTTTGGTCAAGGGGATGACTGTTGACATTGGGTTCCCTATTATGGATTCTTCTTGGGATGGATAAACATAGTGACATAAGAATTTGATGTGGTCCATATATTTGAATATGTGTAATTTTGAACACTATTAGGAGACTATTTGTGTCCCATAAAGTGATCATTATCTACTATTGAGGATCTTGATTGTGGTTAGTAATGCATTAAAGAGGTATGAGATCATGAATAATTAGTTCCTAGTCTTCTTCTTGACTACAAATACATACTTACATAAACAAGTACTGAACATTTCACCAATAAGAGGGGTGAGTTGTTTCTCAATCATAAAATAGACTAAGGGTATCTTAATTTTGTCCACATATGTGGTGGTTAGATTTCTACATAACATATTTATCATAGCCATGATGATTCTTATCCTATGTCTAACTTGACCAATGGGGATGTTGTCACTATATTCTAAAAATACCTAATTTCTACAATATAACCATAGGACATGTATGGCATTTAAATCATTTTTCTTGGATAGAATTTTAATAGTGGTTTGGTTTACTTGGGGCTTATGTAGCTTGTAATAGTTTGTAGATTCTATAACAAAGATATAAGTTATATTTATGCCATTATGTTCATTTATTAACATGTCTTTATCAATATTACCATCTCTAAAAATTGGGGAGAGAATGTCTATATAGTACAGTAACTCAAGTTTTTTTGAAACATAATAAAGACCCATCATTTAAATGGTAACTATGTCATAGTAGAGACTTCTTACTGACACATTCTTCTCATCTTCTCTTATGATTGGTTACTAGTTCTTAGCATTCTAAAATAGGGTCGACCAATGGTTGTCTCTAGTATTTAAATCTATTTCATCAAATTGTGTGTCCATTAAAACTCTTCCTTTTGCATCTAAGGTCAAATAAATTTCTACATCTTCTCTAAAGACACTTTTTGAGGCTACCATGGTCGTAAGTTTATCTAAATTACTTGTCAATGGTTTGTAGTTGAATTTTGGATCAAATTATCCTTGTAAAGATGATAATCCAATCTTTCTTGGCTTAATTATGATTATCAAAGGGTTAACCTAGGTCTTTTGGATGTGCTATGGTGTTTTGAAGGTTTTTATGGTGTTTTAATGGCATAAATTTTTTAAACTTACATGATTTATATTGTGTTTGCATATTTGTATTTATACCTTTGAATTTATCAAGTCTACAAGATCTTTAATCTTGCATATTATACTTACATGAATATAATGTGGCATCAGCATGGAATTTTTAAATCACTTTGCTCATTAATATTTGAAAAGTGATTGTTGTCTTTTCAAAATTCCACACTGATCCTGAAGCATTAGATTTATTTACATGGATCAATGTGTTTTTTTTTATCTTGATCTACAATATCAAATGCCATTGGTCCCAAGATTTGTTTAAATGTTAACATTGATCTTGCACTATTGATGTTCATTACATAGATCAATTGCACTCTATTGATCTTGATCATCTTAATTATGCCATGGAATGTTGATCTAAATGTGTATGTTCATCTGTGTACCATCTATCTCTGAAATATGTTTAAGATATAATTTTTAGCCCATGGATACGCCATGTGTCATCTGCATGTTTATCATATTGAATTTTGTGTTTTAAATTTTTGCCATGCACTATTTGATCATCTTAGCTTGAGAAATCACACTCCATTAGATCTTGATCCATAAGGTTAATTACCATTGGTTATTGAGGGTTATTTGGAAGTAAGTGTGACACTTGTCACCTTCTCACATATCTTAAGGATTCATTAAAGCTTTGAATTAATATGCACCATCAGATCAATCCTACCCAAGCCAACAAGAACTACTATTATTTATAAGATCCTCAAATTTTAGTTTAGCACTAGGTCTTTATCTTTAATCTCAAACCATTGGATCTCGATCACCTGAGTAAATGTGGACCATTGATCGTATAGATGAAAATGATATTTAAGCTAGTACTCATGAAAATAAAGAACTTAACATAAGTCTTTTGGACTATGGTTTTATTTAATGTTAATAAACATGGATAAGAGATTAGGATAAACATTTTTACCTAATTTTTAAGCATGGTAAGAGGACCTTGTGAATAATGAAAGATGTATCATATAGATTTTGGCTTATGTCTATAGACATAATAAAAGGTCTTGGTGGCTAGTTAGACCATGTGAAAATAAAAGGGACCAAGGGGGGTTAGGAAAATAAGGAGACCACATAGAAGATTTTATACTAAGGTCTGGTCATGTTAATAAACATGAAAAAACCTTGAGATAAAAATAGAACTAAGTCTATCCCATAATAAATCATTCCTACGTAAATTATTCCCTCAAAATTTGAATTTGACTCAAAGGGACCTAAGCTAGAGTACTTTGAATAAGGGTTTTAAGATGCTCAATCATGGATGTAATTTTATCCTTGAAATACCAAAGGGTAGTAAAAACACCAAACTAATATAAAACCCATGAAACCTAAGCATTTCCCATTCCAAATGGACTTCATTAGAGTTGTAACCTTAAATATGAAGTTCCAATGTTAGAAAATTTAGGCAAGATTAAATCAAAGTCATTAATAAATATGGAAAACAAATCAAGTATCAATGATCTTCAAATAAAGATAAAGTGTAAATATGTTGGTGGTACAATGATTAAGTGAATTTTCAATTTTAAGGTAAAATATTTGCAGAATTTAAAATAAAGTTCCTCATTTTTAAGAAATGGGGGTATGTTTACCTTAACAAAACCATAAATAAATCAGTCTTAACATGAAATTGTATTTGACATATAAAATTCATAAATCTAAAATTAAACTCTAAATATATTAAAACTCAACCTATTATTGTTAGCAGATACTATTTTTAGTAATTTTCACATGCAAGCGCATGTAGCTCTAAAAATATCTAACAATAAACTAAGATCTAAAAGTAATCTATTGTATGAATTCAACTAAATTTCAAGTCAAGTTACAAAAATAAATAAATTTAAAATTTATAGAAAACTTAAATATAATTTTAAATGACAATTGTGGACTCTTGAATGGTGACATGTGGCCACCAAAAACTATTAAAAATGTCCCATAATATGAAGGGTAGGTTATGTTTGCATTGAAAATTTCAAATTGGTCATTTCAATTTAAAAATGACATGAAATGGAGCTACAAATCAAAATTTATGGCATTCAGATGTTTGGTATCTTATTCTACACCATTATCCTCTCGTTGAAAATAACTTATCTCCTATGAGTTTGTTTGACAATAATACTATAATTTGTTCTTATCAATATTATTAAGCACCCATTATTTAATCTAAGTGTGGTCTTATTTCTCTAATATATCCCACTATACAAAATACCTATCATAACTTCCTTGTCTTGCATATATTATCTTTTTATCAAGAACTTACACTATCTTTTCTTTCTTTTTCTTTGGCCCATGTCGCTTCCAATCTACCTATTCATATTGTTCACCTTCACCATATTCTCTATGAAAATAATATATATCTAATAAATTAAATTTTGAAGAGATATCAAAGTTATGCGGTAAACTTACCTCATAAGCATCATCGTTGATTTTCTTCACAATTCTACATGGTCTAATTTTATCATACTTTAACTTGTTCTATGTGACTTTTGAAAATATCTCTTTCCTTAATTCAACCATCACTAAATATGATTCTTAAAAGAGTTTTTAACTTCATCTAACATCTTCTACTACTTTATACTTCTCATTAATTTCCTATAATTTTATACTTACTTATTGTAAATATTGCATGTATTCTATAAATGCTTATGCATCATCACTAACTTTTTTTTTAATTAGTAACTATACCAAATATAAAACATACATAACATTTCTCCTATAAAAAATCTAAAATATGTATTTTCCTATTGATCTGTTCACGAAACTATTATATCCAAAATCATCTTGTGGTAGATCCAAGTACCATTCCTTTGGCTTCTCTCTAATTATGCATCTCAATAAATTTTCCAAGCTCCTATTTACAACTTGTGTCAAAGCATATGTCTTGGGGTGGTATTTACTAATGAATTTTAGTTTAGTATCCATAATCTTCCATAAAGTCCTCCAAAAATGAAATAGAAATTTTGTGTCCCTATCTGATGTAATGGTTTTTGGAACACCATAAAATCTCATAATATCCTCTAAAAATAGTTCTAAAATTTGAATGACATCATTGGTTTTCTCACATGAAATAAAATTAATTATCTTACCAAACCTATCTACAATAATAAATATTTAATCATTAGCTCTCTATGTGTTTGATAATCCCAACACAAAATTTACAGTCGAATCTGTCCAGGTTCCTCTTGAAAATAGTAGTGGCATGTATAAACCTATAGTTTTTGTATTTCCTTTTTCCTCTTAGAATATCCTACATATTAAAACATGTCTTATTACATCCTTCCTCATCCTTGGCTAACAATACTTCTCCTCCACCACCGTTATTATCTTTGTCTTACTAAAGTGTCTAGCTAATCCACAATTGTATGATTCTCTTATAATATTATCTCTAAAAGACCTAATTAAAATACATAATTCTTCTCCTTTAAAGAGATAACAATCTTATATAATATGATCTTAATAAAAAATATGTCGATCACCTCTCAATGGATTCCTCCATTGCTCAACTATCTTGACAAAATCTAGATCAGTATCATATACTTCTTTAATAACTAAAAATCCAACTAATTCACTAACCATAGTAGTTATTAACCCCACATAACTACTCAAAGAATCAACTACCTGATTATATTTTCTTGATTTGTGCTTCAATATAAAATTATAACCCTACATGAAATACACCCAATTTTCATGACTACTATTTAAATACTTTTGAGTGTTCACATAAATCAAAGCCTCATGATCAGTAAATAGTATGAAATCTTTAGGTGCCAACTAATACCTCTAATGTCTTAATACTTGTACAATTATATAAAAGAAAACATCATATGTAGAATAATTTATTCTTACCTCATTCAATTTTTCACTAAAATAAGCTATTAGAATCCCTTCTTGGCTCAACATGGAAACCATTCCCACAAACGGAGTATCACAATCAACCTTGAACACTTTGATAAAATATGGTAATTTTAAAATAGGATTTTATATATTTTTCTTATTTAACTAATCAAAGATTTCTATTGATACCCTTGTCCATGCAAATTATTTTGCTCTCATATAATTTGTTATTGGTGCAACAAGATTACTAAAATTCTTAAGAAACTTTTTGTTAAAAGTTGCTAGACCATGGAAATTCTTACCCCTGTAATGTTATTTGGGATAGCCACTCAACAATTTCCTTTAATTTTTCTTCATCTATTCTTAAACCATCTACTAAAAATATAAATACCATAAATATTAAATTATTTTGTATAGAGATGTATTTCTTCAAATTCACATATATATTTTATTTTAATAGTAATTTTAATACCATTCTCAAATGTTGTAAGTGTTCTATTTTATTCTTAACAAATATTAAAATATAATCAAAATAAACCACCAACAACATACCACTATATTATTGTAGCACTATGTTCATCACCATCATAAATGTGCTCAGTGCTTTAGATAACCTAAATGGAATCACCATCCACCCATATTAACCATCTCTAGTCTTGAATTTTATTTTACTCTCATCTCCTTCATGAATTCAAATTTTATAGTATATAATTTATTGTAATTTTTAAAAAATTTCTAATATCCACACACATCCTCCACCCTATATCTTTGTTTAGAGTTATTGACACTGATGGTGGATATTAATTCATTCTCTCCCTTACTACACCTTTTTTAGCCAATTTAGTAATATTCAATTCTTCATTTTCTATTTCACTCATCCTTTAAGTTAATTGGTTGGTTAGGGTTGATCCTATAATTGAATAAATATGATGATAAATATATTTATTTGGTGTTAAACTATATAAATCATTATGTATAAAATTTTCATTGTCTTTCAACACTACTTATACTTCTGCTATAATTTGCACCACTTTCGTGTCTTTTCTTTAGCTATGAATGCATATTAGCAAGTTGTCATCTTCATATATTTGATAAATTATTTTTCATTCATCATGGTTTTAGCCTACCCTTATCCTTTATGAGGTTACAAAACTAATTTCATACCACCTTTCCAAAAACTATAAGTTTTATTTTCTCCATCACGAAATTCTTTTCTATCAAACTACCATGACCTCCCCAATAACACATAGCATGCATCCATTTATATTACAAAAAACCATATTTAATCCTTGTATTTTTTACCTAAAGAAAAATTTATTAAACACCTTTCATCTACTATAAATTCATTCCATTTATTAAACAATGAAATATGATAAGAGTTAGAATGTTTTTGACACTACAAACCTAGTTTCTCAATCATACCTTACAAACCAAATTTTTAAATCTACCACCATTTAAACTAATTTGCATATCTTACCACCTGAATCACACCTTGTTAAAAATATATTTTCTCATAACCATGAATCACTACCTTCTTTATTCTATACATTTTCTTTCTTTGGAGTAATCATTGTTCATCTCAACATGAGATTTATTATAATATATGCTACTACAACTTTAGTATTTTGCTCTTCTATTTAATTTTAAAATAAATTCATGCTTGGATGATATTATTGGGATATTATTGATCTTGGTAGTGTGTACACTTTAACTCTCTTTTTTATTCTTATCTACATCTATAATAAACATAATACATGTGTCGATCTATAAAACACCCTCAACCACCACCATAACTTCATCCTCTCTGAAATCCTATTCTTCTTTGCTAGTCTTGAAACCCTTCTATATTATCTTTTTTTTCTTTATAGACCATGTGATAATTCTCATTTAGTGGTATTCAACCCACATTTTCTTGTATTAAATCCATCTCATCCCCTTATAGGATGGGAATATCTTCTTCTTGGCCTACGAGATGTTCCTTTGAAATTATGTCTATTTTTTTATTCTACATTCAAAACTAAATGATAATATTTCTCCATGAAAATTATTCTATGCACAATTAATTGATCTAACAAAAAATATAACATTTTTATATACATTATGACCATATTATGTTATATCTCATCATGCTCCACATGTACAGAAATCTTATAAATCTCATCTATATATTCTTATATATTGTGATCTTTCCACCTCAAATTTTGAAATATTTTATATAGGTTTTGTGCATAATCCATAGGAATGAATTTATCCCTTATCTTATTCTTCATCCTTTTCCACAAGCTGATCTTCTCTTTACTCTTTATTTGTCTTTCTTTTTGCTAGTGATCCCACCAAATCATTGCATGACCATTTAATTTTGTGCATTCAAACTTTATCTTCTTGTCTTCTCTCATTGTTATTCATTCAAAAAACTTATTAATGTTATTCATCAAATGTACCATTCATCTGGTTTTAAAATTTCTCCATAATCTAGAAGACTAAATTTGATTCCTTCATTCCTTACGATTCTAAAGATCAAACCATCATTTATTTCATTGATGGCATATTTTATTGTTTCTCCTCTTCCATTATTTATTAGTCATTATTTGTGTCATCTTATACATCATCTTCTACTCTGAATTACCTTTAATTTATAATGATCTTAGTTAATTATTCTACTTGCCTTTGTATCCATTTCATAGTACGATTCATAAAATGGATTCTTACTCATCCTCTCAAAATATGTTCTACTTCCAAGATTTGAATTTTCTCTAATACCATATAATGAAACATAATACTATCAAGACATTAAAATTATTAATATGCAAATATTATGAATAATAAGCAATATTGATTCATATTTAAAGATTAAAATAATTAAAAACCATGCATAAATTCGCCTCAAAAAATTAATAATGCTAAATTAATAATGTACACCAAAAATGGAATATAATTTTTGTATCCCTATTTGACATAGTGATACATGATAGTACATGCAGTATCAACACCCATTTGTAAAAATAATTGGAAACATTAATTTCATCACCCATCTTCTTACACATGATAAAATGTAGAATCTTCTTGAATTTATCCACCACAAAAAAATGGATTCATTATCTCTATGTTCTTGGTAGTTATATTACAAAATCCATGCCTATGTCATTACATAGTTTATTTTTAATTGGTAGTATCTAATATGATGCTTTGTTTAGACTCTTTTCCTTCCACATATGTTAAAAATAGTATCTTCATAAATATTCATGCACATTTATGCCAATGCTTTGCCATTACTAACTTTCTATTAACTACACCAAGTTTGTCACTCCTAAAGTGACCTATTAATCCCATCTTAAGATTCTTTCTTATTTTGTTGTGAGTATTCATCATTTGGATATAAATAATTAAACCACCTTAAACAACATACCTTATTTTATAAGTGAGTCTAAAAAAAGAAAATATCACTCCACAGAAAGTGGATCAATATTTTTTAGAGAACCCTAATCACTATGGAAAATAAAATAGTGACTTGTAACCCTATAGTGTATGAAAACTAGGTGATAGTGGGTTTGACATTGGTAGTTTTAATAAAAAATGAAATAGTGGTTGGTTTGGTAGGCATATGACTAGAAGGAAAGACATTGGGTACCCTGTCAAGGGATTTTTAGGATGAGGGAGTGTTAGGTTTAGTTCTGGTAGGCCATGGTAGAATCATTATAGTAGAAAAATATGTAACATCTTATGTAAAGGAATGATCTACTACTTCATTGAAATAAGGGAAGATTGGTGATCGACTATCTCATCGATCTCTATTTTCAGCAAAGAGAGCCACAACAAGGGAGACTCTATTAAATGGAGCATCTCAAAGATAGTCATTGACTATAGATAAAGATGCCTCAATAGGGACATATGTCAATAATGGATCACAACCCTCTTTTTTAGATGTTGTTTTCAAAGAAATGATATAGATAACTTTAGCCCCTATTAAAGTTATTCCATCTATTATTTTTATAGAGGAAGAACTAACAATGACTGAGAATATTAAAAAAAAATTATCAACCCTTGGTATGATCTATCAATTAATGAGGTTTTGGCTAAGTTTACCCTAGTTCCATGAATGGATTTTGAAAGAATGACAATATTTGGTTGCAGGTAAGATTCAAGTCCATCCTTGTACAAAAGGAATATCTACTATGATTTTTGACAATCCCAAAGATAAAAATGTAGTTCTTAGTGATGAATTGCATTGGGAATGAGGAAATTATTTGCTTATGTTTGATCCATGACACACAACTTTTAACCTTTATACTAAATTTTTTAATTTAAAAACTCTTTGGATTGGGATTCCCCATTTATCTCTTCAATTTTGTGAACAATTTTTATAAGAAACCATAATTTAATCAATTGGAATTTTTTTGACTATTCATCCCAAATCCTTCAAAGGATCCATTCAACATATGCCCATATTTTAGTAAATGTTCATACTAATAAATATTTACAAACTCAAATAGAAATGAAAGTCATGAACATAACCTAGATGTAATCATTAGATTATGAAGGGCTTCCCTTTAGATGATGTAAATGTTTCTAAATTAGCAATTTAGTAAATGCTTATCCTTCCCTAAAATTTAAGAACTAAAATACTTTTCAGAAGGATGATGGCCCTAAACACATTATTGTATAAGCTCTAGAGGATGGAGAATAAAATTTCATGTCCCTTGCTATGGTTTTGAAAATTTAAATGGATCAAAGCAAATAATTAGAGCAAGGGTGGGTACCATAATTAGGAAATTTAAAATTTGATGTTGAAGACAATTTGATGGATATTATCTCTTCAATGAAAATATTTTTATCTATTTTAGAAAAGAAAGGACTATCTAATGACTCCTTGGATTTCCTTATCCCAATTATACCCTTCTTTGATGAAGGTGGAGATTGGACGATTGTGTGTATCAAAAAGAGAATTAAAAGTAAGAAATAAATAGATCCTTTGAAAATGACCTTTAGATATCAAATACAAAATGTATATCATGGGTTATACTTTTTTTTTTAATTTATTCTTAAGTCATGGATTAGTTATTTCTATATTTTCAATGTCTTTGATAGATTTTGATCATTTTTTTT
>JARHVA010007898.1:0-212500 GCA_037957365.1 Torreya grandis
ACTTTCTCATGAGTATGCAGCTAAACTTGTAGAATCTATACTTATGAAGAGAGTATTTCTTAAGCCCAATAAGGAGATCAAGGATCTTGCTTAGAGGAAGACATTGTTCAGAACCACCTTAAAATACAAGGGTAAGTATTGAAAATTTAATATAGATAGTGTAAGTGATGACAATTTAGTGACTTTTGAGATGGTCGATAAGCTAGGATTAAAAATAACTAATCACCCTAAACCTTACAAGGTGTCCTAGATACAAAAATGACATTAAGTCTTGGTGAGTAAATAATGTAAGGTATAATTTTAGATATAAATATAAAAGTAGGAGGTGTTATGTATGTATTTATAATGTAGGTTTGCCATTTTTTTTTGTATTCATAGCCAATTTGACATGAAGTCAATTCAGGATGGGAGAACCAATACCTATAACTTTGATAAGGATAGATGGAAGAACACACTTCAGCCTTTGAAGGATGAGATTTAATCAATGAAGGATATTCCTAAGGTGTTTTTAGTAAGTGGAAAACAATTATTATATTAAATATGGAAGGAAGATTTAAGTTACGCATTAATTGGTAAGCTTATAAAAAATTGTTATTGGTAAAAAATTCACTAATTTTCCTATAGAAATTTATAATTTGTGGAGAGATTTTATGGATATTGTTGTGTATGGTATTCCTAATTAATTAACTCAAATGAGGAGAATTAGCCACCATATAGACATCATTACATGAGGTAATCTCCCAAACAAGGTAGCACATAGGATGATAGCTAAGGAAAATGAGGAGAACAAGAATTAAGTGCAAGAATTATTAGATAAAGTACAAGTCAATGAGAGTTTGAGTCCTTGTGTTATTCTAACAGTATTATCACCTAGAAATTATTGAAGTTAGAGAATGCATACAGATTTAATGGTTATTAATAAGATCACAATCAGATATAGATTTCCTTTGCCTAAACTTTATGATGTAATTAATTGTTTAAGTGGTGCAAATTACTTTTCCATGATAGATTTAAAATTTGGATATCACGAAATTTGAATTATATAGCTATACGAATGTAATGATTCTTTTAAAATCAATGATGAACTCTATGAATGGCTTGTTATGCCATTTGGGCTAACTAATTCTATAAGTACCTTTATGAGGCTCATGAATGAGGCATTCGAGGATTTTATAGGTAAATATGTCATTTTTTACCTTGATGATATATCCATTTAGATTTAATCAAAGTAATATCATTTAAGGCATATCAGAATTTTTTTGAATAAGTTGCATGAAGAGAAGTTACTAATCAATAGCAAGAAGTGAAGTTTTATGAAAACAAAATGGGTTATTTATGGTTTGTTATCCACAATAGAGATTTAATGTGGATAAGGAAAAATTTAAAAACCTAATGGGATGGCTTACTCTAAAAAATCCATTTGATGTAAGAAGTTTTCATGGCTTAGCTAATGTATATAAAAAATTTATAAGAAATTTTAGTAGTATTTATTCCCCAATTGTGTAAACAATCAAGTGGAATAATCAACCATTTATGTGGAATAATGCATCTCATAAAAAAATTCATATTATTAATAATAATATCATAGAACAACCCATTCTATCATTGCCTAATTTTGGCCAAATTCTCCAAGTGGAGTTGCTATAGTATTTTTTTTAAGTCAAGAAGGAAAACTAGTTGCCTATTAGAGAGATAAACTTAATGAATAAAAGGATAGGTATTCATCATATGAAAACTAATTATATTATATTATTTAGGTCTTGATTAAATGGTGACACTATATGATACCTAAATATTTTGTATTATATACAAATAACCATGCTTTATAATTTATAACAAGTCAAACTAAGATAAGGTAAAGATACATGAAATAGGTTGAGATTTTGAAATGTTATTAAGTTTTTATCAAGCATAAGAGTGGAAAATATATAAAATTTATAGATGTTTTTATTATGAGGTCTAATTCTATAAGAGTTTCTAGTCAATATCTTGGGATTTGACTCCTTGAAGGACATGTATAATGATGATCCCAATTTCAAAGATGCTTATGAGGCATTTGAGAATATAATGAGCAAATATAGGAGTCTATGGATGGAATATATGATTAAAATAAGGATTTTATTTAGGGGAATCCATATATGCATACCAAAAGGTTTAATGAGAGATAACACATTGAGGGAGAAACTTAGTGATAGCTTGGTAGGACATTGTCGGTAAGATAAACCACTTTTGCAACTAAGTGCACATTACTATTGGACAATAATGAATGGTGATATGAATATATATTTGAAAGGTTTAGAATATGACAATATGAGAAAGTTAAAATTCAAGATTTAGGCCCATACCAATTCATTGCCAACTCCTAATAGGCCATGGGATTTAGTAGGAATGGGTTATGTGCTTGGGGTACCAAAAACTCAAAAAGGTAATGACTCATTTTTTTGTAGTTCATAGGTTTTTAAAATATGGATCAATTTATTAATTTTATGAAAACAATCGAATCGACTCATAATTTTTATCTATTCTTCAAATAAATAGTAAGATTTCATGGGTTTCTTAAAAACATTATATTTTATAGACACACCAAATGTTTTGGTGGCTTTTGGAACACTCTTTCGTGGAAATTGGCAACCAATTTCAAATTAATTTCAGTTTACCATCCTTATACTGACGGGGTAACTAAATTTTTTAATAGAATCTTTATAAACATGCTTAAATGCTTTGTAAGTTGTCATCCAAAATAGTGGGATAAACTACTAGACTATGCAGAATTTACATTCAATGAATCTCCAAATAGAAGTAAAGGATTTAATCCAATTCATAATTTGTATGGAATTCACCAAATGGGATTATATGAGCTAATAAATTTTGGCAAACAATTGAGAATAAGTATTGAAAGAGAGGATTTTGCATCAATTATGGAACAACTCAACGAACATGTAAAACAAAAGATAGAGACAAGTTCAAGTAATTATAAAAATCATGTTGATTTGAAAATAAGATAAGGAAATTTTAGCTAGGTGATACTTTAATTTATAATCTTAGGAAATATATATATTCCAAATTTGAATACAATAATTTGAAATTAAATAAAATAGGACCTTGAAAATTCAATAGGAAATTTTTACCTAATGCTTATGATATTTCATCTTCTAATTGACATTAGAATATTTTGAATATTAAATGAAGTTTATATATAGTTTTAGAAGGTGAGAATAAATTATATAATTTACCTAAATATAATAATTATTATATTTTCCACTGGGAGTAACAATTACTGAAGAGACAACCAGATAAACTTGAAGTCATCATAGATAAGAAGTTGGTAAATATGATAAGGGATAAATAATATTATTTGTATATGGTTAAGTGTAATAACCATACCATTTAATACTCAACATGTATTCCACCTTAAAATATCATCAAGCATGGAAACATTGTAGAATAACTCATGAGCAATAGCTTATAAACAAGGTTTTGGTTCCCAAAGAGTACAATGCATGTGAATGTTATACATAGTTCACTTAGATTGGTTTATTGTATGAATGAGTTTTATAAGTCATTTATAATCAATAAATATCCTTATGTATTCTTCATTAGTCATTTATAGGTCTTTTATATGCATTTTTAGATTTTCCACATAAATAGAAAATTCAAAAATTTATATTTCCAATGAAGAGTTTTAGCAATTTGTAAAGGTCTGTCATGTCCCCTTTTTCATGGACATTGATAGATTTGATGATTAGCCTATTATGCGACCTTCGTAGGCTAATAAGATGGATAGAGGGTCATGATGGAGATTGGCTTGGCTTCAATTTATAGAATTCCTATAGTTGGCTTTCATTCAAGTTATTTCAGACACATTTGGCCTGAGCTCCCATTATTTAGGGATATTTGACATGCAGCAGAGCACCTTTATTTTGGTATGGTCATGTGTGGAATCACTCCCTGGTTCACCAGCTTTGAACGGTTTGAGGATCTGACATGTATTGAGGGAGATATTAATATTTGATTGATTTAATCAAATATTAATTATTTAGCCTATTTTTAATTAGAAACCCTAATTAGGGCAAGCATATCTTTTTGAGGGTATAAGGGTTTCTCATGGAGGCCATTATGGATTAGGCATTGATGATTGATTTTTGATATTGAAGAATTCTTCTTTAGAGACTGAGCCAAGGGTTCTAGGATTCCATTTGCATTGGAGAACGTTCCCTCTTCAGTGTGTACGATTCAGAGGCTGTGAAATATCAGCTAATCTATTGCCAAATTGAGAGATAGCTTCATACAGAAGTTATCACAGAGATTTATAAGGTTGAGAGATAACATCTTATATTCCCTATTAGAAGGGGATATTACAGTGGTATCAGAGCTTTTGTTTAGAAAAAAGAGCCCCTAAGTAAGGGACATTACAGTGGTATCAGACCTTTTTGTTCAGAAAAAGGACCCCCTAAGTAAGGGACATCACAAGGTCCTAAAGTTTAGGTCAGGGATCCTTAGGGTCTATTGGTATTTTTAATTTTTTTTAGTATTTTCACTTTAGTTTTATTTTTTTCTAATGATTTTTTGGTTTAAAAAATTATTTACAATGGGAAATGAGGCTAAAATAAGCATGCGCTAAACTGACCTTTGATAGTTGAAAATAATTTGGAGTTAATAAATAGATTGAAAACAAGTTTTGACATGGGATTAAATTAAAACCATAAATATATGAGGTAAATAATGCATGTTTTCTAGAGAGAATCTTAGTTAGGGAGGAGAATGCACAATTCTAGGTTGTTATGTGTGTGTTGATCTATCAAAGTTATAGGTTTAAGTGTTATGTTGTAATGAATTTTTAATAATATAATTTTTTTTATTCCATTTAAATATATTGATGTTATTCTATGTATAATTACACATTACGAATATTATTTTTTGTTGTTTCAATTGAAAAATCTAGTCTTCGACTATGTAGGGTCAAGAAACAGGGTATTATGATTACATAGTTAGATAGAGAAAGGAAGTTCATGAGTGTTTCACGAGTGTAAGGCTCGTTAAATTATTTCAAGAGTTAAGAGAAATATAGGAGAAAAAAATAGTTTAAATAAAGTTTTGAAACCTCTTAGTATTTAATATATCACCAATCTATTGCTCTTGGGCAAGTAGTACACTATAAAACCCCAGAATATAGTTGTAGAAAGAAAAACTTTTTTTCTTAGGATTTAATAATTATAAATTATTAAAATTTTATGAAAATTTTCCATCAGATGTTTTTAAGCAATTAAAATAGGTTTTTGAGGTTTTTGAGCATTAAAATAAATGGTATAATTGATTGTTCTTTAATATCCCTATAGTTGTCAAGAAAATAAGGTTTATAACAACTAGAAATTCATTTTTCTTTTGTAGCCTATTGAACCAAATTATTATTATTATTATTATTATTATTATTATTATTATTATTATTATTATTATTATTATTATTATTATTATTATTATTATTATTATTATTATGTAGTGTCTAAATAGTGATGATAAGATGATATAAGTTGTGAAAGTCAAAATTATAGTATTTTTTTTGTGTTAAATAATCTTGTAGACTTGAATTAGGCCTAAAATAGGGCTTGAAGAAACAATATCAAATTGTTTTGAATATTTTGATGTAAAAACATCTATGGTTTGTGAATCATTATTTGTGATATATAATGCATGCCTAAAATATTTAAATCATCATAAAGTATGAGTTTAATCAATAACTATCAAATGCTAAATTGGCTTAAAGATATTAGGCTACAAGCCTAATAATTAAGATTAAATTATTAATCAAAGAGGAATTTAAAGACTCGCAGTGGCTAATAAAGTAATAAACACATTATCTTTGTAATATATGATGTCATCTTATAATTCTTCTTTTAGATTTAGATATTAATTATAAAAATTGTGCATGTTTCTTAACAAATGTTTCTATACACATGAACATTGATAAAATATAATTTCATGATGTGAAAAAAAACTATTCTTATGGAATTTCATATAATATTTTTGATAAATGTATTAAAAATATGTTTCATTTAGAAAAGAGTAAATTAGTGCTACTTTTTATCTTAATCCTAAGTTTAAGGAATATGGTTTCAATGTTTTTATCAATGAATATAAAATTTCAAATAAGATTTTGAAGAATGTTTTATTGATTAATGAACCAGATAATCTCCATCACCAAAATTAACATGTAGAGGTGATACACATGTCATTTATAAAAAAAAAGTAATGGAGTGTTATGCATACAAAACTATTTTCAAGTAATGAAACAGAATGAAAAAACTCTTAAGAGTTAATTCATGTTATAACTTATAAACAACATATCCACTCTTGATGTTTTTTCTTAATAAATTAAAATATTTTGTCATGGATTACGTTAAAAAAATAACATCTATTTTTTTCAATACTATTCCCTAGAAATAATCAAGTGAAATACATGTCTCTTTACGTTAAACCTCGTATAGACCAGTTCAAGATTTTTTGGAATAGAAATTAGGCACATAAATGGTTCTCATATTTATACCTATACTTTCTTAAAACACCTAATTATATTTTTATCCACATTATTTTGACCCATATTATGTTGATATATGCACATAGTGTATGAATGATGCATAGCACATTGTTTGTTTTAGTGTATGTATTTATGGCATGATTTTTTTGTGTATTAATAATGGTGACTCAAGAGCATAAAAATTTCACTAATATTCTTATGATATAATTTTTACTCATAAATATAGATGAAGAATTTTTTTCAATTTATTAATTTATGGGCACTCGTATTCAGTGTTGTATATCAATGCAATTACAATAACCTAATACACTCTACTTATAACAACTACTATGAGTGCATATTACTAACTACAAAGATAAGTTGGACTAAGATTAAATTATTCCTTTGTTTTTTGGGGAATAAATGGTTTATTTAAACTAGGTATGTAATTATTGAATCAACCTATGATATTCTAAACCTTTCCTCATTCGAGCACTTCATTTATATTTTTCTCCTATGATGTCCTTATTCTACCACAAATAAAATCTATATCCTTTTTAATATTTCCATTAAATACATATATATTTTTGTAACCTATATGATTATGAATCATATAATAAACATCACGTCTTCTCTTTACATAAATAGAAGATGCATGTCGTATAATAATGAAGATATGGAATCTAGAATATAGTATTTTAATATTTTATATTGATAGAAAATTTTAATGGAGATTAATGTCTATAAGAACATATATCAATTATTTTGATCATGTAAATAAATTAATATGATATTCTTTGATTTAGTTATATCTTAACAAAGGAGAGGACTCTATCTCAGGTCTAATGGAGTTAAGCCCCATTCATGAGCAATCAGTGGTATGGTTTTCTATTTAATAGTTAGTTCATTTATTTTGTGTGCATATTTAATTTCAAATTTATTTAGGTAAGTGTGTGAATTTTTAATTTTATAAATAATTTTATTTATTTAAATTTACTTCTATGTGCATATTCTGAGTTTTTCTGTTTGGAGTGATTATATGTTTAAATTAGCATTTTAATTTTTGAAATTATTTTCTTGTATTTTCCTTTATATAAGTGTGATTTATTTTCTAGTCATTTAGTTTCTAAAAAAGTGTATATCCCTTTAGAAAATATGCTTACATTCAATTCCGATGGAATGAACACATAGAAGAACAAAGGAAATAAAAAAATGATTGACACTCTTTACGCATAGAATAATTAAATTGTATAAATCCTTTCACCAAATTTGTCATAGATTTTTAAATATCGTTTGCTATAAGATGTTGCATAGCACTTAGTCATTCATTTTTGCATACAATAATAGAGTTTCATTGCATATATATGTTTTTCATAAAAATAAAGTATAAAATATCAATCGCTTTCATATATCTATCTTGTTTAAAACATTATAAAAAATAAAGCGTATATGAAAATAAAAATGTATTTGATTTCCCCTATCAAGAAGTCTCTCGAAGAAATTTACAAAACCAATAAAAAATGATAGCGTAGTTTCTAAGAAAGTAGACACAACTTGAAAAAGAGAGAATGATTTTAATGTGTATTAATAAAACATAAATAAAATATGAGTAAAAGAGATACTCGTAAGATATTTATTTATTTTCATTAAGGATGTATTTAATGCAAAATGGTGGTGGCATAGTTGGAGACATATGATGTGGCAAGGGAGATTATAGATGTTGAGTTGTAGGTGTCCACATCCACCAACACTCCCTCTTATTCTTCACTTCCATGTATATAAATTATGCCCATTCTCTATATAAAATGCTCAAAAATGTTCTTTGCAAGCATATTTATAAATATGCTTGCTAGTTTCTCTTAAGACCTGTAAAACTCAAGATGTATATCACCATTTTTCACCAATTCATGAATAAAGTGATATCCATTATCAATATACTTATTGTGTTTATAAAAAATGATTTTTAGACAATACAATGGCTAAATTATTATCACAATATATATTTATATCTTATTCTTTAGTATGCATCAAATTTTAAAGTACTCTTATCATCTAAAATACTTGGTGAGCTATTATTGTGGCTGCAATGTATTATACTTTGACTTATAAAAGTGTCACAATTGGTTACTTATTTGATGCTTAAGAGATAGCACTCGATCCAAGATGGGAAAAATATCTTCGAGTGCTTATTATATCATCTATGTTGTTGGATCTTAGATTTACACCATGGATCTATGTCATTCACTAAAGAAATGACACATGAAATTTAGATGCCCAATAGGAAGAGTGTGAAAGTGTAACCAACACTATATTGGAAATTGAAAGCCAACACAACATTAACTATAGTTAGACATGTCTACATAGAGTGAAAAACATGGAATAAAGAAAAGTAAATTTATACTAATGATGGTGCACAAGGTGATAAGTGGTAGATGTAAATGCCTTGAATGCAAGTTTAGAATATGCAAATAAGGCATTCGAGTTCCACCAAGGATCAGAGTCATTATAGGTAACTTTTAAATTGTGTTTGATAGGTTGGAATTTTCTTGGAGGTGTATGAGGTACAACACAATTGAATTCAATGGGGTTTATGTCCGTCAAAGGTTTGGGTGGTGAAAAAATAAAGTGCAAACTATGTTTTGGGTGTAGAAATCCAAGTGGAACCTATAACATTTACTAAAATATTGAATTTTATAAATGGCACCCCTGAGTCTATAGGAAAAACAAGCATGGTAGAATTTGGAATCTGACACACATTTTACACCAGCATAATGTTCAAAGTGTAGAGTGCATCTCCACTTCTAGATCTCATGGAAAGGAAAAGAGAGGTAAGTTGGTGGAAACGGAAGCATGAAGTGCATTTTGCACCAAACTAAGTGAAAAATCTTGCATCATCCCTCCATTCCATAAGGCATAAAGAAGAAGTAGATGGGAAAAGATAAGATGGCCTACGAACATGATGAAGGAATTCAAAAGGTTTACGATGTGAAATAAGTGCTAATCAATAGATCTAGCTATATTGTGGGAGCAGTGCCAAATAAAATAATGTTTTTTTCTAAATTCCTCTCAATGGCAAAGTCAAGAAAGAATCACATCCACAATCATAGTATAAATATGTTAGCTCACAATTTTTGTCATTTCACATTGGACAAAGAGCAAAAAATGTCAAATTAAATAAAGGACATAAAGAAAAGAGTTGAGTTTCTAGAAAACTCCCCTATAGGGTACTCTGCTTTGCCATGTTATAGAATTAGATTTTGGTAAAAATTGAAAAAACAAAAAAATTGCAAGTTATAGAAAGTGTAGATGAGACCCGCAAAGTCCCTAGGAATCTTAAAAGGAAAATCACTGTGCAAAATGCAAGTCTAAAAAATGTAGTGTGAAAATTGAAGTCAACTCTCCCTATTCCACTAGTCAAACAACATGGTAAAAATCAACTCGAGAGGAGATTTAGGGAGATGTTGAGGAGAAATGTAATTTTGCACTTATGCAAATTACAACTATGCAAATTACACTCATGTAAATTATACCTATGTAAATTGCACCTAGGCAAATTACAACCTTGTAATTTGCAAATTACAAATTTTGAAAAGGGACCAAAATTATTTTAAAGGCTAAAAAGTGAAAAATAATTCATTTATGCATTAAAAATATGGATGAAACCCTAAAGAGGCCAAGTGCAAAAAACAAATGAGAAATTGTAAAATGTGAAAAGACAAAAGTGCAAAAAGTAAAGGTATAAAGTACAAAGTGTGAAAATACAAGTTAAGAGCCAAAAAGTGAAAAGGTAAAATAACCTAAGTTGTATATTCATTTATTTTGCTTGTCCAAGTTCCTCCATGGAAGAATATTGTAGGTCTACAAATCCAAGATGGACCACTCCAAGGAAGATCTCGCAAATGGCCATGGATCCATAATATTCCTAAGAAATAATTGCAACAATAGGTTGTCCTATGGCATTCATAAAGGAAAGGGAAGCTATCCAGGAGGTTATAGCTATGAAATCAAGTGTTCTAGAGCATCTTTACATAGTTACACATAAATACAAATGGTCTGTTTTCCTTGCACCATGAATATTCTCCTTCTAATTAGTTTTAAAGCATCTCTAGCCAATAAATCAAAGGATGTGGTATGAATCTTCATCATTTCTTGTAAAGGGATTTATAGGAATCATTTTCATTTTAAATACATGAATACTCTAGCCATGGCAAATGGTTTTTCTAGATCTCAGTGGAACTGAGAGGGCCAATCTGCACTTGTGCAAGTTGCAACCTCATTCTCAGATTTGGAAAGGGTAAAAATAAAATGTATAAATAGAAGGCTTATCTTCTATTTTGGTTCATGTTGGTATTTATTTTTCTCCCCATGTATAGGCTCTTCCAAATTTTGGGATAACTATTTTATGGATTTTGCCTCTCTTACTAAGGTGGTTGCAACTGTACAACCATTAGCAAGCTTTGAGAGTATATTTTGTGTCTCATATGTCAAATATGGAGTACATCCACCATGATTTTCCCCATGGAAACATTTTGAAACATTGACATATGTAAATTTTTCTTAAAACTTTAATGGAAAACACTTTTGGTTCTTACTATTTATTTTTGATGATTTATACTGATATGTTTTGAAAATTTTGTTGATTGGACATCTTTTTCTATAGTCATTATTGGTTATCATCTTGGGCATAGATATAGATTATAAATCCCTCTTTGTATTATGTTTAGAAATGTCTTGCTGAATAACTTATTAGGGCACCCTAACTATATAGATTTAATAGGAAAAAGTATTTTTGATATTTAGTTTTAGTGTATGCTTCTTGGGTTTCAAGGATTATTTGGGTACTTACATTGTATTAGCACCAATGGATGTAAATTACTCCTTGTAGTTCCCCTTAAATTTTTGGTCATCGTTTTTGCATTTTTACAATAATTGATGTCATCTATCTTGAAAAAAACCATGTTGTTTGAAAGCCACTAGCATGCCACCCCCTTTTTATTAGTATCTAACTTGTCCTACCCTAAAAATAGTACACCCTTTGCATATTATAAGTGTTATTTGCCCTACAAATACATAATATATTTCATAAATAACATGTGTTTGTAGTTTGTGCTTTAAATACCCAACACTACAATTTTCCTTTGAACCCATGTTGTTGAAAATTATTTAGAATGAAGGTTGAAATCATAATTTCATTTGTCTTTAGTATCTTTTATATGGCTTACTACATTTGTCCATTTTTTTTGACAACCCTTCATGGGTAGAGTGAACATGTTTGATTATGACCTAATCATATTTGTGTCTCTTCATGCCAATAATCCTCATGGAGGTTGAATTGTAGAAACTCTCCATGTTATAAAGCTACCCCATAGGTCCTCTCACCTTGGTTCAGGTAGAGCCAAAAGTTGCAAGGAGTTGACCATACCCTTTTTCTATGCCTCTTAGTCATTTTATGCAACCCATCTATTCTAGACGCCAAATCCTCCTCCATATTTAATGACATACTAGTAAGTTTTTCATCTTTGTTTTCCATTTTCTTTAAGTATGCAAGGTCAAACATAAGAGGAGTACAACTAGAAACCAACACTCAACTGGCACTATTTTCAATGACTAAATTGAATTCTTGGTCAATTGTGTTACCAAGGACTCTTGCAAAGAGCTTATCTCATTTTTAACATTATCTTCCTCTTTTTACTAATTCAACCATCTTTAGTTCATCAATGTTGCCACTCAATTAGAATCATTGTCGAGGAGAAACTAAGAAAATTCGCACTTATGTTATCAAGGAATCTTGTAGAGAGTCATAAGTATTTCATGTTGTGAAGTTATCTATTGTTATTTGTTATATTTGGTTTATCTTATTCATCAATGCCACAACACTCTATTGGGGATCTGACAAGAATTGAGAGATATGATAACTAACATATGTTGAATCTATTGCAAAGAGATATGAATTTCTCATTTTTGAGGTGGTTTTGTTTATTTAAACATGAATCTAAAATTTTTCATTGTCTTTACTTTCATACATCTCACTAACTTCATAAAAATATGGTTTCAGTATGTATCACTTCAAGTTTTTAAATGGTTATATTGTAGAATTTTACTTCTAATGGTGACTCCCAAAAATCATCTAGTTTCAAAGAAACATATGTTACTACCTTTAATATCTTCATATTTGAGAGTTATTTTGATTTTAAAGATATAAGTACTGAGGTCTTCCTTCAAAGCATCCCCATGAAAGAAACTTCTCTCTCCCTTAGGTGTTTATCAAGAAATAAGGAGACAAGTTTCGAGGCCCATTGAAAAGCAAAGTGTATATGTAAAACACTATGTGGGATATCAAGATTATGGTAATCCTAAATTTTTTGCTTAAATTACTATTATTGAAGATTACCATAACTCTTCTAATGATTTAGAGTTATATAGTCTAATTTATTATCTAATTCATTCTCAACCATTTGAATCCCCTCCCAAGTGTGATCCTATAAGTCCACCTCCTTCACCCCGTCACATCCCTTTACCAATTGTTCTTAAACCTCCCATTGAACCAATCATGAGGCATAGGAACCAAAATGTGAATGAGCATCTTAAATTTTGCATTCCTACATTCAGGACTATCAATTTTTATGACATAGAAGGCTATCCCAATGAGGTCCTAAATGAAGTAAGAAACTGCCTTCCAAAATTTCAAGGGAATAATGCAGTGAGCAGTGATCAGTACTTGAGGCCTCTTGACAATATCATTAAAGACTATGAGGATGTGTACATTAATTTTTTTTGTGTACATGCTGAAATAAGATGGTTGTGAATGGTTTATTTCTCTTCCCTATGGATGCATTGATATGGGGGAAGAGATGAAGAATGTTGTTATAATTTAGTATGGTGATATAATTGATCCAAGGTTTATTTTTACTAAATTTGAGAACATAAAAATAACCCAAATGAGTGTGTGGATGACCTTAGTACATGGTTCAATAAAACCCTAATATGGCTACCCAAAAATATATGGCCCAGTGATACAACAAGATTTATAAAGTATGGTGATGTTTTTGATAAGAATGTTGTGTATTACTTGAGGGAAAAGGCTCCCATGAACTTTTGATTGACATTTAATATGGCCATCCAAATTGAGAATAACGTAAAGGTTGTAGGAGAGACCATGAATAAGTAGGATTGCGTAAAATTGGTAAATCTAGAAAAAACATAGTCCACTAAAACAACCAACCTTGAGGAGATTATTAAGACATTGGCCTCCACTATGGAAGAGATGTATTAAAAATTAGCCTAGGCTGAGAAGAGGATCCCTCATTAGTCTACAAGTTAGGAGAGAGATTTGAGTCTGAATCAATTATAAAAGTGGCTTGTACATGATGATATAAATTAGAATATAGGGGTTATGGAATAAGTGCATGATCCCTCACATGCCAAAGTGAATGTTGTGAATTATGATTTCAAAATTGATTTGTGTGATAAGTGATTCCTTCCATATACACCATGTGATACTGCTGAACCAAGTAATGAAGATGTAGATGATCTTGAGTTTACATCTGATGATGATGATATTTTGATTTTCAGTTATCAAGTCTCCCCATGTAAGTTTTTTACCTCCATAAAAGTGATGAGGGCTACTACTACTAATAATTTTTGGAGTGTGGTCAAGAAGGTTCCAATATATAAATTTTATTATGATGATAATAAGACACAAGCATATGAGTTATCCAATCACGATGTAATTGAGGATCTAAAATGTGCTCTTACTAAAGTGTTGTACTTGAATGTGGAATGGGGTAACCTCAATGGGAATGTGGAAGTTGTTGAGCAACTAGTTATTCTTGATGATGGATTTGATAAAAAAGGTGTTGTTTAGAGAATGACATTCAATAAAGATGTGGGTATATTTTAAGCCCTTAAGGATGAATGATTTTTGTCTTCTTTTAAGTAGTACTTTGAGTGCACAAATGACATTGTTGATCCTAAGGCACTCTTATTTTGTACATACATGATTGAGGCCAAGAAATAAGCCTATTTATAGCTTATAAAAAGGTACCAAGATATTTTAGCATGGTCTTATCCAAATTTGAGACCATATAGGGAGGATTTGTTTCAATATGTCACCCTATCATAGCCTAGTAATAGACCTCTTAAGCAAGTGCAAAGATTAGTGTAATACATAGTTGCCACCAAGCCACTAGAAAAGTTCATGAGATTAAGGGATGGAAATTTTTTGGAGCATCCAGTTAATGACATATATCTAAAACATTTTTTGATTGAGCTTTAAATTGTGTATTGTTGTATATTGCATAGTCTTGCTACTTTGTCCTTTTGTTACTTTATTTCCCCTTACTTTTGTCCTTGTTTTTATAGTTCCTTTTAGTTTTTTTAGCTATGTTTATTTTTAGATCCTCCTGATCTATTTTTATTAGTCTACCTTATTTTGGTGAGCTTTTATGGGTGTTTTTGATTAAATTATTTAGATGTTGATTCTATAGCCCAATGGATTGGCACTTGATATTATTTTATGGGGTTCTTTACACACCCATATGGGGTGTACATCCCCAAGCAAGACCTAATGTTGTTTCTTGGATTTGTACCATGGATCTATGCCATTCACTACGGAAATAACACATGGAATTTAGATGCCCAATAGGAAGATTGTGAGGGTGCAACCAATGCCATGTTACAAATTGAAATCCAACACAACATGTAACATAGATAAACATGCCTATGTGGAGGAAAGAACATAGAATAAATAGTAATAATTTATTTTAATGCTCGGGCATGAGGTGGTAAGTGGTAGAGGTTAATGCATTGACTAAAGGTTTATAAATTATAAATGAGGCATTAGAGTTTTGCTAAGGATCTGAGTGGCTAGAGGTAATTTTTAAATTGTGTTTGGCAGGTTGGAATTCTATTGGAGGTGTAAGAGGTAGAACACAACTAAATTTAATGGAGTTGAAGTCCACCAAAGGTTTGGTCACTAAAAAAATATATAAAATTACATTTGGGGTGTAGAAAACCTGGAAGACCTTGTAGTATTGACTATAATGCTGAATTTTAAAAATGACACCCCTAAGTCCATGGGTAAAAAAGCATAGGGAAAGTGGAATCCAACACACACTTTATACCAACACAAAGTGCAATTGGAAAATTTCATCTCCACTTTTGGATCATGTGGAAGGGAGGAGAGAGGTAAGGTGGTGAAAATAGGAAAATGAAGTGCATCTTGCACTAAACTAAGTGCAAAGTGTTACACCAGCCTCGGATTCCACAAGGCAAAAATAAGAAGTGAGTAGGAAAAGAGAAGATGGCTTGTGGACATGAGTAAATAATTTAAAAGGTTTAAAAACTGAAATAAGTGCCAACATATAGATCCAATTATTACATGGGAGCATTGCATAATAAAATAATGGTTTCTCCTAAATTACTCTTAATGGAAAATTCAAGAGGAAATCATGTCTAAAATCAGAGCATAAATACTTTGAATCATAATTTTATTCATTGCACATTGGATGAAGAGTAAAAAATTTCAAATCAAATAACCACCATATAGAGAAGAGATGAATTTTTGTAAAAATATCTTAAAGTGTACTCTAGTTACCCAACTTGCAAAAATGGAGTTTGGTAAAATTTGAAAAAAATAAAAATTTGCAAGTTTTGGAAAGTCCAGATGAGACCCCTAAACTCCCTAATAAATATTAAAAGGAAAATCATCATGCAAATTATAAGACTCCAAAATGCATCATGAAAATTGTAGTTAAATCTCCCAATCCCTCTAGTCAAAACACATGGGAAAATAAACTTGAGAGGAGCTTCAGGGAGATGTTTAGGAGAAATGCATTTTTACAATATTGTACATGTGCAAATTACAAATTAAAACTATGTAAATTGTACCTATCCAAATTACACCTATGCAAATTGTAACTATATAAATTATAATAGTGTAAATTACACTTGTGCAAATTCCAACTGTGCATATTGCAACCTTGAAATTTGTAAATTGTAAATTTACAGAAGGGGTCAAGATTTTTTCTAAAGGATATAAAGTGAAAAATAATGAATATATACATTAAAAATTTGGAGGAAACCATAAAGGGGTTAGGTGTAAAAATAAAATGTTAAATAGCAAAATGTGAAAAGATAAAAATGCAAAAAGTAAAGGTGTAAAGTGAAAAGTGTGAAAATATAAGTTAAGTTACAAAACACAAAATGGTAAAATAAACTAAGTTATTGTATTTTCATTTTCTTTTCTTGTCCAAGCTCCTCCATGAAAGAATATTGTAGGACTACAAATCCAATGTGGGACACTCCAAGGAATATCTCTCAAAGGGCCATGGATCTAGAATATTCCTAGGAAATCATTGCAAGAATATTTTATTCCATGCTATGTATAAAGGGAAGGTTAGTTTTCCAAGAGGTTATACCTATGCAAAAAAGTGTCCATCACATCTTCAGGTAGTTACATATAAAGACAAATGGTTTGTTTTCCCTTCACCATGCATATTCTACTTACAACTCATTTTAAAGCATCCCTAGCCAGCAAATCAAAGGATGTGGTTTGAATCTTCAACATTTCTTATAGAGGTAGTTAGAGGAATCATTTTCTTTACAAATACATGAATATTCGAAGCATAGAAAAGGGTTTTTCCAGTTGGGAGCATATTTTCATAACTCGAAGGGGTGTTTTCCACTTTTTCAAATTACAACCCTCATTCTTGAATTTGAAAAAGGTAAAACAAAATGTACAAATAGAAAACTTGTCTTCTATTTTGGTTGTTGTTGGTCTTTGCTTTTCTCTATAAGTATAGGATTTTGAAATTTTGTGATCACTACTATGTGTTTTTTTCCTCTCTTGATAAGGTGGTTATAGTTATATAGCCTTTAGCAAGCTCTGAGAGCATCTCTATATGTCTCCACTATCCAACATGGAGAAAATCCACAATGTTTGTCCCCATGGCAATGTTTTGAAACATTGATGTATGTAAAATTTTCTTACAAAGTTAATGGAAAACATTTGTGGCTCTTGTTATTTCCTTTTGATAAAGTTTAGTGATGTGTTTTCCAAACTTTTTTGATTGGACATATTGTTCTATTCTCATTATTGGTTCTCATCTTTAGTGTAGATCTAGATTATAAATCCCTTCTAGATTATGTTTGTAAATATGTTGCTCAATATCTTGTTAGGGCATCCTAGGTTTATGGATTTAATGGGAAAAAGTATTTGATATTCTAGTTTTAGTGAATGATTCTAGGGTTTCATGGATCCATTAGGTACTTGAATTGTATTGGCACCAATAGATGAAAATTAATCCTGGTAGTTCCCCTTAGCTTGTTGGTTATTTTTTCTACATATTTGTAATAAATGATGTCATGTATGTTGAAAGAAACACTTTTTTTTGAAAATCACCAACACACCACCCCTTTTTATTACTATTTAACTTGTCCTACCCTATCCTACACTATAAATAATAGACCCTTTGTATATTATAAGTGTTATTTACCCTCCAAATGCCTAAAATATTTCATATTTAACATGTGTTTATATTTTATGTTTTAAATACCTAGCACTGTAGTTTTCCATTCAATGCATATTGTTGAATTTTTTTGCAGTGCAATTTGTAATAATAATTTCATCTATCTTTAGTAGTTTGTATATGGCCTAGTGTATTTTCTCATTCTATGTGAGAACCCTTCTTGGGTGGAGTGAACAACTTTGGTTATGCCTTGGTCATATTTGTGTCTCTTCGTGTCAATAATCCTCATGGAGGTTGAATTGTAAAAACACTCCATGTGAGTAAGTTATCCCATAGGTCCTCTCACCTTGGTTCAAGTAGAGCCAAAAGTATCAGGGAGTTGACCATACCCTCTTTTAATATCTCTTAGTCATTTTCTACATCTAGTCTATTCTAAATTCCAAACCCTCCCCCAGTTACAATGACATACTAGCACATTTTTCATCTTTTTTTACAAATTTCTTCAAGTGTGTAAGGCTGAGCATAAGAGTTGTACAACTAGGATCCAATACATGCTACCTCCCAAGTCACTATCCCTATATCCAATCATCTTGAAATCATATGAATATGTATATGTGATCCCAAAACTCTTTATTCTAGCTATATATCTTATTATTCTTTCCCTAGCTTTCCAATGAGAATTTTTTGGATTATCCATGAATATTGAGATAAGACTTACACCATACATAATGTCTTGTCTTGTGGTGGTTAGATACATGAGGCTACCAACTAATCTCTTGAATAAGATTGCATCAACACTTGAAATTGTGTCCTCAATGTTATGTTTTAAACCCATTAGAACTAATGTAGAATTTGAATTAACATTCAACATCTTGAATCTTTTCAACAAATGATTAGGATTATTTTATTGACATATTAAAATTTCTTGATAATATTGACTTACTTTTATGCCAAAAAAAATCTCATAAGCCTCAAATTAGTCATCTTAAATTGAGTTTTCATGCCTGCCTTAAATGATTTTATTGACAAGTTTGCAATCAAAATAAAGTCATCCACATACAAACATACTATCAAAATTTGTCCTTCATCATTTAATTTGACATGAAAAGTTGGTTAATTTCCATATTTATTAAACCCATTGTTCACAAAATAGGATTCTATTGTACTATACCAAAACCTAGGAGCTTGCTTCAATCCATATAAGGCCTTTTTCAACTTGTAAACATTGTGTTCTTCTCCTTGGAATTCATAACCGGGTGGTTATTTTATGTAAAATTCTTCTTCAAAAGTGCCATTCAATAATTTTGATTTGATGTTCATTTGATAAACCTTCCAATTGTTTTGAGTTGTAATGGATAACACCATTCTAACAGTGTCAAGTCTTATTACAGGTGTACATATTTCATTGTAATCTATGCTTGGCTATTATGTGAAGCCCTTAGCTGCTAGCTTTGATTTATGTTTTTCAAATTTTCCATCTACATTAAACATTGTTTTATAAACCCATTTTATTCCAATCACATCCTTTCCTCATTCGTAGTTTTAATCCAAATATCATCTTTAATTACATCCTCAAACTAAATTTGATCAACTTGTCTTAAGAATTTAAACATAAATCCATATTTTATGTTTTTTTTTGACTCATAATAAATCTTTTTTAGATTATGGTTCTTCTTTGAAGTGTTTATAGAACATAATATTAATGATGTAAGTGTTGGATTAGATGATTCACTACTATTATTACTAGTTAGAATAGATGGATTTGGAGTGCTTGGTGCCTTAGAAGGCATTCTAAGAACATTTAATTATGGAGCTTGAGGAACATTTTCTTGTGTAGTAGGATTCACACTTTGAATTTCATTATCCTCATTCTCATGTGGAACATTGGATATAATTGTAGTTGTTTTGTTAATGATTCCATCCCATGATTCTTCTTCAACAAATTCTACATCACAGTTAATTATTACCTTCTTTGTAAATGTATTATATAATTTGTATGCTTTGTATTTTTCATTATATCCCATAAAAATTCATTTTTCACCTCTATCATGTAACTTATTTATCAATTCTTGAGGTATCAAGGAATATGCTACACATCCAAAGACTCTCAAATGTGAAACACTAGGTTTTTTTATATTCCATACTTCTTGTGGTATCTTATTTATCACTACCTTTTGTTTATACCTATTTAAAATATATACTACACATACAACTGCTTCAGCCTAGTATTTATTTGGTAGATAATTAGATTTTATCATACTTCATATCATTTCCATAATTGTCCTATTCTTTCTTTCTATTACTCCATTTTTTTGAGGTGTATATCTTGTTGTGAATTATTTTCTTATTCCATTTTCTTGTAAAAATTTAGAAAATCATTTGATATGTGTTCACCACCTTCATCAATTCTTAATATTTTGATATAATATCCACTTTCCTTTTCATCTTTTGCCTTCAACTCATTAAAATATCAAACACATTTGATTTTTATTTTAAGAAATAAAACCCAAGTTTTGCATCTAAAATCATTAGTGAATGTCAAGAAATATAGATTTCCACTTATGGATGGCATTTGTATCTATCCATAAAGGTCTGAATAGACTACTTTAAGTGGATGCCTTTCCCCATAAGATTTCCCAATTGGAAATTTTTGTCTATGTTACTTTGAAAGTATAAAACTCTCGCTTATTTTTTTAAGCAACTTTATTAGTGGCAATCCATATACCATTATGTTTCTATACAATAACCATACACCCTTAAAGTTTATATGTCTAAATCTGAAGTTTCATAACCAAGATTAATCCTTGTATGAAATTGTAAATGTTGCTATAGAAATTGTTTGTAATCCTTGAGGTTATAAAAGTATTTCATTTTGGATATTAAGAAGAAACATTCTATTTCTCCTCATTTTAACTTTTAAAATTATCTTATTGCATAGTTTCTTATCCAAAATCATACATTCACCATTCTCAAATTATATCATATACCCTTTTTGTACCAATTGATCAATTCTTATTAAATTATGTTAAAAGCTAAGGATATAATATACATCAAGGATATGCTTCTTTTCACCTTTTTTTATTCTTATGTTAATTGATCCATTCCCCATGACTAATACTTTATGCTCATTTCTGAACTTAATTCTGATTTTACTGAATCATCTATTATTTCAAACAATTCCTTACTTCCTCTCATATTATTGCTACACCTAATATCTAAGAACCATACTTCCTTTGAACTCTCTTGTGTAACATTACATGTTATCAACATTGTGTTTTATTCACTAGTGTTGGGCTTATTTTCATTTGTAAAAATTGTTTTCTATTTATTCAAGTCATTTTGTCTTTTTATACATTTAAATATAAAATTCCCAAATCTTTTACAATAATGAGTGGAAAATAATTTGCATGGACAAATGTTGTGACAAATAGCTTTCAATTTTGTTGAAGAATAATATTACATGGAAACCTATTTTAACATTACCATATTTGAACAGTGTGTTTGAGGTGGATTTTGAAGCTTCACATGTGGGAATTGATGATGTGTTATGTTGAGAAGGAAGATCAATAACATATTTTTGGTATAAATTTTATGAGGTAATAAAGAAGCATCCTAAATATGATGTTGAATTTTATGCCATTGTACAATCATTAAAACATTAGAGGCATTACCTATTGCCTAAAGAGTTTATCCTATTTACATATCATGAGGCTTTGAAATATCTTAACACTCAAAATAAATTAAATAGTAGTCATTCAAAGTGGATATATTTCTTTAAGGGATATTATTTTGTTTTGAAAAGTAAATTAGGAAAATAGATTTAGGTAACTGATGATCCAATCAAGAGAGTGCCATTATTAACTACTATGGTGAATTAAGTAGTTAAATTTGAAGTTGTTAAAGAATTAAATTATACTAATAAAGATTTTGGAAAGATATTTGAGCAATTCATGAATCCATTAGAAGGATAGATAGTTATTATTCATGATTAATATCTTATATAGGATGGTTATATCTACAGAGGAAAACAATTATGTATTCTAGTTGAATCTCTAAGAAATAATATTATAACATAAACACACAGTGGTGGTTTGGTGGACATTTTGTTAAAAATAAGATAATAAATTTTTGGAAATAGAAGTAATTTTTTCAAAAGATTAAGATTGATGTCACAAGGTATGTTTTAAGATGCATGATATGCCATGTGGCTAAAGGTTGTGCATAAAATATAGGGTTATACATGCCATTACTAGTTTTAATAGGGCCAAGGGCAGATTTGAGTATCGACTTTATGTTGGGGTTTTCAAACACACAAAGTGATAATGATTCAATTTTTTTATTTTAAATAAGTTTTATAATATGTTTAATTTTATTTCATGTAATAAAGGACATGATGCCACTAGAGTTACAAAACTATTTTTTACAGATGTTGTGATATTGCATGGTGTTCCAAAAACCATTACTTCATATATAGGTACAAAAACATTAAGTAATTTTTGGAGTACATTTTAGAAGAATCTCATAACTAATCTAAAATTTAGTAGTAATTATTACCCACTCATAGATGGACAAAAAAAAAGTAATAAACAAGAGCTTCAAAAATATGTTGAGATGCATAACTGGAGAGAAGCCTAAGCAATGGGACTTGGCTTTACCACAAGTTGAGTATGAGTATAATAATCAACTCAACAAATCAACATTTGATATTTTTATTGACTAAATCCTAGGGCCATTTTATATTTGGTGTAAATTTTATGAATTGTAAAATGTGTTAGGGATGAGTAGAATCATTTTTACAACACATACAATAGTTTCAAAAATAACTAAGAAGAAAGGTATCGAAAAGTATAAAGTAAAATGATATGTAACAATAAGGTTAAAGGTTTGTATATAAGGAGATTTGGTTATGTTGTATTTGATAAAATAAATATTTTCCAAAGGAACATATAATACATTAAGGTGTAATAAAAATGGTTGATGTAGAATATGAAGAAAATAAATGATAATGTTTATGAGAAATGTTTACAACAAAATTTTGATATCTATAAAATTATTTAATATTTTTTATTTATATTATTTTAATGGATAAAATAGTGAAGTTGAATAACATGAAGAAGTGGATTGGAATCAATAGGTATCAAGGAGAAATGAAAAGAGATAGTGAACACAAGTCAATAAAGTTATAATAAGTATTTGGTATAGTGGGAAGTAATACAATAGGAAGACAATACTTGGATTTTAGAATGGGATCTAAAAAAAAGTTGACATAAATAAATGGAAAGAGTATAATTAGGGTAACCCATATGAGATGAGTTGTTTTCAACCAAAAGAGAATGATGTAGAGGCCTATGTTTCAGAGGTCATAACATTTGGTCCATAAGTCCATTGGATTTCTTGTTCATGTCAAAATGAAGGTATAAAAAAATTTAATTGGAAAACAGCCTTATCTATATGGTTGGTGATATTTTTTAGAACATATTTGAAATCCATATTGATCATTTAAGGTCAAATTTTGCATTTTAATATATTTTTTGATCTTTATTTATTTATAATTAGATTTATTTTTTTAAACAAACATGAAATTGAGCTTATATTCACCCATTACATTAATTTTTTAGTTTAGAGGATATGTAGATATGTTTCAGGCCCATCCAAACATACATGCAAAACTTACTAAAAATAGTGGTTTAAAATTTTAGTAGATGATATAAAGTTACTAAAAATAGTAATTTTTAAAAATGCCATGGGTCAAATAGTTTTAGGGAGGTTTTGACTTATTTATATTTTTCAATTATGCATGCAAAATCTAATTTAGATTTGATCTTTATTTAAATACCTCTTATGTAATGCTTTACTCATTCAATGAGAGTAAATAGAGAAGATTGCTTTCATGCAAGTTTTGAATTTTATGCCTATCGGTATTTTCCATACTTAGTATGTATTTTAATTTAGATTAAATAGATATCACACCTTCTAGTGTCATTAATTATGCACCTAAACCCATGATGTCATGATTCTAATAGTTAATTTTTTGGCCCAATGTTTTTTTAAAAGAATATATTAGTGTTGAATGTCAATTATATATCAATCTTGAGGCACACATCTTTGATTTATCACATAAAAAATTGTTAAATGAATTCATTATGTCATATAAATAAATTCCCACTCATTGTTAAAAAATGGTCTCAATAGATTTATGACATAATGTCAGTATAAACAATTATTTCTAGTAAAAAATGACGTCCAAACTCTACAAGATGCCTAAGATATTAGGATATTTGGGTCAACTTATCCAAGAAAAATATATAATTTATATATGTATGAATGCATGTATGTATATATGTATAATTAATTGAACATAATAAATAATATATAATTAATTTGATGTATTTTTACCTACAAGAATGATCACTACATTTTGTAATTGATTCATTGTTAAGAAGATATGTTGGAAGATGAATACAATTACATCTCCTTGATTCTAGCATATGATGCCCATTGGTGTATACATGTCACATTCCCTAAGGGTAATAAAAAGGGATGGATTGGCCAATAAATGTCAAGGTGGAAGATATGGAATGGTGGGTAGTCAATAAATTAAATCAATGGCACATGTACCTTTGTCCATGTTTGAAAGTTTGTTATGAAAATATTTATGTTATTATGGTGGTTGACATTAATTGAAATAACATATAGATAATTCAAAGCATTTATATCTTTTATTTTCGCTAAAATACTTAAAATTTAAAAGAAAAAACATTATATATGGAGAAATTGAAAAAATTGAGAGAAACATAGAAAATATTTGTGAAAATCACAAAACGAAAATGTCATAAAATTAAAATATATATATAAAAAAAACTAAAATATGAATAAGATCAAATAATTAATGGAATTTTCTAAAGACTAACAAAAATTTTGGAAAAAATGGAAATTATGATATTTTTTTAAAAAGAAAATTATGAAAATTAGATGATTTTAAAATATTAAAGTAAAATTAAAGATAACTTGTGGAAATTTTAAAAATAGTATAAAATTTAAGAAATTTATGGACAATTTGAAAATTCAACTAAAATTAGAAAAAATTACATAAGTTTCTTAAAATTTAAGAATATTTAATAAAAATTGATTAAATTACTTTATATTTATAAAATACTCCAATTGTCTTTTTTTTTTTTTGTGTGTGTGTGTGTGTGTGTGTGTGTGTGTGTGTGTGTGTGTGTTAATGATTAAATGCAAAATGCATGTTTCAAAAGGTGTGGAAGCCTTATATGATAAAATTAAAGCATATATCTTTGAAATTCAAGAGTAACACTTCTACCAAATGTACACATTGATAAAAACATCTATCCAACAACAAACATAATGTTGATCCTATAGATAAGACCACTCAACAAACATATATCAAAACTTCTTGTAACATTCAGCAAGAAAACGTTAGTCTTTAGCATTCTAACTTGTAAAATGCCATATTTTATGGAAAATAAAAAAACCAACAAATAAATATTTGACAAGATAGTAAGACCTTCCAAAATTATGAGAGTGATGGAAAATGCTAGTTGATTCCTAGATCATTCAATTTGAACCTTTTTCTTCATTTCATACTTTTGTGCACTCCCAATCACATCTATAAATCTATAGACAATTTGAACCTTTTTCTTTATTTCATAATTTTAAAATTTTAAAGTAAAATTAAAGATAACTTGTGGAAATTTTTAAAATAGTATTAAATTTGAGAAATTTATAGACAATTTGAAAATTAAACTAAAATTAGAAAAAATTACATAAGTTTCTTAAAATTTAAGAATATTTAATATAAATTGATTAAATTACTTAATATTTATAAAATAATCCAATTGTCTTTTGTGTGTGTGTGTGTGTGTGTGTGTGTGTGTGTGTGTGTGTGTGTGTGTGTGTGTGTGTGTGTGTGTGTTAATGATTAAATGCAAAATGCATGTTTCAAAAGGTGTCGAAGCCTTATATGATAAAATTAAAGCATATATCTTTGAAATTCAATAGTAACACTTCTACCAAATGTACACATTGATAAAAACATCTATCCAATAACAAACATAATGTCAATCCTATAGATAAGACCACTCAGCAAACATATATCAAAACTTCTTCTAACATTCAGCAAGAAAACTTTAGTCTTTAGCATTCTAACTTGTAAAATGCCATATTTTATGGAAAATTAAAAACCAACAAATAAATATTTGACAAGATACTAAGACCCTCCAAAATTATGAGAGTGATGGAAAATGCTAGTTGATTCCTAGATCATTCGATTTGAACCTTTTTCTTTATTTCATGCTTTTGTTCACTCCCAATCGCATCTATAAATCTATGATTATATAAAGAAGGATATAGATACTTCAATTGATTTGATGGGATGAAAATTTTCATTTGAAACGTTAACTATTTTACTTTTTGGTATAACAGTCATTAGTTCCATCCTTGTTCCTGACTCATTGATCTCTACAGTGATGGGATTCTTTCTATTATTAGGGATCTCAAGGGATTTAAAATTTGATAATAAAGCATCATTCTCGGTGTCCAGGCAATTCACTATAAGATGGTTAGGAAGAGAATCCCTTATCAAAGATGTCTCGATATTTATTTTGTAGATACTAAAGTTTGTGGTGAAATGACACATATCAAAAAATCTAGAATAATGAAAAGGCAAATCCTCATGATCAAGAGTTGATTTAAGGTACCAATCTCAACTTTCAAGTCAATATTTACAAATAAATCCTTAGATATGTTAATATACTAGGATATAATCAAATGTAGTATGATAAAACATGTTAGTGGCCTGGTCAGTCCATTAAAATTCATCTAGGGTGTTGTCCATAGCCCTATAATAAGGTTGTGATCATAAATGAAAAGGGAGATTAGGGATATGTACCTAGATAGGGATAGCACTAAAATAATCGATAATAGGGTTAAATCTCAAAAATAAAGGTTTAATTAATAGAGTCTATTGATCCCAACATCATAGTTGGTCTTGAATCTTCTCTCTTTATGGTATAAAGTAAAATACAATAATGAAATAGTCTTTAACATTGGGATATATTTATGGCTTCACTATATAGATGGATTGCCAAAGCTCTGTGATCTAGGCATAGAGTTTTGATAGATTTATAATTTTAAATTACATGTAAACTTTTTTATTTTTTATTATATTTAAATCCTTTTATTAATGATTAAAAAAAGGTCTACTTCCCCACTGGTTTTATAATTTTTAAAAACATAACGAGATGAGGTGAAATAAGTTTGAAGCTTTACAACTAATGGCATTGTATGTTTTTATAAAAATTATAGCTATAAAAAAAATTCAACTTATAGGTTAAAGTTTAAACTAAAACAAAACATTAGGTAGCATTCTCCCTACTATAATTTGATTCTGTAATAGTTGGTCCATTTGTCATCTCACTTTCATCCATGATAATAGGTACAATCGACTTAGCCAATAAGGAATCCTAAAATTTTAAAGTGTTGGTTCAAAAACTTGAGTAGATTAGAGTAATATTATTTCCCTTTAAAAATAATTCACATCAAAGGCCTTAATAAACATTGAAATATATTTTAACCTATCCCTCATGCTTAAAAGAGATGCTTAGTATTGAAATCTAATCTAATCACACATAAAATAACCATTTTTACTAGAATTTTTTGTGTTAATTTTAGGGTGTATCATATTGAAATAGATTGACAAAGGACTTGCATGCCCCTATAACACAAAATCAAAAGAAAATCCCTAACCAAACTTAGTATCAAACTGATCTAAAAAATGATTTTTTGTTGTCCATTTTGATAACTTTTCATCCATAATTCCCTCTCGTAGTGTACTTTCAATAAATTCAATATTTCCTCTATTATCATTGGAGTGTTCTTGTCAACCAAAGTACTCTATCATTGAGTAGTTGTCTCAACTTAAAATTATTCACCAAAATAAAAATGGAATTGTGAATATCCTTAAGAGAATATTTTCTACTCATTTCCTTTTCCATCTCTCAAATAATGTCAACCATATATTCTTTTTCCTGGTTTTCCTTTTTTCTTATTAAGGTCCCAACCCTATCACTACTTTTATCCAGCCTTATAGTAGTGAATCTTATAAATTTAAACCAATATATTAATATCATTCCATCATAATATTCTTTATTAATAATTTGATAATATAATCTCTCAATATATATCCCATATAAGAGAGAATAAAAACATTCTAAATAATTATATGATGACTTCCTCAACACCAATAATTAATTTAAGGTTAACACAATAGAAAAACCTTGACGACATTATCATAATGTCCCTTTGGTTTGGCCATTTCCAATATTACTATGGCGGTGTAAAATTGATAATAATTTGAAGGAAGATGTTTGGTGGGATCAACTATATCAGATAAGTATAGATGTGATTTCATTTTATAGGTAGCCCAAACATATGACGCAGTGATTTCCAATAAGACCAATTGCTAGTGTCTTTATCCCATATATCCTTAACTATAATATTACTTATTTTTATTTAAAGGATTTGGCCTTGAATTTTGGTTGAGCCTTAAGGGGAATATTATTATACTAAATAGCTCAGTTTCACCAAAGACTATATTTTGGAAAAATGAATCCATATCGAGGAATAGGTGGCACCGCTAGATAAGAAGGGTCACTTCCTGCCAAGCTACCCAATTATGTCTCAGATGAAGAGAACTAGAAATATAAAAAATGATGCATTTAGGATTTTATTTTCTCAAGGAATGGAGGTTCAAGAGCCTTTATGAGAAGTATGTTGAAAGGATCTTCCAAGGTTTGGTACCTTGGGTTGTTATTATAAAGTATATAATGTCAAGACATTTTTATTGTTATAGTGGATCAATGATTCCAACCCAACCCATATATTTAGGTGGATGACAAATCTTCCATGATATGGCTGACATACCTTTATTACGAAAGTTGTTTCCACATTAAAAAAGCTACAAAATAGCTATATAAGTTTGTCATCCATTGATTTCAAAGGATATCAACAAGATGAGTAGTATGTATGTTGAGTAGTATGTATGGATGGGAAAAAAAATGTGGTTGATAACAAGCAACTTGCCTGCTATACACGTAAATTACAAAACTGATTTTTCACCTTTTTCTAAATTTTATTAAGCACCTTATCTAGCAAATCTTGAGGGAAATGTGAATTCGAAATGGAACACTCAAGTAACTTTCAATCTTCACATGGGGACTAAAGTTCCAAGTTGGAAGGATCAAAGCCAAATTTGGAGCACTCTTGATAAAAAAAATACTTGTTATTATTATTTTTCTTTTCAAATTTAATATTCTAGCAAAATTTTATGATAAATTTAGGATAAGCCTTAATTAGATAATAGGTTAATTATTTCTTTAGGTGGTACCCATAGTATGTCTACCCATTCATCACAACTTTATTCCTTATACTTTCCCTTCAGAAGACCATCTCCCTCTAACTAACAATCATGTTAGAATGCATGAACCTTAGACATGCCTCTTTTACATCATGTTTCATGCCACTATATGTAATTTATTCATTCTCATTAGTTGATGTTGCAAATATATTAGGCATACATCCCATTCACATTATTAGTAAATGAGTTGTTAGGGATGATGATTATCTCAACCCCTCTTTATCTATATTTATACATAAAGAGCCACTATTAAACAAAGGGAAAGATATCTAGACATATAGTTAGTGGATAAGGAAAGATATAAAAACTCATGTTCAAGCAGAAAAAATTGTGCTATCAACATTGACAATGTGGCAGATGTATTTCTAATAAAAAATGACATATACATAAAATCATTAAATTAAAAGTGTCTTTTAAATTTATCTTTTAATTTTTTTCATATTTCATAATAAATAAATATATTAGCACATTCTTTGATCATGGGAAAGCAAATCCAATTTACAACTTGAAGGAACAAGGTGACATAAGATTATATTATTGCATTTTATGATGACTTCAAAAGAATGTGATATACATATGCGGTAAAGGAAATTAAGGGTATCTATGGTGACCTAGTAAATGAGGGTAAGTCCTTTTCTTATTACAAATAATATTCAATAATTATGTAATGTTGTATTATGTAACTTTTTGTATTCAAACTTGTTTTTTAAGACACAAATGTGATATAATCATTGGGAATGGTTGTGGATTATGAGGAAAGAAGGATAACTTAAATTATAAATTGATAAATAATATTGGAAAAAATAAAAAAATAAATAAAAAATTGTAGTTTATTTTTTGGATCATTGCTAAGCTTTTGACCAGAGCTAAAATCAATTCTTGGGCAAAAATCAAAGGCCCAGATCTCAAAAAAAGTGATGAACTAAAAAACCTAAAACTTTAAAAATATTATTTAAACGAAAAAAATGAAAAATCCAATAAGATACCGATGGATAAATCAAAGACTATCAAAGAAAAATAGAAACAAAGGCCAAGGAAATAAAGACAAAAACATAAAAACAAGAAAACACACAAAATCATACTAAAGATCATCAATTAGTTGTTTGCAGGCATCTTCCTTTGCTAGACAATAATGAATCTATTGTCCATTAGGTGCCACCATCAATAGTATTTTGAGTATCTAGTATGAGCCTTTTTGCTTCTATTTGCCTTCCTCTTTTCGCTTTCTAACCATAGTTGGGAGCCTTTTTCAAACTTTCTGACTAGGAAATAGACAAAAAGCCTTGCTAACTAACTCTTCCTCCTCTTCATCCCAATCTTCTTCCTCCTCATCTAGGATTTCCTTCTCTAAGCAGAACGCCTTAATTGGAAAAGTCTTATCCCCACTTTTTGGTTGAACATATGTTGATTCACCTTTTATAACATTTGTTGTCTATTCTAGCTTAATGGAGACACGATGCCATGAATCCCAACCAGACCTTTCTTTTGTAGCTACCAAAATTACCTTTTTCTTAGGGGAGTGTTGAAACTTTTGACGGGAAACCGAGGATGGATGCTCAACTAAAAATAAATTAGTTGTCTCAGACAAACTGAAAACTAGATCATGATTTGGACATTTTTCTGACCCATTTCTAAACTATCGAAGCTTAAAAACCTTTGAAAACCTTCCCTAGATAATACGCCATCTTATAATCCAATTTATTAGATTTGAAGCATCTAAATGGGAGACCTTCAAATTTGAAAATTTGAGACCAAACTCCATGGGAGGAAGAAACTTTGACAAAGTGAAACAAAGGTTTGGATAAATCAATCACTATGTAAACCCTGGCAAAATTCTAATGTGCTTTAATAGAATAATCAATTGTCATGAAAATTCGCAATTTACTTACCACTTGATTGAAAAGACCTGGATCTTACAAAGCTAAGGGTAGATTATAAAATCTAACTCAGACCAGGGAATGCGAAATCACCACAGCATCTGCATAAAAAAATGGATCCCATGGACAAAAAAAAGCCCTTATTCCCTACAAACTAAGGACAATTCATCCACACAAAGTTTCTGTCTTCTTCTGATTGAAACTGGAGTAAAAAGAAGCCATTAGAAAACAGAGATAAAGACAAAGGATTCAAAGAGGGCCAAGTACACTCTACCCATTGCTGAGGCACTGTCCATAATGGCAGTTTCCCAATACATCTGCCAATGAATGATTTGTTGCCCCAAGACAAAGAAACCTTTGAAAGTTCTGAATCTGAAATAACAAGGGTAGGAGAAGAATCAGAGAAGATTAAGGGAACATCACTGAGATGCGCCATTACCGGAGCCAAAATTTGTCCCCTGTCTGCTTGTGGAACTAAATGAGTGCCTCCCTCTTCAACATGATCCTTAGCAGGGGAGAAAGGAAGAAAGCCCTGATTCATAGTAACCAGGAAGGGCTCTGAACCCGATTGAGACCTAAGAATTGTTTCTTTACAGAAGGAGCCACAAGAATGAAAAGGGTTTGAGCTGCTAACACAAGATAAAAAGATTTGATCTTATGGAAACCTTACTTTCCCTGATAAGGCTTCCTTTTCACTTGCCTTCAGGGTGGTCGTTCCTTTTGACAGATATGAATAAATATCCAGCTGAGACTGCCCTAAAATAGCCCTAGGAACACCAAAATCCACTTCCATCTACTTGGAAAACAAAATCAGTTTTATCCAGGGCTTGAGGAGCCCGGCAACCCTTACCCGTCCCACCCTTGTCGAAGATCCATGCTCCACCAACCTGGACTGAAGACTGGTTCTGCCTTGCTGCTCACTTGCGTCCCTATCCTACTCTCCTTCATCCTCAGCACCTGTTGGGCTGTTGAGCTACGTCCATCACCTCCTTGCTTCTCTTCCTCTGCGCCTTCTCCGTCCTGCTCCTGGAACTGCTAGCTGGCTTTTCCCTCCTTTGGCTTGCAAACATCTCGGGCAGAACCTGACATCTGCCCAAATAGCGATCCCTTGCCCTGCAAACGCAAGCGCCCCTGCCTGCCGTGCTGCTGCTCCGCCGATTTTTCTTCTTCGCCCCTATCATCACCCAAACTCAAAGTATAATTTTTTTGTTATTCATCTTTTCTTTATTTTATTTTTTAATAATTTATTAATCATTTTTATTTATTAAATGTTTTTAAATATATATATATATATATATATATATATATAAACATTATTCCAAAAAAATATTTCAATTGTTAACTATTTTGCAGACCCTCTCGTTATAAACTTGAGTTTTGAAAGAGGCTCATTATTTATTTGAACCATATCGATCTTTGCCATGAAATAAGCAAACATCAATTAATTGTAAAAATCCAAATTCAGTACGGAATAAGTTCCCTATTAGGACACGACCCATTGAACTCAAAGAATGATGCATAGAATTCAAACAATCATGTGTTTGAATTGTAAGAATCTTGGTTTTGATTGTTTTTCTCTAATAAATGTTTTAGTTTGAATTATTTTTTAATTATAATATTATTAGTTGTTATATTTTAATTTTCTAATGTAATCCGATGACACTGCAGGTTTCTATTTAATTCAATCACCAAATATATAATTGAAATGTGCTTTAGTTGAATAGGCCTCCCCACATATGAATATAATGGCAATGGTAAATAAGCTTAATATATAATGGATAAAAAATATACATATAATATAATCTCGGTATAATTTATGCCTTCATTTAAAGCGGCAGAAATTGCTTGTGAAATGGACCTAGACAGTGTCAGCTCAAGTTATCTGCCGATAATGATAAGGGAGCAACGAGCGATCTCATAAAAATGGTGTTCGTCATTGCTAAGTCTACCGGCGGTAGTTTGTGTTTTGTAAACATTTGAAAATCGTGTAATAGGAATTGCCTTCCTGTTTAATCTGTTTATATAATTTAATTGTTATTGTAAAAATTATTTCAGTTTGTTATGCGGTAAAAATAAATAGTTTTTTATTGTTAATTTTTTTTTTATAAAATGTTACTATTAGATTATGTTTAAAAATATATTTTTTTAATAAAATTTAATATGATATAATTAATAAGTTTTAATTTGTAATATTATATATCTATCAAATTATATTTTTAATAAAATTTAATATGATATAATAATGTTTTTATCTATTTTTTAATAGATTTTTACACGTAATAATTAAATGGATATTAATAAATTTAAGATTGAAATTAAAGTACATATAATCATTACATTATAACTGAATACCACACTTAGATATCATTTTAGAATGTTTCTTTGCATTATAATAATAATTATTAAAAAGTATAACATTATTATATAATTAATAAAATTTAAAAAATAATTAATTTAAAACTATTATTTTAAATATAGTATCCAAAAATTAAAAAATAATTTAAGTGATAAATTAATTTGACATAGTGTCATATTTAATATCAACCTAATGTTGTACTTAAATTCAAAGTTAGTGTTCTATTTAAAATCATGTTTAAGTTGAACATAGCATAACTCTTAACATGAGGTTTAGTGACAGACGTTAAAATTAATTTTTTTTTTTAAAAAAAAAAATCATGTTAATTATGCTTCCTAATATTACTTTAGACACACTTCTCTAATGTCATCTTTGTGATGGATTTTAATGTCATTTATGTGACATTATAATGAATCTCAAATTTATTTTATTACATTTTTAATTTTCTAAGCTACTAACATCATCTATATTGTTGTCCAACTTTCATATATAGAGATAAAAATGAATTCCCTATACTAACACACGATTAGGTTTTGCAAGAGACACACATGAATATACCATTATGGGTATCCCATTCTTCCGTGTGGTGCCAATTACATAATTTAGAAAAGAAAAACATCAACCTGAATTGATGGCTAAAACAAATGCTACAAACTATAAACGATAATCTTAAATTCACTTGAAGCCAAGTCAAAGCTGACGCAAAATTCAAGACTGAAAATGGCTGATCTGTATGGAAGTGGTTATTTTATTTGTGGTTTTGACTCGGCATGTTTTCTATGTTTTAGGCTTCTTGTCTGTGGTCGGAGACATAAACCCACCGACAACTCCACATGGCGTGCACATCGATATATGATGACAAACCATAGTTTTCACGGATATATTACTAATAAGTAGTCCACATCAAGATGTCTGGAAACAGTTCAGAAGCAAATTATCCATTATTCATATAATAATCAAATTTATAACGTTTGAATTATGAAACTTACACTTTAAAAATGTTTGGGAAAGACAAAGACAAGTAAATGCACAATCTAAGCATTGAGCAAGTTTACAATATTCGTGGGATTTTCAATTTTTCATATCTTTTACTATGTTATATCTAGTTTTAATAGGACTATGAATATCAACATTAAGTTTAGGCGTACTCCCTTTAGGTGGCTTAGGATTATTTCTTAAAGAAGTGTTTGGAGGAGTTTAGAAGTTGTTTGGAGGCATTGAGGTAGTTAAGGACTGCCTCTGCTCTCTATTTTTCAAGGGATAACTCCTCTTCAATAATTATTGGAAGACTTGGATCTCTTTAGGTATCTCATCAGGGTCATTTTTCTCTTGCAAGGGGAAATCAAAAGTCTCTATCATGAAGGTTTGATCAGATGATTCAGGTCCAGAGGTACTTGCGCTATTATTTTTGTTAGGGACCACTTTAAATATATCTAATTCTAATTGGAAAGCCTCAAAATCCTTACTAAAATGCAATGTAGTTAATTTCACCATACTTTGTTGTACAATACACTCTGCAATAATTAGGGAATGATATATCAGTAATATTAATTTCCATGGTCTTCATTTTAGAAGATGGCTCATTATTCTTATTATTACGAAAGCTATCATGCTGAAATATATTGTTTGCCCTATTAAACCTTTGAAATGAGAAGTTCCTACCAGAGTTTTTAGTAGTATTTCCAACTTGTTTTTGTTGTTGAAAAAATTAGTGCTCAACTTTTGCACTATTTTTAAGATAGACTCATTCTCATTTATAGGCGTTTTAGAATTATGTACCTAGTTATTGTTAGCACCATTAGTTGGTACTAAATCTCTTTGATCATTTATATTGAATCCATTAGTGGCATGATGACTCAAAAATCCAAGGTTTTGATTAGGAGTAGCATGACTCAAAGGCAATTGGTTGAGGTTTGGAAGTTGATTTAAGGCTGAGATATTTTGGTTGTTGTTTGGAAAGATGTTCAGAGTGGGCATATGTGGGTTAATGTTTGAATCAGAATAGGCCATTTGTCCTTGGGGATGCATTTGGTCATTGATGGTCACTACCTCAGAATAGTCCCTGGCTAATGAAGTTATAGTTGGCTGAGACCTTTTCAAGAACATAGAGGTCATAGGATCTACTACATCCTTATATATTTTTAAAGTTAAGACATCATCAAGCTTATAGGGTTCTATGGTCCTATTATACATTTTCTAAAATAGAGCATTAAAGGACCTTATGGGCTCATTTGAATCTCTTCTAATGGTGGTAAACTGATGGGAAATAACACAAGGACTGACAATCTTACCAAATTGATCTATGAACACATTGGTGAAACCATCCCAATTAGAGATATAATTGTTAGGCAAATTTAAAAACCATTTATAAGCAACATATTTTAAGATAAGAGGAAAAAACATGCATGTTACATCCTCATGCACAACATGTAGTAACCTTAAGGTAACTTTAAAAGACTTAATGTGCTCTTCAACAGTTGTAATACCAGTTGGACTAAATGTAGGCAAGTACTTCTCAAGGTTTCATGGGAGACCATGTACCACACTAGGGACATTGATTAAAAATTCTCCCAACCAAACCATACCAGAACGATGGTGGAAGGCAAAGGTACCTTGAAGAGGTGAAGTTGGCAAAGATTTGGATCTCCTGCATCTACCTTTATTACACTTGGCCTTTTTGTGTACCTTAAGTTCTAGAAAAAGTTATTTTGTCTCTGAGTGGGATCTTGTCTGAATCCTTAGCAATTATATATTTAAGGTTGAAGATCATGTTTGAAATATGATGTATCAGGCTAATATTTATAGACAACAAAGACTAAACATGCACATTAAGCTCATTTTGTAAAGATTGTGTAAAAAATAATAAAGGATGTTGATCTTTAACTAAGATGGCTCAAAGATGTGTCTAATTATTCAAATATGATCTATCTTTATAATCTTCAGCTCAAATAAGCCTGGATCTATGAAAGATATGATAACCTTTGATCAAAACAAGTTATTTTAACCTCAAATATTGTGGGTTTCCAAATCTTAATCTATATTTACCAAAACTAAGCATCAAATAACTTTGATCATTGTCTAAAGGGAGCACAAAGATGGGTCAAAAACCACAAAGATTAATGATCTTTACACTTACAAGCAAGGAATTATTCAAAAGCATGAAGAACATCAATCTTAGACAAAAACAGACAAAGATCCAACCAATTCACAAAGAGTACCCTCCTTCTAGTGCCAGTGGAATGCCTTCCTATTGATACCTCTATATGTACCATAGGGGTTCTTAGTGTTCAAAGAACACTTCTCATTTTAGAATTCTAAGACTTCAGAGCATGAGTAGTAGGTTGTGGCAACTTGATGTCACCTATGGTGAAATAGCGATAGAATAATGTATTGTTGTTCCACAATAATTATAATAAGTGATGGTTGGGAGCCATCATGGTCCATTCTTTGTGAATTTTAGAGGATCTATGTTAATACTCAGTTAATTATGGCCTCATTTAAGATACAGACTAATATATATGAATAATTATAATAAAATCTAAGCTACAATGATCTAGTATTAAAAAAGAGCAAAGAGAAAGGTAGGACAGGTAATAAATAAGGGATTGTTGATCTTGGACTCAAATATCATGACATGGTTCTAATGATAACTGAACCTGTATTTAACCAGTAAATGATGCAAAATAGCATAAGCTCAAATTTCACCACACACTAGGCATATTTCTAAAGATGATATGAAATTATACAAGTAAGAACTAAATTTTGCTTTAAAGGTTTGTTAACAAACTCAAATAGTATTAACATATCTAAATATACAACAAATAAAATGAATCAAATCTAAGATCCTGAAACTAATTTAGCACAAACATAAATTAGAAACCCTGTATCATAGATGCAAATTAAAAATTCAAAGAAACTATTCAAATTTAAGCTTTAGAATCAACAATTGAGATAAGAAGCTATGTTAACAATTGACACATTCAATTTTTATAATCTTTACAAAATTCCTTGATTGCATTAATTGATTAAAGTATAAAAAATTTCTCAAAATTTCTCTCCCTTAGGAACATGGTAGTGCTACCTTTTATAGAAAGATAAGGCAATACATCGATCAGTTACAAGATACAACTGTACAAAAGATAAAGATAGTTGTCCTTCCTAAAAAAATTCTCTAATACACTTGTCTTTTACAATTGGACTGAATTAGAGGCAAAATACTAATAGACTAGCATATGTTGTACAAAAAAAACATTTTCTATTTTTAAATATTACAATGTTTTACAAAAAAAAAATTAATTAGTGGGTGGGCCCATTACTTTGGGACTCCCCTATTGATATTGAAGAAGTTCCATAGCCTTTTGGTGTTATTCCTTGATCAACCCTGAATCTACAAGAGGCTTTAGAAAGTAGACATCTTCATGATTGGTTAAATCATCCATGTCCCTATCATTCCTATCCATAGCTTCCTTAATGCTCATGGCCTCTGCTATCTTTTCCTCAGCTATGAAGATCGTGCCTAAGATTATGCTATTGTCACTGCTAGACTTAACTTAGCTCTTTCTTTTGATGGACTACATCACCAAAGTGACCCTATGTTTATACTCTACATCAATAATTTCCAAGATAGTGGTCTTGGCAAGGTTAGCTAATATGGTTCCAAGTAGTTGTTTGATTTGGGTAATCAGCTCTTCATCATCCCTAAGGATTCTATCCAACCTACTAACCAAGTACTTAAACTTTGTATTTTGTCCACCACTATCCCTAAAGCAGAATTAAGGTGGGATAGGATAGTACTTAAAGTTTTTAAAATATACGTTGATTTTGATGCTATTTCATTAGTTGTGTGATTTATTTTCATGCTTAGAGGCAAAATTGATTTTATTGAAAAATGATTTACATCACTATTCCTCCACTCAATTGCTATTTTGTTTCCAAAAATAGGAATTGAACCTGCCCCAATACTTATAGTTCTATTTCCATAGTCCCCACTCATAATTCAAATGTATCTATCTTCGATTAAATATTCCACATCTTTGGTATTTTACATTTGGAAGAGTGTTAAACCATTGACAATGAAAGATAATATTTGACAATCTCAACACACTACAACTTTAACAATCTCAGACCTTTGGGATTTATAATCTCTATGCCTCTAATGACTAGAGATAAAGACCTAAACTTTGGAACTTTTGGAATGTAATCTTTATATTTTTCTTTGGTTTTTTGGTGGCTATTTTAATATGATTAAGGAAAGAAAAGATTAACAGGGTGGTCAACCTCACTCATTTAAAGATAACAAGCTCTTTTTCTTGTCAAAATTGAATTGTTTTTACGAGATCAAGGACCCTATTGAGAAATGTAAATCTTAGGGATATGGTTTGCTTGGGGTAGAAACCACAAAAAGAGTATTTTATATACTCGATAGTTTTTACTTACACCATTAATTTTTTAACCTTTTATAATACTTTGAGATAAATTTAGTCAATGTCCTTCCCTTTACTATCTCTCACCATCACCCCATTGAAATCATTGTTTCTCTTAAATGTAATGTTGATAGTAATAAATATGAGTGGAAAGTCTTGTATAAGCTCAATCTTTCTTACTTGAAAGATAAAGAGTACTCAAAGGTACTCAAACTTCCTTAAACATTGTCAAAATAATTAGTAACTCTTCTTCTAGCATTGATACCTAAAATAATTATAGGTATCCAAAGAAAAAACTTATGAAAAGTTATGGTCAAATTATGGCCAAAAGAAGGAGAAAATTCTTCAATGACTCCCAAGAATAGTAGATTCTAGTTGAAAATGCTATCCAAGGTAACCCTTCCAATGATTTTCTTCTCAATAGATTGGTGACCCTCAAGCACAATATTGTAATGACACATAGGTATATTGTTAGAGGGGCTAAATTCAGATATAGAGTTAACTTACTAAAAATATGGGATAAGGTCACTAAATACTTTCTTAGTTCGCTTAAAGCTAAACATAGTAGGCAAGAAATTCAGCTCATTCACATTGGGGGTGTATCTATAGATAATATTAGTGAAATTAAAAATTCCTTCTTTGCATTATATTCCTAGTTGTTCTCCTCAAATGGCTCTAGCTTAAAAATGAAGATGAGTAGAAAAATATGCTTTAATATCACTCATAAAGAAGTCTCTTTAAAAAAAGGCATCCTTTTTTGATAGTGACTTCTCTCTAAATGTAGTATTTAATACCATCAATTCTCTTAATAATGATAGGGCTACTGGAATTGATGGGTTTATAGTGGAGTTTTATAAGTGTAATAAATAATTGATTGCCAAGGATTTTCTTGATGTATATAGAGAGGTTGTGGAGGTTTGTTATCTTGTTCTTGACATTAATAAAGGTGTGGTTAAGTTTATATCTAAAGAAGGGGATCAGTCTTAGATCAAAAAATTGAGACTAATTACCCTTATGAATGTTTGTTATAAAATCCTAGTAAAGATGCTTGCTAGAAGAGTCTCTTCTCTACCCCCCCATGTTATCTCGTACACGCAAAGAACTTATTTGGAAGGGAGATACATCTTCAAAAACCTTTTTTCTAGTTTGGATTGCATGCAATGGGCCCAAGACTCTAATCAAAATGTGGGAATGATCCTTCGTGAATTTAAAAAGTCTTATGACATGATTGAGTGTCTATTTATATATATTATGATCCATGGTTTTGGTTTTAAAGATAGGTTGTATAGAATGGTCAATGTTTTGTTCAAATATGTTTCATCACTGATTGAAGTTAAATTCTCCCTTACTGAACCTATTAATTAGGAATTCTCTATTAGGCAAGGGTGTCCTATATCCCCTTCCTTGTTTATGATTTTTGTTATTTCTATTGATTACCTATGAAAGGATGCTTTGATATGTCCCCATATGAGTGTCATAGTAGGCTAGTAGCTCATCTTCTGAGAGAGTGAGCACACAAGTATTATACAACAATAATGACCCTACTTGTATTCATAAATATGCAATAAGAGGATGTGTAGTAATTCCATGATGTATTAAAATGCCTTGCTTACCAATTATCTTCTCTTTTACATTAGCTTGGTGAAGAGGAATATAAATAAGGAGTAAGAGGAGTTAACTCACAATAAAAATAACTTTGGTAATGAGTGTAACTCATTGTAGAACTCATAGGAGAACTAACAATGTTACTCAGTTCAACTCAAGGTAGAACTCACCCTCTTACCCACTTAACCTCTTATCACACCTAAGTAAACTAAAGCTACATGTTTATGGATTATCCATTTAATAAGTAAATAGAATAATAAATATTATACACCAACACCTTGTTTAAGAGTAAATTAGGTGGGCAAAAAAGATAAGATGGGTCCCAACAACAAGGCCTAATGAGGTACCTATGTACGATGTATTAGCTAGATATTTTGTAAGTTGTCAAAAGTACCTAGGCAGCCATGGCATTAAATCCACTTCATTTAAAGGTGGATCTCCCATTCATTTTATGTCTATCTACTTCTAACTATTCACAACTTTCAATTATTAATAATTTATATCATTTATTCATAGGATATGCACAAGTCATCTTATTTAGGGTATTAATTTAATCACAAAGTTTATTAACCATAACAAAGTGATTTTGTAGCAAATAAGAAGTTATTTTAGAGAATGTGTAAAGAAACTATGATGAATAGATATTGAAATAAATTATAATATATGAGAAATAAGGAATTTCACTTCAAATAAGTAGGTCTACAAAGCTTATTGAATTAGTACAAATAGATAAACATTCAAGAGATGCTAATCCTTTCAACAAATGATTAATAAAAACTAAAATTCATGCTCAGATTAAAAGATAATTTTTTTTACCATTTTAACCTTCACAAACGCACCAAATGATCTCTTTAGACCCAAAGTTATACAGAAATCAACTTCTTTCTTATTCACTTTGAACCAATTTCATACAAAATAAAAAATCTATAATCTAAACACAAAGTTTTAGATTGCCTAAAGTCTCTTACTTTAGTTACAATTGCTTTTCAAAAATTACCATCCTTTGGCACATAGGCCTTCACTATTACTTATACTAATTCAGATGTCAAAATCAATTAGGAAAAAAATCCTTGAATTCCCATGTGATACGCTAAAAATTAAAAACCATTGAGAGGTGTCTTTCTAGAATTTTTCATGTGTGGCATGGAACTACTAATGACATGTAGAACTTATCGATTTCACTATTTGAATAAAAAATAATCTCTTTGCATGCAACACAAAGCTTCATCAAGTAATTTTATTTTACAAAATGAATTCAAGTAATGTCATCTAGCCCAGTTACTTGATTCTTACATTTTATAAAGTAACTTACTTTTACAAGTAATTTCACTAAATGATATTACTTACAAAGTAATTACTTAAAAAAATATATTTCAACTACATTACTTGAAGAAAATAGAAAAAATTGGAACAAGAAGAAGAATAAGAAGAAGAAGAAGTAACTATCGATAAGATAACAAATAACAATCATTTCAAGTCGTGAACTTTAGATCTACACTTTTCTCTATATTTGATATGTTGAGACATCATGTATTAGATTAATGCATCATTTGATTTAGAAACTGATTGCCTTTCATTTTTATATCTTAGTAGCTCCTTTCTAGCTTCCTACAATAATATTTCACCTTCTCAAGTCTGGGTTCTAGCCTCTTAACTTATTGTTGACTCTTGATTAACTCTTTTATAGATTTTTCTATAAAAGGAGTTGAGGCCTTTTTGATTAATTGATTAAATTTAAGATGTAATTTATCAGATGTCTTTGGCATTTTTTTAGACCAAACATTAGTGAGATAGAAAATTAAATCCTCTAGATCAACTTTTACATTATGATCATCTTCTTCTAAATTTTTCATTTCCTCAAGAATGGCTCCAAAAATGCACATGCAAAAAGATGTAAGATGTTCCTCTTATTTTGTCTTCTTCATTGATCCTTTTAGAACAATCTGTTATTCAATCAAAATCTTCTCACTCAGATAAATAATTCTTTGGAGGCTTTCTTGTTGTAATTTAGTAACTTTATTCTCATTTTCTATCTCCTTCATTACTATCTTTATCCATGCCAATTTATTTTCAATGTCATCTAGAGTACCTGGGACCTCAAAAAACCATTTCTAATAAATTTACATCTTTTATATCCATTCATCAATGGCTTTGGCATTGCCCCTAGTTTCCTCTACCTCTATTATTATTTATTGATCAAATTTACCTCCTAAAAGTAACGATTGTTGTGGAGCAGATCTTTCCACCTTGTCAATTATTTCATACAACTTAGAAATTTTTTCCTTCAAATTATCTTTATCAACTTTTTATTCATCAATCTTTTGGAAAAGAGTATTAATCAGGCTCTGAGTGTCTTGTTTCAAGCCTTCTATAGTAGGTTTTCTAAAGGGTACCTTTGTAACCATTAATTTTTCTTCAGTGACTTCATCTTTGTTATTAACCTATGGAGGAAGTAATATCTCTACAAATTTATACATTAAGGTTCAATTATCATCTTTGAAGTCACTTTATCACTTTTGGACTTATACCCTAATGATCAAAAGTTCTTAGAAGCTGTAAGTCTATCTCCTCCAAGTTGATTGCTTTTTTAGATTTAGGAGTACTTTGCAAAGCTAACTATGAATAAAAATATGTGCCATAGGAAGTGCATGAATGCAAAACCATTTATTTTTTTATTATTTCTAACCATTACTTCTAGATAAGGGTCTTTTTGTGCATCTAAAACATCTTGAACTACATTAGAAATTGATTGCTCATATTTTTCTTTTTCCTTCACCTTCTCAGGTTCTTTCTCCTTATCTTTCTCCTTATCTATCTCTACTTATTTCTCCTTCTATGTCTCAAGTTTGACTATTACTTGTTACTAAGATACCTCCTAAGATTCATTCACCTCTCCAATAGTTACCTACTCTATCTCCTTTTATGTTTGAATGGAAGAAATTGTGAGGTGATCCTCAAAAGGTGGGTGACAAGGATTAGTAGGTGGAGTGGATGAAGGTGGAAGAGGAGGAACATTAGTCTCCTTCTGAGTAGGTTTCTAAAGACACTTTAAAATTGGATATTTTGGGGGTGACATGAGTGTGGAAGGATCAACTTCTTTCACTACTAGTTGAATAGGTTACTTTTCCTTCGTTGGTAATGAAAATGAAGATATGGTGGATGTGGTAGGAATAGGAATGGTAGAATAAGGAATTGTATAAGTAAGGATAGTGTAATTAGGAACACTTGTGGAAGATATAGGATAGGATACATGTGTAACTTTTTGGATTGGTTCTTTTTATTTCACCATATAGTATGTGTCATCAGCATTCTTTTTCAATTTTAACTTTTTCTTTGGATTTTGCTTGCTTTCTCCTTGTACTTCTTTCCTTTTGTGACTAACTTGGCACATTTATGTCATTAATGGCTCTTTTGTATAGAATCCCTTACTAAGAATCAATGTTAAATTCATAGCAATAACTATTGAATTTGTCTCAATAATTGTCTTAAATTAATTCTTCTTAATGTCAATGTTAGGAAGTGGAGCATTATCTAATCCCATGGCATGATAAGAATCACGAATCAATTATCTTTCATCTTGAATATCTTCAGGAATGGTAGATAAATCAAAATAATGAATTTGTTCAATAATCATTCTATTGTTGTCTCTTCTCTTCACTTCAAATTCATCTCTACATCAATCCAAAAGTCTTTAACTGTAGGAATGTGCATATACTCAAGAGAGACTATGTTTTGAGCTATGCCTCTACAATCAAAATTTACTCTAGCTTCAACATATGATTGATTGTAGTTGTGATACATTTTTTTTGGCATATTCTTTTCCTTGTAAATGCTTTCATAGTGATAATGACCAATAACAATGGGAAAACTAATAAAGGAATGGTGAACTTTTGACTGCAAATCATGCAACCCAATTAGCTAGCTACATAGGTCCATATGAATCCATTTGTTAGTAGGATACCTTATCAATTTGATCAGTGTCCTTGTGAAACCAATAACTCTGAGATACATGAAATTCAAGAATTGGACTAAAATGCATCCAAAATGAGAAATCACATCCCAAGCTACATCTAATACCCTTTTAGCCTTTAAGTAAACATTCAATTTTTATATGACTTCATAAAAGTATCTATCATTAACCCTCTTGTAATTCTTGAAGTATTAAAACAAAGTTAACTGAGGGTAGTAGTCATATATAGGTTTTGTTGCTAACATCCCTTTTGTATTTAGCCATGAAAATGCTCCACTTAATGTTGCTACATATACCATATATGAAGGCATATTAAAATAAACATTTTACAATACATTACTAAGTTGATGGTTAATGTTATCACTTAACAATCTTGACTATTCAATCATTACAAAACTCTTATTAACATCTATGGCCATAATATATGCATACATCTAGGTTGAAAAGCACTTAGCATTATTCTTTCCATTTATTTTATAGAATAATTGAGTGATATCATCAACTTCCTTAACTACATTAGATCTTACTATTTTATTTGGAAAGATTGAAGGCTAATTTTCTTTACTCAGGTAATTAGTGTTTATTATATTGATGTAATCAAATGTCTTGTTCTTCCATTGGGGTTTAGATTTTTCCATTGTTATGTCAAGTAATTTAGACCTTGTTGGGATTTTCAAATAGTATTCAAAGTATTGAACATCTAACCTTATCACTACATTGACATTAGTATCCTTTACTATCATAGTAATAGAATAATAGTACTTAGCACACTCTAGGATAAACACATGAAATTATACATAAATATGGAATGTTGCTTCTTGTAGGATTCCATTATTGGTCATTGCTTACATGAGTGGTGTCTTGATTATGGTTTTTGACCTTTCCAATAGCTCAGTTATGGAAATATGTCCCATGTTAATATCACCTATATTAGACAGCTTAAAAGTAATACAAGACTCAATGGGATATCCTTTATACTCATAATTCATCTTTGCCTCCTTTGGCTTCTCAAGTCTCTTTGCCTTAGTCTTCCCTCTTCTACTTGGTCTTGGTACTTCTATTGCTAGCTTAGGAACTTCTTCAATAAGAGTTAATTCTTATTTTACTTTAATTACTTCCTCTTTTGATCCTAAATTTTATTTTAATTGATACTTTAAAGACATGGTGAATGCTCTTGAGAACTCAGTAATTACTCTTGTTGATTAGAAAAGGTTGATCAATTGAGTCAGGATATAGTCTTGAGTAACACTTATTAGAAAATTTTAGGTTATAAGGTACTTCCAAAAAGTGATAATCTTTGAAAACTATAGGTAACTTGTTCTAAGTAAAGGGGTTCCAAAACCTTAAGAAGGTCTGGGAGTCTGTTTGTTTTCAATACTACAAAACCCAAGAAAGTAATAAGCATTTGTAACTATGGGTTTCTTCAAGATTATTACTTGAGTTTGTGTGATCCATTTACTTGGTTTTGGAAACATGATGAAGTATAAGCAATGATTAATGGAAACCCTAGGTAAGTAGGTACTAATAATTTGAATAATATGTTCTTTAAAAGATTTGGGTTTTTAGGGACCAACTACTAGGCTTCAAAACTTTGAGAATCAAGAAGTTATGAAAAGACTAAGTAATATGTTCTAGGTCAAATCATAGGGCATTATATGGAAAACAAATTCATGTTTTTGAGGTATTTTCAGGTATTTTCACATGTAAATTGTCTTAAAGTATTCTACAAGGTTTTACAACATCTATGCATGCAAATAAAGACAAATAATTGCAGGCAAAACAATAAAATGACAAAGAAACCTTTGAGATGGAAAATTGAGACTTACCAGAGGAAAAACAAGATAAAAATACAAAAAAGAGACATGAAATGAAATTTTAAATGATATACATACCTTGAATACAAATGGGTCATGAAATAATTTCTCAAAAATATCTCAAGAGGCTCAAATGGTGTTGTTCGGGGTTCACAAGGGCAACAACTAAGTCAAACAATTTGAAATCCAAGTAGAAAATGAGGTGGATTTTTAAATATTTATCTTATACCTTGAATTTATGACATATAAGTGAGACATGAGAATAAATCCATGTAATCATTTTGAATTTTATCAAGTTTCACAAACTACTTGGCTTGCGTTGGTCTTTAAGGTCATTTACCTTCAAAACCTCAATTTGGTCTATACTTTTGAAGGATTTGGACTTGTGAAATTTTAATAATATTACTTATGATTTTTAGAAAGTGAATTAACTTCAAAAAATTGAGTTTTTATAAGTATCACTTTGCTTTACAGGTTTTTACAAATACTTTGCTTAGTTTCTTATGAGAAGCAAAGTCATTGCACAATGTTGATTTGAACTAGATGGTGTAATTCAAGTTTCAGAAGACAACTTACTTTAGAGGATATATGTAAATTAACTTTTAAAACATGAATTAACCTTGAAATTAATCACAACACTTATATTTTTTGAATCTCTTGGAATGATGGATAAAATGGGTTTTATGAGAATGACCCAAGTAGACAATTCTAACCTTCTGGGGCAATTTGAAACAATTGAGAAAGAAAGCAATCAAAATGAAAATAATTGAATACTAAAAATTATTAAAGGGAATAAGTTTTAACAAGAAAAATTAACTCACAAAAGACAAAATTCAAAAATTCTAATAGGGGTATCCCAAAATTTTGTGTAAAATTTTGGGTGACACCAACTGGCTTCGATTGAGGACATCTTTGTTTCTATCAGAAAGAAAGAAACACAGATGAGATCCTAGTATCTATTTTCTTGATTTTTATCTATTGAGTATGGATTCATGTAAAAAATAAATCACAAAAAATTACAAAACAATCAAACAAATATAAAAAAAAAAAAAAAAAAAAAAAAAAAAAAAAAAAAAAAGAAAGATTGAGGACTTATTTATATGCATATAGGTGTTACCTTTATACTCAATTATTGTAAAGCTTTAAGTGTTTCCCATTGTAAGGTAGTGGTAGTTTAATGCCATCCTAATAAGCTAGGATGAAGTTATTATTTCCAAAAAAATTAATGATTGTGAAAGTCCCTTTCCATAGGGAATCAAATTTGCCATGCATCCCTATTGGTTCATGTCACTTATCCCATAGCATGACCAGGTCACCAACTTCAAAATTTCTTTCTTTAGATTTTTTTTCAAAAATACTTTTCAATTTCATTTCATGATTATCCAAATGGTTATTAAATTTATTAAATAATTATTTTAGTTTAGTTAAAAACATAATTCTCTTATCTAGAGAATCTCAATAAGTTGTATTTTAATGGCTTTGGACAATTGTAAAGTAGGAACATCTATTATGATGGAAATTTCAGCATCTATTCCATACAAAAATTGAAAGGGTGATATTCCAATGTATTTATTTAGAATGATTCTATTATCCCACAATGCATCAAATAACTTTATGTGCCAGCTGCGTTGATTACCATACACTAGCTTGTGAATGATTATCATCAAGTTCTTGTTACTTGACTTGACTTGGCCATTCCCTTGAGGATAGTTATTTTAAGGATGAAATACTTCAATCTCATGTAAATAATATAAATAAGTTATTTCATATGAATAAAAATTAGCTACATTATCTGTTACTATCTTTTGAGGAACACCAAACCTCATTACAATGTTTTCTTTGATAAAATCACATACAACTTCAGAAGTGGCATGCTTGATAGGAATGATTTCTATGAACTTGATGAAGTAATCATTAGTTTTTAAACATAATAATGGCTAGTACACTTCATGACTATTTTTAGAGGAAATGTTGGCAATTTTGGATGTCCCACAAAATGCTGACATGCTTGATATTTAGAAACCCAATTTAAAGTATCATGGGAAAGAGTGGGCCAATAGTACCTTGCTTAGAGTATCTTATGTGTTGTAACTCAAAATAAGAAGTGACCTCCACATGCTCTATCATAGAACTATTCTAGAAGTCTCTTTTGTTTTTCTTTATCCACACAACAGAGGAAAACACCATCAATTCCTCATTTATACAAACCATTATCCCAAAGGACATATCCCTTAGAATTTAGCTCAATAGTACATCTTTCCTTATGTGTAATATGATATATATAGTCTCCATAAGTTAGGAAGAAATCAATCTTACTGTATTATTCATCAACAAGATCAACAAAAAGAACCATGGATAAATATTCAACTAATTCATCATGAATTAAGGATAGTAGCGTATGTGTTATATGGTTTAATTTACGTCATTAGTTGGCACAAGCCTCTTCCTCTTACTAAATTTATTGGTTTAATGTCAATATCAAAGTCTTGAACCTTGGCTACCTAGGTGCCTCTCAGTAATCCCAGTTGTTGTTGTGTTAGAATAGATTTCACTGCAATGTTAGGTACATAGACTTTAATATGTGAAGACAAAATGTAGTGCCTAAAGGATTTACATTCTTTAACTAAATCAAAGATGTTCTTCTCCATCTATGTGTACTTTAGCTCATAATTTTTTAATGGCTAGCTAATGAAATCTATAAGAGATTCAATATCTTCACCATTCTTTTGTATAAGTATGATTGACATGGTATGCTTAGAAGAATAATAATAAAGATTGAATTCCTTACTGAAATCTCAATAAACTAGTATTGGATCTTAAGATATAGATTCTTTAATCCTTTCAAATTCCAACTTAACATAATTATTCCTCTTTAAGTCTTGTTTCTTTTTCATCATATCAAAAATATGGCAAGTCAACTTAGTGAAGTTAGGAATGAATCTTCTTAGGAAGTTGAACTTACCAAAGAATGAATGTACCCCTTTCTTGGATGTAGGCATAGGTAAGCTTTTATTATATTTCACCATTTTTGAATCAATATTCATTCCTTTATTTGATACTATGTTACCAAAAATCTTCCCTTCAGTCACAACAAACATTGATTTCTTAGGATTCAAAGAGATCCCATGTTTTATGCACTAGATGAGTACTTCTAAATTAGCCAAGTGATTATCTCTCTTCTTGGAAAATAATGTCAAGTCATCAAGGTATACAAAAATTATCTTTTTATTTACATGTGAAAATGCTAGATCCATTACTCGTTAAAAAGTTACTCCAACATTAACAAGCCCAAATGACATCTTTTAATAGGAAAATGTCCCCCATGGTATTGTGATATATGTCTTATATTGATCTTCTTCAGTGAATTTTATGTGATTATATCTTGAAAATACATCTAATATGGACAACATATCTAAGCCTATAACCACTTGTAAGGTATGATCCATGATTGGCAATGGATAGTTATCATTCAAAAAAGCTTGATTCAAATAACAAATATCAACACATAGACATATTTCTCCATTTTTATTTGTTACTAGGAAAATGTTAGCTAACCATTCTAAATTATGAATGGGATAAATTATTTTGGCATATAGTATCCTCTGAAGTTCATCTAAGATAATACCTGAGATTGTTGGATTATGAAGGTGAAGATTTTATCTGAAAGGCTTCACTTTTGGCTGAAGTGGAATGTAGTGTTATGCTTCTTTTGGCTAAAATATTTTTAAGTCTTTGTAAGACTAGGAAAATACATACATGTATTTCCTTAGAAGATTTATGTATTCTTCTCTTTCTTCTTGAGAACAACATTTTACAATGCTGACCATATTAGAATATTCTTCAGTACCCTAGTTAATCTATTGTACTTCTAGAGAAGAACTCTCACCATATTCTTTCTTTTTCTTCATAAACTGATCATGTTAATCAAAACTTTATTCTAAATAAATAAAGCCTTTAAGGATCTTATTTAACTTTAATTGAATTACTTCTTCATTATCATCATGTTCAAGGTCAATATTACCTTTTGATATCTACAGTGCAAGTGAACTACTTCCTTCAAAATACAATTCATAAAAATTATCTTATTGCTTAAGGGAAGTAAATCTATTTTTCATCATTAAATACTTGCCACTGGTTAAAATTATCTAAAACTTATGGATGGAAAACTATTTCTACTCTATAATCACCTTCTTGAAAATGTGAGAGTAGTTGATCTGAGCTGAGCAAAGCTATGGTAACTACAAGAGAATCATCTCTAGAGTTATGATAACAAGGAATGAAATTTATTGAGACAGATGCAAAATCAAGTGTTGCACTCAGAACTCGATCATGGTAGTGCCTCAACTTATCTTTCTTTACCTAGTATTGTCCCTAAATTTGTCTTACTATCAAATCAACATCTCCTTGTGCTTTATGAAGTATCACTCCTTTTTTTTCCTGCTCTAGTCCTAAGAATAGTGCTCCATACTCTACTATGTTTTTAGTATTTTCAAACATAATCTTGTAAGAGTAAGGATATACCTTACCATCTAGTGATATCAATACAACTCTAGCTTCTAAACTAAGAAAATATTAGTTGCCATCGAATTCCAACATCCATATTTTCTCTTTTTCCTAATGCATCTCTGGTTGTTGTTGTATTTTGTTACCCAATTCAAGGTAGTAGACTCCATGATTTGATTCTTCAAAAATAATTTGTGATCTTGGATCATTAGTCTTAGAAACCATATATTTGGACTTATTCTCAGGCTCAAGTCTCTAATTTACTCCTTTGATTAGAATGTGAGCACATTACCAATCCATCTTAACTTCTCCACCAAGATCTTTGTAGAAATTTTTACTTAACAATATTTCATAAAAAAATTGGAATATCTGCTATTAGAATTGTCATTTTAAGTCTTTTATCTTGAAAGGCTACCAAAATGACTTAAGCATATTTGATTTGTATAATCAAGGGAAATTATCTCTCCATTGAGTAACATCTCCATATTGACTTAGTTAAAGGGAGGCCAAAGGCATAATCTAATTTTGTTGGCATGACATTATCATAGGCTCTAGAGTTCAAGATATAGTTACTCAAATCAAACCCATTGATCTAGAGAGACACATAGAATGGCTCTATTATTTCAGATGTGGAAGCAGATATGAGAGAAGAAGTTTCATCATTATTTTGTAAAGAAACTTGTTTGGGAGTAGTCAAAATACCTTTTGAATCATTGGTTGTATTATTTGATCATTTACTTTCCACATACTTGACTAGTCTATTTAGCTAATTAGGATAAGACCTCAAGTATTCAGCTTCTAACATTTAAATCTTAGTTTTCTTGATGTGGTCCATAATGTCAAAAGAAGGGATAGATGTAGACAAATTTGGATTAGCTTTAGAAGTGTGTGTAACTATTTTATGAGGTTATGAAGAAAATGATGTTAGGTTTTTATCTTTTTGAGCAAGAGAAGCACATAAAGGACTACCTTTTTTATAATGGTAACTACTGACCTAGAGCCTTCCTTATCTTTCCCTTATTATTTGGAAGGCCTTTCACTAGTTTTTTGAGTTTATGACCTTGTAAATACTACAAAAGAGTGACTATGATCTTCTTCAAATCCTTATTCATAATCACTTTCTGATTGATGTTCAAGGTAACCTATGTTAGAATCGCTAGCATGATCTATAAAGTCATCTTCATCAACAAAACTTTGATCAAGGTTAATAATCATATGATCTTCTTCATTCATTTCAACATGATTCTTTAGAGCATCTTCAATTGCTAGCCTTTATGTATTTCCAACAATATGATTCTAGTTTCGGTTATTTAAATTATGTGTAGGTGTATTCTTAGTAAGAGCAACATGAGCACCTTGAAAATTTTGCCCTTTAACTTGTAGAAAGTCATTAGAAAGTTTCTACAATAGAGGATCCATTATTATATGTACTATAATTGAATTAGAACTATCCACCTTGAAAGTTGTGTTATTGATCTTTCCAATCATGATAAGATCATCCTAAACCTTTTCAGTAATGTTCTAAGTAGTAGCTAGATTAGTAGGATGTGTTTTACGTAGCTCATAACTATCCTCTGGTAATTGAGCATTAATGAAAAATCACTTATAGTTATCACTATTGGCTTGAGCATCCTAAGGTATTTTGTAGAGCAATCTATTGAACTTAGCAATGAAATATAACATGTGTTCATATGGCTCCTTTTTAAGCTGAGTTAATTAGGTGAGCACTTTGTGTGAGTCCTCTATAGCTTTAAATCTCTTTTCAAATTTCTCACACAAAGCAGTTCAATTGATTATGGTTCTAGGTGCCAAATGATAAAGCCATTTTATATCTAGGTGGCAAGGTTTCAATAAAGAGTCTGACTGAGACGTCTTAATTCTCAATGCCAATCACTCCACAAGTTACAAATAAGGTAGCTATATGCTCATCTTGAATTTGTTTTCCATCCCTTGTGAACTTATAAAAGTTGTTTCTTGATCCCTTAGGCAAGTCATGGAGTGGAGGCATTAAATTTAATGGGCCAGTTGTTTCTCCCAAGGAATAGGGAGTTATTGCACCATTCTTATGGGAATAAGAAACTAAGGATTAGTAGGTTGAATTATTCCCAAAGAATTATTTTACAACTGATTCATATGATTTTTCAATTGTCTCATAGTTGAAAGAATCAATCTTCTGGTTCTGGTTTGAGGAGGAAAGTTGAAATAAAATTGTTCTTACAACTAAAAGAAGTCATCAGTTTGGCTTTGTGCTCTTCTTGATCTAGTGAAAGGTAGATTTTCCAAATTGAAATGCCTAATATTTTCTAAAAATTTAATCATATTACTTCATATTTATAAGCAAAGGTTCAAGAAGCAATTGCCTAACATGCAATGGCTTAAAACAAAAAAGCATTTACTTGACATGCATGACATAAAGGAAAGGAAAGAGATTATTTATGACAAGCAAAGCAACTCATGATAAACAAAGTGATTACTTAACATGCATGTGTCTCAAATCACTAGTGCACATTAAATTTTACATGCAGTGTCTTACACAATAGTTTATAAAACATGTAATTTTAGAGAACTAAGAATTAACTACATCTATCTTACCCTAGAGTAGATAATCTAATTTAATCTCTATTTTAGTTCAAGTTCCCCAATGGAATCACCAAAAACTATTAGTTAGATATTTTTTAGGTTGTCAAAAGTACCTAGGCAATCATGGGATTAAATCCCTTTCATTTAATGGTGAAGCTCCCATACATTTTATGTCTATCTACTTATAACTATTCATAACTTTAAATTATTAATAATTTATATGATTTATTCATAGGATATGCATAAGTCATATTATTTTGGGTATTACTTTAATCACAAAGTTCATAAAACATAACAGAGTGACTTTGTAGCAAGTAAGTAATTGTTTCAGAGAATGTGTAAAGAATTTATGAGAAATAGAGATAGAAAAAAATTAGAATATGTGATAAAGAATAAATTTTTATTCATCATAAATAATTTTACAGATCTTATTAAATCCATATAAATAGATAAACATTCAATAGATGATAGTCATTTTATCAAATGATTAAGAAAAATTGGAATTCATGCTCATATTTAAAGATAACATAGAGTTTACCATTTTAATCTTCATAAATACCCCAAATGATCTCCTTAGATGAAAAGTTCCATATAAATCAACTTCTTTTCTATTCACCTTGAACCAATTTTATACAAAATAACAACTCAAAAATCTAAACACAAAATTTCAAATTCCCTGAACTCTCTAGCTTCCGTTATAATTGCTTTTCAAAAATTAGCATCCTTTAGCATGCAAGCCTTCACTATTACTTATACTAATTCAGATGTCAAAATCAATTAGGATACAACTCCTTGAATTCCTATGTGCTACACTAAAAACTAAAAAAATTGTTGAGAGACATCTGCTTAGAATTTCTCCTATATGGCATGCAATAGCCGATTACATGTACCACTTATTGTTTTCAATGTTTGAATCAAAAATAATCTCTTTGGATACACCACAAAGCTTTATCAAGTAGTTTTATTTTACAAAATGATTTCAATTAATAGAATCTGGCTCCATTACTTGAATCTTACATTTTACAAAGTAACTTCTCCAAATGATATTACTTACAAAGTAATTACTTTAAAAAAAATTAATTCAACTATATTACTTGAAGAAAATATAAGAAAACAAAATAAGAAAGAAGAAGTTGTCAAGAAGAGAAGTAATAACAATCATTCCAAGTCATGAACTTTAGGTCTACACTTTTGTCTATATTTGATATGTTGAGACATCATAAACTAGATTATTGGGTCATCTAATTTAGCATCTGATTTCCTTTTAGTTTCATATCTCAGTAGCTCCCTTTCTAGCTTCCTGAAATAAGATTTCACTTCTCAAGTTTGGGTTCTAGCCTCTTGACTTCTTGATTAAACCCTATATAGATTTTACTGTAAAAGGATTAGAGGCCTTTTCAATTAATTGCTTAAATTGAAGAAGCAATTTCGCAAATGTCCTTGGCATTTTCTCAGACCAAACTTTAATGAGATAGAAAATGCAGTCCTCTAGATCAACTTTTACATTGTGAGCATCTTCTTTTAATATTTTTATTTCCTCAAGCATGGATCCCAAAATGTGCATACGAAAAGATATAAGATGTTCCTCTTGTTTTTCCTTCTTTATTGATCCTTCTGGAACAATTTGTTCTTCAATCAAAACTTTCTCACTCAAAATTTATTTTTTGGAGAATTTCTTGCTATAATTAAAAAATTCTATTCTTATTTTATATCTCGTTCATTACTATCTTTATCTATGCCAATTTATTTTAAATGTTAGCTAAAATAAATAGAACCTCTAGAAACCATTTTTGAGTAATTTTCAACATCTTTTTTATCTATTCATTAATGGCTTTAGCTTTGTCCCTAGTTTCATCTACCTCTTTTATTATGTGTTGATCAAATGCACCTCCTAAAATTAATGATTATTGTGTAGCATATCTTACCACCTTGGCAATTATTTCACACAAATTAGCAATTTATTCCTTCAACTTAGCTTTATCATATTTCTCTTGATCAAGTCTCTATAAAAGAGTATTAAACAAGGTCTGAGTGTCTTGTTTTAAAACTTCTATAGTAACTAATCTAAGGGTTTCCTTTGTATCCATTAAGATTTAATCAGTGACTTCATCTTTGTTCTTTCCTTGTGAAAATAATATCTCTACAAAATTTTGGCCTTAAAAGTTCAATTATCATCTTGGAATTCACTTTAGCACTTTTGGGCTTTTTACCCTTCTAGTCAAGACTTCTCAGAATCTATAAGTCTATCTCCTCCAAGTTGATTTCTTCTTTAGACTTAGGAGTATTTTTCAAAGCCAACCATGAAGAAAACTCTATGCCAGAGGAAGTGGATGAATGTTAAACCATTTTTTGTTGATTATTTCTAGACACTAATTCCTAAGAAGGGACTTTTTATGCATCTAAATCATCTTAAACTACATTGGAAATTTATTGTTCATCTTTTTCCTTTTCTTTCTCCTTCTCAAGTTATTTCTACTTCTCTATCTCTTCTTATTTCTCTTTCTCTGTCTCAAGTTCAACTAATACTTGCTACTGAGATATCTCCTAGGATACACTCACCTCTCCAGTAGTTACCTACTCTAGCTCTTTTTGGGTTTGAAAGGAAGAAATGGTGGAGTGATCCTCAGAAGGATGTGGAGGAGTAGTAGGTAGAATGGATGAAGGTGGATGAGGAAGAACATTAGTCTCCTTCTAAGTAGGTTTTTTAAGAGACTTTAAAATTAGAGATTTTGTGGGTGGCATGAGTGTGAAAGGATTAACTTCTTTCACTACTAGTTGAATAGGTTCCTTTTCCTTCATTGGTAATGAAAATGAAGATATGTTGTATGCGGTAGGAATAGAAATGGTAGAATAATGAATGGTAGAAGTAGGAATAGTGGAAGTAAGAATGCTTGTGGAAGAGACCAGAGTAGATATAGGCATAATTTGCTAGATTGGTTACTTTTATTTCACCATGAAGTATGTGTCATCAACATTGTTTTATCAATTTTAACTTATTCTTTGGCTCTTGGTTGCTTTCTCCTTATGAGACTAACTTGACCCATTTCTATCATTACTATCTCTTTCATACAAAATCCCTTACTGAGAAGCCATGTTGAAGTCATAGCTATAACTATTGAAGTTCTCTTAGTAATTATCTTAAATTAATTCTTCTTAAAGTTAATGTCAAGAAGTGGAGCATTATCTCCTCATATGGCATGATAAGAATCATGAATCACTTGTCCATCATCTTGCATATTTTTAAGAATTGGAGCTAAATCAAAAGAATGAATTTGTTCAATAGTCAATCTTTTGTTGTCTCTTCTCCTCACTTCAAATTCATATCTACAATCAATCTAAAAGTATTCAAGTGTAGGAATATGCATATACTCAAGAGAGACTATTTTTTGAGCTACACCTCCATAATAATTTTTTTTTATAGCTTCAACATGTGATTGATTGTAGTTTTGATACATTTATATTTGCACATTCTTTGCCTTATAAATGCTTGCATAGTGATATTGACCAATCAAAATGGGAAAACCAATAGAGGAATGGTGAAATTTTGATTTTAAATCATGAAACTCAACTAGATACCCACATATCTCCATAAGAATCCATTTTTTAGTAGGATAGCTTAATAATTTGATCAGTGTCCTTATGAAACCATCAACTTTGAAATATGTGAAATTCAAGAATTTGATGAAAATGCATCCAAAATGATAAATTGCTTCCCAAACTACATTTGATATCCATTTAGCCTTTAAGGCAACATTAAATTTGCATATGACTTCATAAAATAATCCATCATTAACCCTCTTGTAGTGCTTGATGTATCTAGACAAAGTTAACTGAGGGTCATACTTATATATAGGCTTTGTTGCCAACATCCCTTCGGTAGTTAGCCCTAAAAATGCTCCACTTGTTATTACTACATATACTAGATATGAATTCATCTTGAAATTAAAAGTCTACAATACATTACTCATCTAGTGTTCAATGTTATCACTTATCAATCTTGACCATTCAATGATTGCATAACTCTTATTAATATCTATGGCCCTGATGTATACATACATCCAAGTTGAAAATCACTTAGAATTCTTGTCTCCATTTTTCTACATAATAGTTGAGTGTTATCATTCACTTCCTAAACCAAATATGATTTTACTATTTACTTTGGAAATCTTGAAGGCTTCTTTGTTTTCCTTAGATAATTAATGCTCATTATCTTTATATGATTTCATGTCTTATTCTCCCATTGGCTTTTAGATTTATCTATTGTTACATCAAAAACTTTAGAACTTGTTGGGATCTTCAAATAGTAGTCAAAGTATTAAACATCTAACCTTATCACTACATTGCTAGCAATATCCTTTAATATACTATTAAGAGAATCATAGTACTTAGCACACTCTAGGACAAACTCAAGATGTTTTCCAAAACATGGGAATGCTATAGCTTGTAGGATTCCACCATTGGTCATTTTTTGCATGAATGGTGTCTTGATTATGGCTTGTGACCTTTCCAATAGCTCAATTATGGAAATTTGTCCCATGTCAGATCACTTATCTCAAACAACTTAGAAGAAATATAAGACTCAATGGGATATTCTTTATACTCATACTTTATATTTGCCTCATTTGGCTTCTCAACTCTCTTTGCCTTAGTATTTTATTTTCTACTCAATCATGGTACTTCTTTTAGAGCTATCTCAAGAAATTATTTAATTAGAGTTACTACTTCTTATACTCTAATTACTTCTTCTGATCCTGACATTTTTTGTGATTGATACTTGAAAGACTTGGTGAATGCTCTTGAGAACTCAGTAATTTTTCCTAATGATTAGAAAATTTTGAGAAATTGAGTCAAGTTATGGTCTTGATTAACACTTATTAGAAAGTTTTAGGTTATAAGGTACTTCTTGTAAGTGATAATTTTTGAAAACTTTGGGTAACTTATTCTAGATAAAGGGTCTTAAAAACCCAAGAATGTATGGGAGTCCATAAGTCTTCAATATTAGAAACTTTGAGCAAGTGATAAGACTTTCTAACTGTGGGTTTATTCAATATAGTTACTCAAGTTTGTGTGATCAAGTTACTTGGGTTCAGAAACTTGATGAAGCATAAATAGTGAGTAATTGAATCCCTAGACAAGTAGATGTTGAGAATATGATTAAGATTTTCTTTGAAATATTTGGGTTTATAGCAACCAGCTACCGAGGTTTAGAAATTTGGGAAGCAAGAAGTTATGAAAATCCTAAGCAATACATTTTAGTTCAAATTCTAAAGCATATTACAAAAAAAAACATGTTTTTTAGATCTTTTTTAGGTATTTTCACATTCAAAGTGTCTCAAAGTATTTTATGAGGTTTAACAACATCTATGCATGTAAATAAAGATAAACAATTGTAGGCAAAAAAAGAAAATGATAAATAATCTTTTGATGTGGTAAATTGAAACTTACAAGAGGAAAAATGAGACAAAACCCCAAAAAGGAGACATGAAAGTAAAGGGGAAATGATCTACATACCTTGACTATTAATGGGTCACAAAAAATTGCTCAAAAATCATTCCAAAATCTCAAATGATTTTGTTTGGGGTTCATAGGGGTAGCAGCTAGGTCAAACAACTTGAATTTAGGTAGGAAATAAGGTGGAATTTTCAATATTTATATTATCCCTTGTACTTATGACAACTAAGTGACACATAGGAAGAAGTACATGCAAGTATTTTAAAGTTTATCAAGTTTCATGAGCTACTTTACATGAGTTAGTATTTAAAGTTAAGTACCTTTAAAACCCTGATTTCATATATGCTTGTGAATTCTTTGGACTTGCGAAATCTAAATGCTTTTACTTATGAATTTAGGAAAGTGAAGTAACTTTGAAACCTTGAGTTATTATAAGTGGTACTTTTCTTTATAGGTTTTTGAAACTACTTTTCTCAATTTCTTATGAGAAGCAAAGTCATTGCACAATGTTGATTTAAATTAGATGGTATAATTTAGGTTTGAGGTGAAAACTTACTTCAAAGGGTAAAATTAAAGTAACTTTGAGAACTCAAATTGGCATTGCAATGAATTCCAACACTTAGCTTTTTCTATTCTCTTAGATTGATAGATAAAATGGGTTTTATGAAAATGACCCAGGCAAACAATTCTGACCTTCTTCAATAGTTTGAAACAATTGAGAAAGAAAGCATTAAAAATTAAAAAAACTAAATACTAAGACTTATTTAGGGGAATATGTTTTAACAAGAACAACTGACTCATAAAAGACAAAATCCAAAAATTGTAATAGGTGTATCCCAAAATTTTATGTAAAATTTTGGGTGACACCATAATGCAACTCTCAAAAAGTGGAGTAAAAGGAGAAAACCTAGTGGTAAAAAAATCCCCTCCCCCAAATAGAGACAAAGAAAATAAGGTTGGACTAGAAATCCCATTCCAACACCACCCCCCTGCACCCCCCCCCCCCCCCGCTTAAACACAACTTAGGTGGGCTAGAAGATTAGGTCTTGGCAATGAGGCCTGATGAGGTGCCCAAGTACATAGAAATGATCCCAATATCCTAAAAAACATGAAAGATGTGTGTCTCCATATTGAAGAGAGAGAAGGTAAGCATAGAATGTCACATAGTGTATGTTGTAATAGGTACCTCTACAACAAATTTTATCTCTTATTTTTGGAATAAATAAATAATGAGCTATCAAACTAATGAATTCTCTCTCAAGTAGAATGTAGATAGGAATCATGATGTAGATCTCTAGAAAATGATCAAAAGTCTCCCTATTAGTACTCAAATGTCCCAATGTCTGATCAGGGATCATAAGCCCAACTATAGGTGATGGAAATGAAGAAGAATTCAATCATGGGGAGAGAATAGGAGGTTTTATATGTACCCTCATTACATCTAGAGAAGAATGATGGCATGGAACATTCATTGAATGAATGTCGATGGGAAGAGGAGAGCAAGGCTCTACAATCATCAAACTTTAAGACTGGTCTGCAAATAAAGCACTTAGATATTCAAGATGAATGTCCATGGGAACATATAAGTCATTGATACTCTCAATATGTATACTCTCAGTAAAATTAGTAAAGTCCTTTAAATTTTAATTTTGTGAAGGATCTAAAAGAGAAATAATTTTCACAAGAAGAGATGTAGAATTTGTATTGAGAAAACTAAGGTCTGGTAGAATCCCATCCTGTAATGGAGGTTTGACATAAGAAAGAACACTATTTACCATGGATGTATCATCATAATAAATAAAACTAGGAGGAGAGAGTACAACAATCTTAGAAGAGATAATAAGAGAGGAAGAGGTGTGACATAAAACATAGTAGGATCCTCAAAAAGACTCTAAAGAGTTATCCAGATAGTGGAAGGACCCTCTATGTACTCCACATGGTGGTGTAGATACCATGAAACATGAAACAATAAGTGACCATAGACACAGTCATAAGAGTTAACCCAAACATCATATTGACCTAGGTCAATTAGAGTAAGAATATGTTCATATAAGAGTGAAATAAGTTCCCATTCCTTAAGTGAGCATTCCATGTAAGCACACCATGAAGCTAAATTGGCCTTTTTGAGAAGAACCACTAGTAAAGAATCAACCTTCCTCATCTTGATTCTTTTAAATGGAGTCATCATGATTGTGAGAAGACACTAAGCAAGAAGATATTACAAAATAATCTGTAATGAACCTCTAATCTATGCTCATGAAATGGACATTGGGCATAACTAAGAATGCATCCAAGTGAGAAATTAGTGCTAGAGTGATGAGGAATAATACATGTTGAAAATGGGAATGTCAGACAAAGATAAAAAGGAATCCATGTATGAGCAATTGGTGCACAAACTATAATGCAAAAAGTAGTAGGGCCCATAGCATAGATATCCCTCCTAAATATGGCACTTTATATTTTTTTTGCATTTTACAATTCAAATAGGACCAATGCATGGGAAATTAAAAAAATATGAACTTTTGAAAAAGATGATACTCAATTTCAAGCTACCAATCAAAATTTATAATGCAATACATTTCTCATAAATAAGGCCTTATTTAATAAAATATGAACTAAAATTTTAAAAAGATCAGCGAAAAAAGGGATAAGGTATCCTTCTATCTAGTTTTTAGAATCAAAATTGAATAATGGAGCTCCTCAAACAAGAAAAATCCAAAAAATATTTTACCCATACACCCCTATGTGCTCTTTAAAGGAAAAGGCTTATATTAAAGGTGGTTAATTAAAAAATTTAAAGTTATTTTTAAAATTAACAATTACAAAACAATAATTTTTTTAAGGAAATTAGGTCAGAATTATAGGGTTTTTACTTAGTAAAGAGAAATAAAATTGTATGGTGTGAAGGCACCACTATCATGGACAGGTATTGAACTGCACAAAATTCCATGAAAATATATGTAAACATTCATTAAATACTGTGTGGAGGGTTTTGAGAGCATTTTTGGAAAAGATAAACATAGACCACTATGTGATCTTAAGATACATAAGAATTCTACAGCAACAATGACCCTATTTATATTCAAAAATATGTAAGATGAGGATATGCAATAGTTTCTTGATGTATTAAACTTCCTCGCTTACCTGTTATTTGCTCTATTACAATACCCTAGTGAAGAATAATATAAATAAGGAGTAGGGAGAGTTAAATCATATGATAACTCATTATGGGACTAAGTGTAACTCACTTTGGATGATTCGTAAACTCTACACTTAAAACTAAAGAGCAAATATTTTTTATGGATACTTTAATATCTCCCTTTAAATCACTTCAAATTCTTGAATATTTCAACTGAACTTGTAAAAATGATAGGAGTTAGTGGGAAAATATGGTTTTTAAAAATGGATTGAAATTGTCTGTGACTTTTACTTTCATTCACCATTTAACCATTTTTTAATAACATTGTGTTATAATTATCGAAATGTAAATTACTTGCATGAGTTCATTCACTAATTAAAATCAAATCAGCAAACTGAAACAAAATCATGCAACAAATGACAATTACCAAAACATGAAACATAATAACGAAGTTTGGCTCAATAATTGATGCCTACATCTCTAGGTTCACCAAAGGAGTGGACCATTTCCATTAAGGGAAATTCAAACACTTGGAAACAATAAACTACTTTCCTGTAAGCTAATATCTCAACACAAAAATTCACCTTCACTGTGACTGAATCATGCCCGACACCTTCAAATTCTGTGAGTCTTCATAAACACCTAAAAAGTTGCTTCAAAAGTCCTAAAAATCTCCTGTAAGGTTTGAAATATACTACTCCAATATATAAATTGGATAAAATAGAGTATTAATACTGTGTATCATGGCCAGAGATTGGATAAAAATCCATTACATAAGCTTACCAAAGCTTTAACAAAGTCTCAGCCTTTTAAAAATAAAACACAGGTAGAAATTTGATACATAAAAAATAGAAATTCATGCCTTTACACTTAGTTTGAAACCCATGGCTTAATGGCTAAGCCTCTTACCTTTTTGCCACAAGGTGAGGGGTTTAAAACTTCGGCCTACTTGGGTGCTTAGCATCTTATCTTATTATCCCACATGTGTGGGTTGAAAGGATAAAGCCAAGGCTTATCAAAGCCTTTGGCCACCATTTCCACTGTGGGTTTATCCCACATGCATTGCTTCATGATAGATCAAGGATTTAAATAGCCTTCAAATACCTACCTATCTCGTGACTTCAGCCACATGACTCCTTTTACTCAGGCTTGGGCTTAGGCCTGTGGACTCACCAAAAGACCTACCATAAGACCTTGTGGATTTGCCTTAGACTCGGGCAGGCCTGTGGACTCACCACCTTGTTCAGGCTCATAGCATGAAGGCTCCTTTGAACTCACCAACTTTCTCGGGCTTCATGTTTGAGGCTCCTTTGAACTCACCATATGGCTCGATCAACGAGGTTATCTATGAGCTTAATCACTAAACTCAACAAGACAAAAAGGTGGCATGGCAATGAGTCATCACTTGTGACATGGCAATGAGTCACTATAGTGATATGGCATGTTGATGATGTGGCATGTCATCAAACCAATTTTTTTTTTTTAACTTTTCAATTTGCCAAGTGTCAACCTCTGATAGGTCTGAATGTTGAAACAACATCAAAACACGTGCCACTTGTAGAAAGTGACATTTTTCAACCAACTTCAAATGGCCATAACAAGAGCTCCCGAACTCGGATTTACATTCCAAAAAATGTGTCGAAAAGATCTCAAAGAGATCTACAGTATGCTACCACTAAAACTCTAAATTGGAACCATTATAATAACCTAATTTCTGATCACACCTCCCCAATGAAAGGCTTTTGGTCTCCAAATGTCCAATATCCCCTGGAATTACAAATTGGTATACTGCATCCATGAAAATAGAACCCAATCATAGCAAGAGGTATAAACAATTGCATTATAATGATTCACAGTCAAACTATAAAAAATCCTAATCCAAAGGCATGAGTAAGTGAATCTGCAACTACCAAAGTGATTACAACATATCAAACTGCCTGCCCAAATGTCACATCCTGTAAAGTGGTGAATTGCCAAAAATTGAAACAACTCCCAATGTAACTGCGAGACATTTTTATAATGCTGACAATATACAATAAATGTTGTGGACATGTTGCAATATATTTCCCTATTAAGGTACTTATATTATAAGCAAATTCAAACAACCAAAAGTGTATGTTGCCTAACTTCTAAACATGCCCAAAGGGTCTTACAATACATCTATACATCCTTGTGCCAAAAATAGATACATTCTAAAAATAGAAGTCAAATATGAGACAAGTGTCATAAGGATTTAACTCAATCCACAACATCACTCTTCTATATCCCCAACTATTTCAAATGAGTTAATGTCTTATCCATTATTAGACTACCCATATTGTATATTCTGGAGATCAAAAACATACAGTTATCAAAAAGTGAGAATTGAAAAACTTCATATGATAAACCTATCTTAAAGTGTTCCCACCAACTCTAATCTACATCTGTCAAAGCTTGTTCATTTCCTTACCTGAATTCTTAACCATGCTTTGCAAAAAGAATGTAGTGATAATGCACTTAACTAGTTCTTTCTTCCTAGTGAAATTGATTGTCTCTGTGGATTCATTATCAAATGCATACTTTATCAATTTGGGCTTTTCCATTTGTAATTGAAAAAATTGTTGACTTAACCTCTTAAATGGATTTTCACTTGTAGGTTTTACCTTTCCTGGGTTGTACTGTCAACTTATTTATGGATTGAATTAGCTTCATTAACCTTAGTGAGAGGTTTATAAATCATCTTAGTTTTAACATTACTTAAATTTGAAGATTAATGGAGCTTAAAACATCTATCAATCATATGTCCACTCACTTTACAATGAGTACAAACTTCCTTCTTAGGTGAGGGTCCACTTTTGCCAATTCCCAAATTAACATGAGAATGGTCTTTCAAACATGCAATCTGCTTCAACAAAGCATTTCATTTCCAACAAGTCTTAGCACTATGGTTATGCATCCCACAAAAAGTGCATGGAAATGATTGCATTATCTTCTGTACATTATATCCAGTCTTCTTAAAAATATCAATTGGATCAGAAGATTTAGTGTACAAATCAAGAGGTGGAATCTCAGTACCTCTCTTACCTTTACACTTTTGAACTAGTGGCCTAGTACCTTTGCTATTGGAAGCTCATCTTCCTTTAGCCATGGAAGAAACTTCTCCATCATCCACCTGCACACTAGCATAACCCAAACATGTACGAAGAGGTCTATGCTCAACCTAAATTGGGTTAGATATACCTTGGCTATCTCTACCAAGTCTTCCTCCATTACAACCCATTTTAAACAACAATTTAGATCCTATGCCCTTAATGTATCTTTCAAAATCACCAAAAACAATATTACTAGAATCTGAATCTAAAATGGTAGAATAAGATGAAGATTCTTGTGGTGAAAAACTTACAGTGCACTTAGTCATAGTTTTTGCATCTAAAGTAGAAGGCTTTACCTTTTCACACTCACCACATTGTAATCTAATCAAGAACTCATCTTTGGATTCGAGTTTTGATTTTAACTGTGCCACTTGCAATTCAACTGTATATTTTTGGCATCTCAAGATTGCATTTTCATCTTTGATGGCCTCAATCTGTCACAACTTGCCCATGGTTTCCTGAAAACACCTGATTCCACACTACACACATCAATATAATCAATCTACAAACCAATAATCCAACTATTCTGGAAGCAACTGTCAAGACACAACTAGAAGCAAACCCTGCATTCTAACTGCTTTGATACCAACTTGATCCATAAACTCTACACTTAAAATTGAAGCACAAATATTTTTTATGGATACTTTAATATCTCCCTTTAAATCAATTCAAATTCTTGAATATTTCAACTAAACTTGTAAAAATGATAGGAGTTAGTGGGAAAATATGGTTTTGAAAAATGGATTGAAATTGTTTGTGACTTGTACTTTCATTCACAATTTAACTATTTTTTAATAACATTGTGTTATAATTGTTGAAAAGTAAATTACTTGCATGATTTCATTCACTAATTAAAATCAAATTAGCAAACTGAAATAAAATCATGCATCAAATGATAATTACCAAAACACGAAACGTGATAACAGAGTTCAGCTCAATAATTGATGCCTACATCTCAGGGTTCACCAAAGGAGTGGACTATTTCCATTAAGGGCATTTCAAACACCTAGAAACAATAAACAACTTTCCTACAAGCTGATATCTCAATGCAACAATTCACCTTCACCATGACTGAATCAAGCCCGACACCTTCAAATTATGTGAGTCTTCATAAACACCTGCAAATTTGCTTCAAAAGTCCTAAAAATCTCCTGTAAGGTTTCAAATATACTCCTCCATTATATAAATTGGATAAAATATAGTATTAATATTGTGTATCATGGCTGGAGGATGGATAAGATACTCCAGAGGCTTAGGATGGATAAGATACTCCATGTGCTTAGGATGGATAAGGGTGCTTAGAGTTTCAAATATACTCTTATTATCCCACATGTGTGGGTCGAAAGGATAAAGTCAAGGCTTATCAAAGCCTTCGGCCACCATTTCCACTGTGGGTTTATCCTACATGCATTGCTTCACGATAGAACAAGGCTTTAAATAGCCTTCAATTGCCTGCATATCTCATGTCTTTGGCCACATGGCTTCTTTTACTCGAGCTTGGGCTTAGGCCTGTGGACTCACCAAAAGACCTGCCATAAGACCCTATGGATTCGCCTTAGACTTAGGCAGGCCTGTGGACTTGTCACCTTGCTTAGGCTCGTAGCTTGAAGGCTCCTTTAAACTCACCACCTTGCTAAGGCTTCATTATTGAGGCTACTTTAAACTCGCCATATGGCTCGATCAATGAGCTTATCTCTGAGCTTAATCACTAAACTCCATAAGACAAAAGGGTGGCATGCCAATGAGTCATCACTTATGACATGGCAATGAGTCACTATAGTGATATGGCATGTTGATGATGTGGCATGTCATCGAACCAAATTTTTTTAAAAAAAACTTTTCAATCCAAGTATCGACCACTGATAGGTCCGAATGTCGAAACAACATCAAAACACGTGCCACTTGTAGAAAGTGACATTTTTCAACCAACTTCAATTGGCCATAACAAGAGCTCCTGAATTTGGATTTACATTCCAAAAAATGTGTCAAAAAGATCTCAAAGAGATCTACAGTGTGCTACCACTAAAAATCTATGTTGGAACAATTATAAGAACCCAATTTCTAATCACACCTCCCCAATGAAAGGCTTTTGGTCTCCAAAAGTCCAATATCCCTTGAAATTGTAAACTCATATACTGCATCCATGAAAATAGAACCCAATCATAGCAAGAGGTATAAAAAATTGCATTATAATGATTCAAAATCAAACTATAAAAAATCCTAATCCAAAGGCATGAGTAAGTGAATCTGTAACTGCCTGCCCAAATATCACATCCTGTAAAGCGGTGAATTGCCAAAAATTGAAACAACTCCCAATGTAACTGCAAGACATTTTTATAATGCTGACAACATACACTAAATGTTGTGGACATGTTGTAATATAATGCCCCAGTAAGGTAATTATATTCTAAGCAAATTTAAATAACCAAAAGTGTAAGTTGCCTAACATCTAAACATGCCCAAAGGGTCTTACAATACATCTATACATCCATGTGCCAAAAATAGATACATTCTAAAAATAGCAGTCAAATATGAGACAAGTGCCATAAGGAATTAAATCAACCCACAACATCACTCTTCTATATCCCCAACTATTTCAAATGAGTTAATGTCTTATCCATTATTAGACTACCCATATAGTATATTATAGAGATCAAAAACATGGAGTTATCAAAAGGTGAGAATTGAAAAACATAATATGATAAACCTATCTTAAAGTGTTCCCACCAACTCTAATCTACATCTATCAAAGCTTGTTCATTTCCTTGCATGAATTCTTAACCATGCTTTGCAAAAAGAATGTAGTGATAATCCACTTAACCAGTTCTTTCTTCCTAGTGAAATTGATTGTCTCTGTGGATTCATTATCAGTTTCATACTTTATCGATTTGGGCTTTGCCATTTGTAATTGAAAAAATTGTTGACTTAACCTCTTAAATGGATTTTCACTTGTAGTTTTTACCTTATCCTGGGTTGTATTCTCGACTTCTTTATGGATTGAATTAGCTTTATTTACCTTAGTGAGAGGTTTATAAATCATCTTAGTTTTAACATTACTTGAATGTGAAGATGAATGAATCTTAAAACATCTATCAATCTTATGTCCACTCACTTTAGAATGAGTACAAACTTCTTTCTTAGGTGAGGGTCCCCTTTTACCAATTCCCAAATTAACATGAGAATGGTCTTTCAAACATGTAAGCTGCTTCAACAAAGCATTTCGTATCCAACAAGTCTTAGCACTATGGTTATTCATGCCATAAAAAGTGCATGGAAATTATTTCATTATCTTCTATACATTATATCTAGACTTCTTTAAAATGTCAATTGGATCAGAAGATTTAGTGTAAGAATCAAGAGGTGGAATCTCAATACCTCTCTTACCTTTACACTTTTGAACTAGTGGCCTAATACCTTTACTATTGGAAGCTCGTCTTTCTTTAGCCATGGAAGAAACTTCTCCATCATCCACCTGCACACTAGCATAATCCAAACCTATATGAAGAGGTCTATGCTCAACCTGAATTGGGTTAGATATACCTTTGCTATCTCTACCAAGTCAACCTCCATTATAACCCATTTTAAACAACAATTTAGATCCTATGCCCTTAGTGTATCTTTCAAAATCACCAAAAATAATATTACTAGAATCTGAATCTGAAATGGTAGAAGAAGATGAAGATTCTTGTGGTGAAAAAATTACAGTGCACTCACCTTTACACACTCACCACATTGTAATCTAATCAAGAGCTCATTCTTGGATTAGAGTTTTGATTTTAATTGTGCCACTTTCAATTCAAGTGCAAATTTTTGGCATCTCAAGATTGCATTTTCATCTTTGATGGCCTCAATCTATGACAACTTGCCCATGGTTTATTACAAACACCTGATTCCACACTGCACACTGCATTAAAATCAATCTACAAACCAATAATCCAACTATTTTGGAAGCAACTGTCAACACACAACTAGAAGCAAACCCTGCATTCTAACTACTTTGATACCAACTTGATCCATAAACTCTACACTTAAAATTGAAGTTCAAATAGTTTTTATGGATACTTTAATATCTCCCTTTAAATCACTTCAAATTCTTGAATATTTCAACTGAACTTGTAAAAATGATACGAGTTATCGAGAAAATATGGTTTTGAAAAATGGATTGAAATTGTCTGTGACTTGTACTTTCATTCACCATTTAACTATTTTTTAATAACATTGTGTTATAATTATTGAAATGTAAATTACTTGAATGATTTCATTTACTAGTTAAAATCAAATTAGAAAACTAAAACAAAATCATGCATTAAATGATAATTACCAAAACATGAAACATGATAACGGAGTTTGGCTCAATAATTGACGCCTACATCTCTATATTCACCAAAGGAGTGGACTGTTTCCATTAAGGGCACTTCAAACACATAGAAACAATAAGTAAATTTCTTGCAAGCTGATATCTCAATGTAGTAATTCACCTTCACCATGACTAAATCAAGCCCGACACCTTTAAATTCTGTGAGTCTTCATAAATAACTAAAAAGTTGCTTCAAAAGTCCTAAAAATCTCCTGTAAGGTTTGAAATATACTCCTCCAATATATAAATTGGATAAAATAGAGTATTAATACTGTGTATCATGGCCGGAGGATGGATAAAAATCCATTACATAAGATTACCAAAGCTTTAACAAAGTCTCAGCCTTTTAAAAATAAAACACACGTAGAAATTTGATACATAACAAATAGAAATTTGTGCCTTTATACTTAGTTCAAAACCCATGGCTTAATGGCTAAGCCTCCTACCTTTTTTCCATAAGGTGAGGGGTTTGAAACTTCAACCTACTTAGGTGCTTAGCATCTTATCTTATTATCCCACATGTGTGGGTTGAAAGGATAAAGCCAAGGCTTATCAAAGCCTTTGGCCACCATTTCCACTGTGGGTTTATCCCACATGCATTGCTTCATGATAAATCAAGGCTTTAAATAGCCTTCAAATACCTACCTATCTCGTGGCTTCAGCCACATGACTCCTTTTACTCAGGCTTGGGCTTAGGCCTGTGGACTCACCAAAAGACCTACCATAAGACCTTGTGGATTTGCCTTAGACTCGGGCAGGCCTGTGGACTCACCACCTTGTTCAGGCTCATAGCATGAAGGCTCCTTTGAACTCACCAACTTTCTCGGGCTTCATGTTTGAGGCTCCTTTGAACTCACCATATGGCTCGATCAATGAGCTTATCTCTGAGCTTAATCACTAAACTCCACAAGACAAAAAAGTGACATGGCAATGAGTCATCACTTGTGACATGGCAATGAGTCACTCTAGTGACATGCATGTTGATGACATGGCATGTCATCGAACCAAATTTTTTTTTAAAAATTTTAATTTTCCAAGTGTCGACCTCTGATAGATCGAAATGTTGAAACAACATTGAAACATGTGCCACTTGTAGAAAGTGACATTTTTCAACCAACTTCAAATGGCCATAATAGGAGCTCCTAAACTCATATTTACATTCCAAAAAATGCATCGAAAATCTCTCAAAGAGCTTTATAGTGTGCTGCCACTTAAAATCTGAATTGGAACCATTATCAGAACCCAATTTCTAATCATTGTAACTAATAAGATAACTCAAGTGGTTCTCAGTTGAACTCTAGGTAGAACCCACCGTCTCACCAACTTAACCTCTTATCACACCTATGTAATTTGAAGCTAAATGTGTAGGGAATACCTATTTAATATTTAAAAGGAATAATAAATATCCTACACCAATAATGAGAGGAATTAATTTTCCAAACACGTTTTAGCTCTTGGATGTGTTATTTATGGATGATACTACTTTCCTCTCAGTCTTGGAAAAATTAAATTTTCACCAGCTCATTTCCAAAATGGAGTTGTCTACCTCAAGCTCTCAAGTTGCATACCAAAAGTCTTTTATTATTATTTGTAATGAAAATCCTTCTCATTGGTATCTTGAGTTTGAATCAGATTGGAAAGGTCTCAAGTATTTGGTCAGATATGTGGGTATGCCCTTCTCTCTATCACCATATATTAAATAGATGTTGGACTAGCTATATGTGAAAATAAATTTTAAAAATTGGGAAATGCAATGGATATTTGTTTTCCATGCCTAGAAGAATATTGTAATTTTTTTTAGAAACTCCTCTTATCCTATAACATTTATTAAATTCCTTTTAGTTGTTCAACAAAACACACATTAACAAACTTCATAAGGTTATTAAGGATTTCTTATTTTTTGATGAAAAAAGGGAACTTGAAATGACATGCTATTACATGTGGAATTTATTGTAAGCCTAGGTAAATTAATGGTTTAGACCTAAAGGATTTAATAATTCAAGGTATTGATTTATTTTTCTAATGGATCATTAGATCCCTCAAGGGTGATGAACATTAGAAAGTCTTAGTTTGTAATTAACATGGTCAAAGGTTTTCCTAAAGGAAACTAATAGTTGTCAAAATTGTCCAATAGGTGATATTTTGGTAAAATTATTACATAATAATTCTATAATAATTACCCTGCTTGTATTCATAAATATGTTGTAATATGTGTAATTATTGCATGGTGTATTATACTACCTTACTTACCAATTATCTACTCTATTACAATATCATGGTAAAGAGGAATATATATAAGGAGTAGGGAGAGTGAACTCATAGGAAAAATCATTGTGAGAGGGAATTTAACTAACTATAGAACTCATTAGATAAATCATAGTGGCACTCAATTGAACTCCAAGTGTACCTCCAGGTAGAACTCAACCTCTCACCCACTTAACCTCTTTATTACACCTAAGTAACATAAAGTTAAATCTATAGGGATTATCTATTTAATAAATAAGTGGAATAATAAATATCCCACATGAATACCCCACTTAAGCATAGCTTAGGTGGTTAGAAAATAAATAATGGGTCCAGGCAATAAAGCTCCATGGGGTACCCATGTACAAATCAACTATCAAAAAGTGGAGTAAAAAGAGAAACCCAAGTGGGAAAAAACTCTACCCCCCCTCCCACCCCCCAAAATAAAAGAGACAAAGAAGAGAAATTATGAATATAAATCCCCATGCTAACACATCCCTTTAATAATAGCTTAAGTGGGCTAGAGAATTGGGTCCTAAAAATGAGGCTTGATGAGGTACCTACGTATATAGTAATGATCCTAATATCATAGAAAATATGAAGGATGTGTGCCTCAATAAAGAAGATTGAGATGGTAAGTGCAAAATGTCACATGGTGAATGTTGTAGTAGATCCCTTTATAATAAATGGTGTCTCCTCATTTTAAAAGAAATAAACCCTAAGATGTCAAACTGCTAAATTCTCACTCAAGTGGAAAACAAATAATGATCATGCTATATATCTCTTTAAATTCTCAAAATTCTCATTGTTAGTGTTTAAATGTGTCAAATTCTAATCAATAATCATAAGCCTAAATTTAGAATATGGAAATAATGAAGCATATAATGAAGGGGGGAGAACATGAGGGTTTATAAGTACCCTAATTACAACCAGAGAAGAAGAGTGGCATGGAATATTCACTAAAGGAATGTCATGGGAAGAGGAGATCAAGGCTCAACAACCATCAAAACTAAAGACTGGTCTGTAAATGAAGCACTTAGATGTGCAAGATGAATGTCCACAAGAACATATGAGTTATCGATACTCTTAATGTGTATATTCTTCTTGGAATCAGTGAAGTCCTCTGACATAATTAAAGGCACTGCATATTTGGTATTTTAATTTGGAAGAGTGTTAGACTGTTGACAATAAAACATAGTATATGACAACATGCTCCTTATTTATGATCAACACACTACAACCTTAACAATGTTTTATAATCACTTTGTAGTTTAACATTTTATGAATGACTCTCTCACTTTGCACTCATTGATGAAAACTACATTTTCAAGTCCACTAATCTTACCCATAAGAATAATGAAAATAGTGAGAAATTGAAGGGCACATCCTTTATGAGATCACACATGTGGTATATTTGACACTTTGAGAGTTATTAGCTTATGAACATGTGGATCAAGAATGAATTGTGATAGTAGAGGTGGATGGGGAAATAATATGTCTCTCCATTCCTCACACCCTCAATCCTTATCTTCTCCCCTATAAGAGCATCTCCTTCTAACCAATAATCATGTTAGAATGCATGAACCTTAGACATGCCTATTTTTTATTTATAGGATACATGTATTATCATCAATCATGAGTGCACAAATATTATTATTAATCGGAGATAATCAAGATTTTTTTAGTATCGAATCTTCATTAATTCATAAATATTTTATATTTTTGAAATCTAGATTTGGCTATTTTTAAAAATAAAACAGAGTGATAGATCATCAAAAAATTTAGGTTGTATATATGATGTAGAGGTCATCTTGCCTACCATTTACAACTAATTCCTAAATTTTATCTATAAATTTCCATGTCATAAAAAGACACTAAGCACTATTTATCTAATATGTGTTATACACAACATATGTCATATGACATATCTAATATATTTCATACATGACCGAGATCATAAATTTAATGCATCCCCAAAAGAATATATGGAATCATTAGTAGTGTGATAATAATAGGCCCCAAATAGTAAACATAATTAAAAGGCATCCACAAGTTCTAGGCACCATCCACAGGTTCTATATAGCATCTAGATAGATCATACAACATATACAAGGCCTAAAAATTGCCTATGATGTCTAGACGATAGCTAGATAGTCTAGATGACATCCATAAGATATAAATTCCATCCACCTAGTCTTAACAATGATGAAATAGCCTAGATGGAATCTATAGGTTTTAGACATCAACCATAGACTCTAGATGATGACCAGATAGCCTAGATGATGTCCACAAGGTTTGGAGTTGTCTATAGAGTCTAGATGGAGACCAGACGACCTAGATGATTTCCATAAGCTATAGACATCATCCAAAGACTCTATATAATGAATAGATGATAGGATGATGCCCAAAGAGTCTTGATGCCATCCACATGGTCTACATAGTGACCAAATAGCCTAATTGACATTTAAAGGTTCTAGATGTCATCCTTAGACTATAGACGATGACTAGATAGACTTGAAAACATAAATAGGGTTTAGATGCCATTCATATAGTTTAGATAGTGAAAAAGTAGCATGGATGAAATCCATGGGGACTGGGAGGCATCTACAAGTGTTTGGAAATGATGAGATGTACATGACAATTCTTAGTATCTTTAGGGAATCTAACCAATAGCCACATAAAAAGGAAGGCCAACTATAGAGTACCAAAGTGGTAGGTCATAGATTTTCTAGTAAAAAAAATTTTGTAAGTTCATTTAGTGATAAAGGTAAGAAACAAGGTTAATTATCAATGACAAAGATCATATTATAATATTTTGGGAAGCTAACAAGAATAGCCAAGTAAACTCAACCTACACCCACTCAAAATATAGGTACTAAATGATTTGCATTATTTATTTATTTATTTATGATTTAACTTATTTGGGAATAATGGATTTTTATTCCTATTTTAGTTAAGGGTCTAAATTAATAAATTAGTATTGAATATAGAAATAAATATAGTCTTGATTTGTATAACTATTTATCTTTTTCACCTTTCTAAAAATAGAAATAAATAAGAAGTATAACTTATCTTGAAAATAGACTGAGATAGCTGATACAGAGCTTAAAAATGGATGTGCAAGACCAGAAAGGTGTTGTAAACCTAAATCTAGATTTCATTTGGTGAAAGGATAGGAGCACCCAAAAGTGGATGCTTTGGTATCTGACATTATTTTTCATTCTTGATGTTATTGTCTAAATTGATCACAGAGACCTAAATTTTTTTGGGTAGTTGCATTGTGCCTATGTAATCATGCCTATGAAAAATTGAGCATTGGTTGTCAATGAAACTAATCATGGAGTTGATTTTATCTTCAAAACCTAACCCTCCATTATGCTTGATAAAATGACATTTGAGTCACTTGAGAAAAAGAGAGTTAGTGTGAAAGATGTATTAAATGTGCAATCCACACCCCTCATTTGGGAATGCTTCCTACATACTAATAATATAAAGAGGGATCAATTCATATGTATTTCTCCCACCTAGTGTGCTTTGTGCAATAATGTGATGCAGATGCAAAATCTAAATTGATAGTTTTTGAGGTGGTTAGGGACTAGTATGAGTATTTGAGTAGGTTTTTAGTTATTTTGGGTGAATATGTGTAAATAATAGGGAAGTTTGCCTTAGTGTTTTATTTTTATTCTTGCTTGATTTGTATGTTTGGTCACCTCATTTGTAAATGAGCTTTGAGTGGGATTTTATAGGGAAAAATTGGTCATAGGTCATATGTATTCACAATAGGCAGACCTAATTAAGGATAAGGACCATATGAAAATTACCATTGGGGCTCAAAGTAAAAATGTATAAGACCACAAAAAATGGGACACTTATCTATGAGGTGTTATAGTCGAAATGGGGTGCTCCTATCCTATAGGCTTATGACCTACGGGAACAAGATTGGCATAGGAAATACTATCTAGCTAAGGTGAAATTACTATTCAAAAGGTTTTGGATGACTAGAAATTAGAAAAAGGGTGTCTATAAGGGTATTAAGAGCATGTAAAAAGGACCTATGGATGGGGTTTCACAAGCCACATTCAAACTACCAATTTGGACATTTTATATGACTACATTTGTCCCCCCCCCCCCCAACTTTATTCCAGTGATGCAACAAAGAAAAATACTAGGAGAAAGAAAAAATAGAAATCATACATAAACTTACCTACAAGGGTGAAGCCCTTGGAGATGTGTGATGTAGAGTGTTCATAGAGAGAACAATGTATGAAGCATAAATATGCAAGAGAGAAAGAGTAGATCAGTTCTTACTAGACATGTTATGTCTAAAATAAGAACATGTAAAGGCTATGTAAATGAAAGAGGAAGAGAAAGGAACGAATACAACTCACCAAGTATGCAAACCATTACAAAACTTGTGATTTTGAGTGATTGTAGGTATGCGTTGTACTAGGAGTAATATCACAAATAGAGAAGAGTGTTTAATTCCCTAAGGGTGGCTCAAGAATACAAAGGTTGGCCCTTTGGCTCCATCTTTTCCCACTATGTAGTGAAGTTATGTGATCATGTGTGTGTTAATAGATGTTTGGATTATATGTCTAATCCATCTAAGTAGGTGGCTCAATAATTCAAAAACTAGCTAGTCCTTTGGCTCCATCAGTGTCCACTAAGTGTTAATTGTGAAATAATACCAATATAAATGTGTGTTGTATGAGAGGGCTCATGAAGCCCATGAATGCTTTGTAATATGATAATATGACATATATATATGAATGTATACTAATAACTTGGACAATACTGGCCACTCTGAAAGGTGGAGATTAGGCTTGTATGAAAGCCACTCCAAAATTGAAAACTAGGCTTATATGAAAGCCACTCTGAAATTATGCTAACCACCTATATATGGAATAAAGAATGTAACTGCTGAGAATACCTGTGTAATTCAATGAACTAGAAAGAAAATAAGGAAAATGTGACATGCACATTGCCCCCAATCACTAGTGTTTTTAACATGGATTTTGATCTGGAAGTTGTACCAACTACCTAATCTAAAATTGGAAGTGAGAGCCATAATGTCACACATGATACCCCCTATATCTAGATAAGTTGAGTAAAACTATACTAAAACTACCCAATCTAAACTAGACTTTCACTGATAAAATTTTAATTGACCTTACTTTTCTATCTATTTTTGAAAATTTTGGGTTTTTAGCTTATTTGGATAGGAGCACCAAAAATGGACACTTTATTTTAAGATGTTGTAGTCTAAATGGGGTTCTCTTGTACTTTACTATTTCTGATGATTGTTCTATGTTTGTCCCTATTTTTTTGGTTTATTGTACATTTTTTGAATTTTGATTACAATTTTGAGTGTTCTGAAAAATGATTGTGACTGGTAAAGGGCTTTGATCTCTATGATAAAACCCCTATTTTTTCCCCCTCTTTAGAGGGTAGGAATGAAGACCTGGCAATGACTTCCCTCAAAATAAAGAGCCCTACAAGTGTTTTATGATATGAAATACATGATATATCAATGATGATTAAAAAATATGCCTCAAGATATATCATAGTTTAAGTTGGAAATTGTTAGATCAACAGGGGTATACCTAGATAGATGGAAAAATTTAACAACATGTGTAATATACTAAACTAAAACTATAAATTTGATTAATTTTCAAGGAGGGATGGAGCATGATGTCTATCATGGCATCCAAGAAGGAAAGATAATGCATGATGTGGATCATGACATTGCAAACAACTAAGAAGCAAACAAGCATGCAAGGCAAGAAGTAAGAAGCACAAAAAAGAGGCCAAGGGTCCAAGAAAATAAGGGACATGGGCACATGTCACTTAAACTAGGAAATAAATCATGTTCAAATGCCCACATACACATATAATTACAAACAAGCAAGATTGGTGTGAGGGCCGCAAGAACATCTAGGAGTACAATTAAAAGAAATTGGCGAATGTCCTAATGCACAAATAAGTAAAAAAATAAGAATTTATAAATGAAATCACATCTATCTACTAAAATAAATAAAATAAATCATGTAAATGCTATAAATACTATCACATCTAACTGATCAAATCATGAAGAAAAAGTATACAAAACATGTAGTAAAAGACTAGGTAGATGCTAAGAAATACACAAGTGCTATATACTAGTGAGTGTTGATAAAATAATCTATTTAAGTTAGTAATTAATGTATATCAAGATGATAAGTAGATGGTGTGGTGCAATAATGACGTAACTTGGATGGTGTAGTCTTGTAGAAAATGCCCCTGGTAGGTAGATATGTCAATGTATGTCTTGAATGTAAAAGTAGGATGTCCCTTTAATGGATAGAGTGAAGTAATCAAGGACCTAAGTGTCACATTATACACTCTAATAAGATCAATCAAAGCATGTAAATGTAGATAAATTGACAAACAATAACATATAACAGTAAAATTTAAGTCTAACATGGTAGTAGAAATATAAATCACGGAAAATGCATATAGTTGAAAAGTTTTTGGTGTTTTGAGTTATTTGAATGTTTTTGTATTTTGAAATATTATATTGTTTTTTTTATCTTGAAATATTATATTATTTTTTTCATTTTAAACTAATCTATGTAAAAGTAATCATAAGGAAACTATTTACAAGAAAGTGAAAAAAACTATGTACAAGTAAGCTAAGAAAATATGTACAAGTAGAAAGAAACTATGTACAAGTAAGCTAAGAAATTATGTACAAGAAAGACAGAATAAATGATACTAACTAAAGAGTTGCTTAAGATACTCCCTATCATGGTGTCTTGTATTAAAATATGGGATCATGCATGATCATGAAGCATGATGGAAAGGCTGAGACTATGACTCTAAAAGCTATTGATGTTGTAAGTAATCTAAAATCTCTATAGTGGAAATTGATTGTGGGGCCCCCCTATAACATTGAGAATTATATGAAACTATTGGGCTCATAGGGACCCATATGGTAATAGAAGAAGCTCTCTACAAATGTGCTCTATCTGTAGAGGCATGAGACCTCAATGATACTACCCTAGGTGTGAATACTATAGCTAGAAACTATCTAGAATCCTAAAACTATCACTGATGTAGTGGTCACTCTAAGAGAAGCCTCTATGGAAATGTATGAACTCTTTGTAATAATGAAGGATGCCTCGACTATGTCTAAATCTCAACTAGAGGAGGAGCTATAACTAGTGGAGGAGATGAAACTAGTGACTACAAAGTAGGAGATGGCTCTAAAGTGGGGAGTGGTAACTCATACATAACTCCACTAGCAATAATAAATTGATTATCTTGAATGTATTTCAATCATATATGAATTTTAGAAGGTATTGCATAAAGTTTTTGGATCCATGTTTAACCAAGTAACATGTCAAATAATATTTCACTGGGAACAATAGTAAATGGTGCGGCCACATATGTTGGACCAACCTATAGAGGAAGTACAATCTCACCCAATGAACTTTGTATGTGTCTATTGAATCCATTGATAACTGTGTCCATCGAGGTGATATCCTACTCTAAATATCCAAAATGCTAAATTAATGCCATAGTGTACATGTTCACACTAGATCCATTTTTTATTAGAACACTATGAATAGGATGGTGATCAATTTAGGCTCTGATAAAGAGTGCATAGTAATCTAAATCATCCTCAACTATTTCTTGCTTTGAGAAGGAGATCAAGGGTCTAGAAGGGACTCTGTAATTATACACAAAAATCATGTTTCTTAAATGATGTGACTCAACTAAAGGTGTCTATTATGTAACTAGTGGAGGGTGTACATGATATACATGGTAAACACCTAATGTGCCCCTTGTCACTTGTTTAGAATGTTGTAGGAAAGGATCTGAGAAACAATTTAGAGCCTTGTCTTGTGTTTACTTTGCCTAAGGAGGCTCAACTAGAGTGACAAGATAAATAAGGTTTTCATCCATCAAGTCCTATATCTTATGTCATAAACTAATGAATCTATTCATTGTGTGTTCTTGTGCCTTGTGAAAATCGTAGAATACATTCTGATCATATACATGTAGAAGAGGCTTTGTCGAATCAACTTCTTGAATAGGAGGGAGAGATATGGCATTGCATTCTAATATCTATTGTAAGACTCTAGCTAGAGATACTAGTATATTGGTAAATGCTCATCAAGGAGGTGGTGATAAAACCACTCAATGAGGGGGATCTGAAGATGCATTAACTATAGGCTGATTTTGAATTTTTCTATCATTAACCTTTACTTTATATGTGACTTTACTATTACTCTTATTTATTGTTTTTAATATGCTTGTGTGCTTGAGTTTTCCTATTTAAATTAATTTGAATTCCTTTTAATTTAGTGTATGACATAACTTAGTGAAGGAAGAAAACATTTTGAACATTATTGACTCATGAAAAACTAGCAAAAGACTTTGTTTAAAGAGATCATGTAATTCTTGATTGGCCATGGGCCTAGTCATTTTATCCAAGATAGTCTTATATCTAAGAACATAATTTATGAGATGATCATTTAACCTTTGTTTTTTCTATTCAACTTGGGAATAAAAAATCTTGTCACATATGTTAGTGCTGAAATAATCCAGGAACATGTTAGCTAAAGGATTGAATGCTTTGACCGATTGATTCAGTAGACTGTAGAACCATTGTAGAGCATAATTTTTCTAATATCCATGGAAATAGTGTGGTTAGTAACTAGTCATTTGGTACATATCCCAAGCATGTTGCATGAACATATCTCAAGTGTGTCTTTAGATCACCCTTGCCATCATATAGAGTGAGCTTGGGTTGAACAAAACCTAGTGGTAAGGGTGTAGAAGTAATATGGCATGCCAATGGTGTATGAAGTAGAGAAAAAGAGTCAAAATCTTGTGTTGTTATAGAGGCACCTTGCTCAATATTTATCACCTTGGATTAAGTATATTTAATCTCTTACATAAGGGAAACCATATTAGGTGGCAAAAATGTACTAGTTGTAATTAGCAGTGCCACATATGAAGGTTGGGTTGCTATAGGGGTTGTTGAGACATAACTTCCCCCATAGTGTCATTTTTAATTGGTTATTCTAAAGGAATGGAATACACAACTTGCTTATCCTTTTTAATCTACGTGATAGATTGTAAGATAATGTCATGATCTCAAGGTTATTCACTAAGTCTCTCTCTAAAACTATATAGAATTAAATCTTTGTTGATGACAACATTGTCATCAACAATAGGTGTAATTAGATAAATATCCCACCATGGTGGATCATGAAAATTTGTGTGTATATCATCATTATTATTATCATACTACTCATTTTCAAAATTATCTTCATGGAAATTAGTGTAATCTAGATATGTAAGATCTATAGTAGAAAACTGAGTTGGTTATTTATCCATAGTATATGGATAGGTTGGAGGAATATGGGTGAATTCAAGAGGGTTTCCACTAAGTATTTCACTTCATCTCAAAGGAAGAGATACAAGGAGCTTAGGTGGCATAAGGAAAATGACTTGAAAAATTAAAGAGAAGATTAAATAAATGTAATATAGGATTTGAAAATAGTAAACTAGAATATGCATAAAAAGGATATGAATCTCACTAACATGTAAGGTGACACCACGAAAACATAGGGATCTAGTATGTTTTACTAGGGTTTGAAATAAATGAATTTTAAAATTATTATGGTTAATTTTTTTAATTAAATGTGAAATTTTGATTTATATATCCAAGAAAAGTCAAAAGAATATTGCTAAAATTAGCAAAGAATTTTCTCTAGGGTTTTTAGGTTTTTACATGAAAACAAAGTAAGTCAGGTTCATCAAAATATTTAAATTATTTGGGAATAATGGAGTTTTATTCCTATTTTAGTTAATGGTCTATATTAATAAATTAGTATAGAATATATCAATTAATATAGTCCTGGTTTGTGCAACTATTTGTCTTTTTCACCTTTCTAAAAATAGTAGTAAGTAAGAAGAAATATAACTTAGCTATAAATAAGACTGAGACAGATGATACAGAGGTTGAAAATAGCTATGAAATATTGGAAAGTTATTTTAAACCTGAATCTAGCTTTCATTGAGTGAAAAGATAAGAGTGACAAAAAGTGGATTCTTTGGTGTCTATCATTGTTGTCCATTCCTACCATTGTTGTTCAAACTAATCACACATACTTGATACTTTTTGGGTAGTTGTATTGTGCCTATGTGATCATGCCTATAAAATATCGAGTTCTTTTTGTCGATGGAACTCATTATGAAGCTGATTTTATCACTTGAAAAAGAGGGGGATTAGTGTGAAAGATGTAATAAACATGCAATCCACAACCCTTATGTGGGAATGCTACCTACATACCAATCCTTTGAAGAGGGATAAATTCATATGTAGTTCTCCCACCTAGTGTGCTTTATATAATAGTGTGATATGGATGCAAATGTCAAATTGATAGTGTTTGAGGTGGTTAGGGACTAGTATGAGGATTTGAGTAGGTTTGTAGTTATGTTTGGTGACTATGTGAAAAAAAATAGGGAAGTTTGCCTTAGATTTTTGTTTGTATTATTTATTGATTTATATGTTTGGTCACCTCCTTTGGAAATGAGTTTTGAGTGTAATTTTATAGGGAATAATTGGTCATGGGTTAGATGTATGCATGCTAGATTGATCTAATTAAGGATAAGGATAGGATGAAAATGATCATTGGGGATCAAAATAAAAATGGATAGAATCACCAAAAATGGGATAACTCTCTATGGGGTGCTATAATCTAATTGGGGTGCTCCTTTCCTATAGGTTCAGGACTTAGGAGAATAAGATTGGCATGGGAAATACTATTTGGCTAAGGTGAAAGGACCATTTATAAGGCTCTAGTTGACTAGTAATGAGCAATAAGGTGTTTATAAAGGTCACAAGAGCATAAAAAAGGAATTATGGATGGGGTGTCACAAGCCACACTCAAACTAATAATTTGGACATTTTATATCACTACAATTTGTAATAACTATTATTTAATATTTGAAGGATAATAAAAAATGTTTATACATGTAGATCCCTCCACTATGGTTTTTCAAATGAAATATTTAATTACAATATTATTTCACCATTTTAATATATTATTGATGATGACATGCCATCACTTGAATACATTCTTGAATATGGCATAAATATGGTGAGTGAAAAACTAGATGATATGATACAAACATTAAAATAAACTTCTACATCCCATAAAACAACTTTTGTTGCAAATAAAAATCCTCAATTTTTACCAATGAAGATGAGACTTGAGGACATTATAGATTATTAGATCAATACAATATATAAAATAACTCAAAAATATGTGAGAAGAAAGAGAAACAAATGGATAATTGGAAGGTCTTTTAAGTTTGACTGTGTAGTAAAAATTCTTTTCATTGAACCAGTGGAGATAAAAAAAATACTGATATCCAAACTGAATGTAAATGCACAATATGTTCTTGAAAATTAGGAAAGGACCACAAAATACAACTTAAGTTAGACACAATTGAAAAATATTGTGGCAAATCTTATTTATCAATTGAACAAGATGGAAAAATTTAAAACACTCATAAATAAAAAGATGCCAATGAATGCATGCATGGTAGATATGCATTAGAGTATGAAAAAAATCAAAAACATATGTGACATCTTATTGATAAAGGAGGAATAATTACATCTCAAATATGAAAATTTATTCAACTAAATCACCATGCCAAACATATATAGTTCTCAACTATCTATCATATTCTCAAAATGGTAGACCTATATCTATTTTTTTAGATTATAAAACTCTTTTTTAACATAATGGACTTCATAATATTCCATAATCACATTGGTCATTTGGTAGTGCTTAGGATGTGGTAAAATGTCTTGTGATGATTGAGAAAGAAGATTTGAAAGAAAAAAGTTAAAAATGCAAGATTTATATCAATGTCCATTTATGAGGTCACAAAATTTGAAAACACAGCATGGGTTTGTATCCATGATTACACTTTTGAGAATAATTTAAGGACACCTCATTTATTAGTTATACGTAAAATGGTTTAAAATTACAATGCAGAAAACCTTTCCAAGTTACTTATTTTTAATTTGAAGGATATTATTGGGATGGATGATTATGTTATAACTATGAAGATGGTATGTGTTGGAGCTAATGGTGCAATAGTAATGCAGGGGAACAAAAATGGTTTGTGTGTTCGAATATAGATAACCGTTGCCCTGTATATGATTTTAATTCATTGCATAGTCCTCAAAATAAACTTTTCATACAAAATTGTAAACACTTTTGAAAATATTGCAATATTCAAGGAACTTATCCATGACTTACATGTTTATATGTCAAGCCATCCAAAAAGGTTTTCAGAGTTTCAAAAATTTACAATTGGGGTTACCGATAGCAAAAATATTCTACTAGATAATGATACAAGAAGGATTTCTGTGTATGTTCCTGTATGATGCATAATTTTTGAGGAATATCCATCACTAACATCTTTTATGTTTAAATACCATATAGAATTTGATAAGACAAATGATCTATTATACCATTTAACCAACTTGGAAATTATTTTGACACTATGTGGTATTCTCCCAATGTTTAATGAAATAAATTGTTTGATGAAACAAGATCAAGAGAGATTGATCTCTATTGTAGACTTCATACATTTGAGAAAAGAGGTTTGTCAGTCTCTTAATGTCTTGTATTTGGGATAAAATAGTTTTAATCTTCCTATTTTTTCTATTTGGAAAACTTTAAGAGATATTAAGAATTCAAAATCGTATTTAAATTTCAATATTCATGATCATCTTTGTATCTTCATGAATGGAAATGAAATACTACTGCACACATTCCAAAAATTAGTTGATTTAGTAGTATAATAAATTGAAGAATTCCATGTAACATGTATTCTTTACAAAACTGTGATAACAAAAACATGGATAAAATTTATAAAGATAAAGAGTAACTTGATTATGAAAATTGAATAATGGTTTCACAAGGATGAGTTGCTTGAAGCCATGACATTGGTGAATCCAATATTCTAGACAGTTGAGGATGCTAATGAATAATAAATAATTTATTTCTTAGATATATGGGCACTCTTATTAAACATTTTTTGAAGTCTGTAAATACCAATGGAGTCAAGATATAGGTAATTTGTAAAAATATTTATCGATAACACACTCTACCCTTTTCGGATTCACAATGATTGATCAATACAAGTGTTTAAAGGATCCAACTAAAAGTGGTGCTATTGCAAGGCTATGGAAAAAATTGTATCATAGTACCATCTTGAAGGAATATATAAGTGAATATTTTTTATTCTATGAACACTACCAAACAATGATTTTGGGTTCTGTGGAAGATGAAATATCCTTTAGTACTTTATCTTTTGTTAAATCAAGACTTCATAACAGATTAGACAGAAATTTAGACACATGTTTGAGATGGTATGTTTTGATTTATCCATTAGATGCATTTCCCTATCATAGAGCACTTCAAATTTTGAATTCACTTAGTCAAGGATAAGGAGTTACCAATACATCAAATGACATAGGTAATTTGGATATTGAGACTCTATATGCATAAGATATAATACATGTAAAATACAGTTATGAAAAAAAAGCTACTCAAAAACCATTTCAACTATTTGAATATTAGCAAGTCTTAATTTTCAATCCTTCAATTGATTTTTATATTATTATTTGTATCAAATATCATGTAAAATTTTTTATTATGTAAATTAAAAGAGTTTATAAATTGTGTTGTTGTATTATCAAATAGTTGTGGTATATTAAAATGGTCTAAAATTCAGGGTATATGTACAAAAAATATTTATTTCACAACATGAATTTATTTTTTTATCATTTCATGTGGTCATCAATATTACATATAAATGAATTATGATATTATCACAATACATCTTAAGTATTAAATATCTGAAATTAACAAGATAAAGACTTATATTTAAACTATGAAACTTTAATTTATAATATAAACTTTACAGTTTCAACATAACATATATAAAAATGCCCATAATAAAATTATAATGGATAAAATGCATAGAATAAAATAAAAATAAAGACTTTTATTTAATCTTGCAAACTTTAATTTACAATATAGCCTTTGCAGTTTCAACATAACATATATAAAATTTCATAAAATAGACTTATCATCGATAAAACACACATAATAAGAAGAAACATAGACTTTATTTAATCTTGTAAACATTAATTTAAAGTATAAACTTTTTAGTTTCAATGTAACATATATAAAAATGCACAAAATAAACATGTCATGCATAAAATGAACATAATAAAATACAAACAAAGACTTATATTTAAATTTGTAAACTTTAAGTTACAATAAAAAATTTCAAAATTTTATGTTTCAACATAACATATATAAAAACATCAATTCCATATTACTTGATCCATTTTCATTAACCAGAGATACATGCATTGAATATATATCATTCCATATGAGTTCTAGGTGTTGTTTAGATGCAGATGTTATGTCCTCAACTCCCCCTTCCTTGAATTCAAATGTAAAATACCTTCTCTAGAAATATCTTCAGCTACATCATTAATATTTACAACTATTTATATTTTTTCATGCGTTGCATATCCTACAAATAGTATAGAGGAATCTGTATCTATTTTTTCCTTCAGAAGAATATCTTGATCCATTCCATGCTCTTTGATGATCTTCCTCAATATTTTATTATGTTTGTTGACTAGCACAAGTTATTTTAAAAATGCAATTACTACATATAATCTATTCTACACCTTTTCTGGATAAATATTCAATACTTGTGATTCATTCTTGAGGTTATTATATTTAGACTATAATTTGAAAATTAAATTTGATCAGATAAAAAAACAAAATTATGATAAATAAAATGATAAAATATAAATCACTTACCAAAGCTTTATCCCTCTCTACATTATCAAGGTGGTAAATATTTTGGTCTATTTCCTATTTTTTGTATTAATCATGTGCCTCTACATTCAAATTTTCTAATCTATTAAGCATAACATATAAAACATTATCATTGTAGGAATTTTCCATAGAAATGGATCATGATTCAGCTCAATTCACTAACACGTCAATTTTGAACTAAACATTTTAAACTAAAAAATATAAAGAATATGTTTGGAAATGATTATGATAACACCCATTAATTTATTTTACCAAATCTTCTCCCTAAATCTCCCACTATTTTAAAATTTAAAATTAGCCTATATAATGTTTTCTAACATAGAAAAAGAATTATCTGCAAAAAAATTATTCATTACAAAGGAAGTCAATTCTTCAAGATATTGTTCGTCATCATTGTGTGGTTTAGGTGGTGAACTAGAAGAACCACATCCAAGTTTTTTTCAAGAGCCTTGAATTGATATCATTTAATAATATTGTGCACAACAAATCTATCTACAAGCCTTAAATTGATACCCTCAATGAAAAAATCATCAAGATCAATATTCAAGAAAAGTGTCATGGCACCTATTGTACCAAACACTCCACCCACATAAAAAAATGGGGAACTCCAAGGTTTTTATATGCATTGTTCTAACTCTAGCTATTTGCCTTGGAAAATTCTTCTCCCTAGTTTGTATGATGTAGGGGGGTGGGGGAAGTGGGCATGGATGTGGCATATTACTTCTTACTGAACATTGCCCTACAATATGAAACTCCATCATTAATCAATAAACAAACTTCATCAACTTTAAACCTAAATTAAGATGAAGTTTAGATACAATAGCCTTAATATCCATACTATGAGTTGCTACTATGTTTTTTTGTGGTGGATGTTTTGTAAGAAAATGCAAAGCTTCAATTTTTATCAAACACTTTGATTATCATAGAATCAAAAATTTAATTTAACATTAGGAAAGGGCATGGTATGGCTCTATAGCTCTACATATAACTCATATTTATCTACTATTGCTCACCTAAATGCCATAGTCACTATTGTCATGATATTAAATAAATGGGCATGCACCCTAGGTACATTGGTGGTCCACACCACCAATCCATCATCCATGTAATCATCTTGAATATGAGGTGTTCACTCACACAACACTCAGTCAACGGTGATGTAACATATCCACTAGTATCTATTTAGAATAATGTGATTTTTTTAAACAATGTATTATTTCATTAGATTTCACCACAAGAATATAATTAGTGATATAAATAAAACACTCTAAGTATGTAAATTATAAAATAACCATGTGACATCTACTTGTTATTGATCACTAGCATCATATAAATAAAACATAACTAATTAATGAAAGTAATTATAAATTTTCCAACTATAGTTGGTACATACATACAACCACTATTGTTAATGCACAATGAGTAAATAATTACATTTCATCGAGGATAATTTTTTAATAATAATAAATATAATACAAGATATAAGGCTCCATAGAGCATGTGTTTTTCAAACTCCAGTATCTATGGTAATCTCAAGTGTAGTCTCCAAATAAGTACTGTTGTGGGGAGGGAGAGCATCATTTGAATAATTTTCACACCTATCATGGACCATATATCCTCCACACAATCCCCTATTAGGGAATGAATTTCCCTTCATGGATGAGTAGATAATGATGGTATAGGAATTTAGAGAGATGAGCTAGTACCTGTGTACTATAAGATTTATAATACATGATGTGTACCACAAAGAAATTACATTCTAACATGATATCACATAAAAATATAAATCACGCATATGAAATGATAATGTCTAACTAAATATTAAATTGGCCAAAGTTTTCAATAGTTATTTATCTCTAGGATTAATCAGATTCATACACACTACTTCATCAGATTATGCTCATTTGGCATTGGTGATGCTAGTAAGTTAGTGATGTCTATTTGACTACTTAGTACTACAAATACAAGATTTGGTTAATATAAATATAACCAATAGATTCATATAGATCACTTCTTATTAGCAGGCATAAAACATGCTCAACATAGGAATAATCAAAATGCATACATTTAGTCCATCAAACATATGAATAAATCTTCACTATATTATTTATCACATAGCATAATAAGTATAGTTTATATCAATCAAGTATATATATAATATAGTAATAAGTATATTCAATTATGATACACTCTATGATGAATGATAATATCATAGTCCATTATTCATATCTACCACTACTCAATTACAAATATCCAATCATAATAATTATAGAGAATCAAATAGCTCATAAACCAAGTTATATTTCATATGAACATAATCTTTCATTTATACATCATGTTATGTTTTTAGGATGTTGTATTAATTTATCTATAGTTTCTTGACCCTCGATGCCCTATGACTTTTTCTTACAATCAATAAAATAATAGTTATAGGCACACTACCCAATACACCAATTTATGATATATATTTATATGAATACCTAAGTTCATATATAGATATATTTCCTATATGTATGCCCTTGTACATATTAACTATATTCATACTATGTTTTGCATATTAAGTACTCAACAATATATCAATATTTTATGTAAATATCAACAACCATTTATAATTCTAACCAAATACTTCACATTATTTCAACAATTATTATACCTTTTCTATACACAAAATACATTGATGAACTACTATAAGATATTAATATTCTAGTATTTAGTTACCAAATCGATACAATTACCCACCACTGGAATACATTTTTTATTATATAATTGATTTAGACATAGTTATTAGGGTAAAGAGTGACAACATTTCCTGTAAGCATCCCATACCACTTACATGAAATGTTATCTCAAATCAAATAATTATCCTAGTTTCCCACTATTTAATATCATTTTAGTTTCCCTTTATTTTTTTTCATAATCGTGATAATCTATCCTAATCGTAATTTTATTATGACTCCAGTTTCATATTGACTCAAATAATTCAATCAATTCTTCACTTAGTTTTTGATCAAGTAGTGAAGTATTTTCATTTAGTTCTAATAGCTTTATAGTGATTTGATTTAAAGATATAATTCATTTTTATTTTTCTATCAATGCCACTTTAGACATTTATTTAAAATATTCAAAAAACTAAAGCATATAAATAAAAAAAATTACCAAATAAATCAATATAAATAAAAATATTACTATGATTCCATTGGGCATTGAGAATTAAGAAGGCAAAATAAATAAATAATAAAGAAAAGGGTTTAAATGAATTAATGATCACCTAGAGAGTGGGGTGATTAGTGATTAATGAAGAGCCACATAATAAATGGATCAATAGCCAAACAATAATAAATTGTGAATAAAAGTTGCTAAGAGAGTCAACTTAGGTGGGGAATTAAGTTTGGAATTTATTGCAGAATTACCAAATGCACCTTTTCTTTTCCTATTTCCAAATGAACCTTGATAGACAAATGGAGCCATAGTATGGAAAGTGTACAAGAGTGAAATTAATAAATATATTAATTATTAATGCTAATAAGGGGGTCCAATGGCTATAAGGTAAGCAAAGTCTGATATTTATCAAATTGTTTTCTTAAAAAAATTCAATCAAAATCCATATATTGACTAACATAGAGATGAAGTTATGCAACTAGGCATAGAAGATAGAACTAGGATGACATAGCTAGGAACAACAATCTAGTTTTAATTTTGTAGGGATTCAACATATAATAGACTTCTAAGTTACTATGCCATACTACTAAATCACTTGGTTTGGGTAGATAAACTATTAAAATTTGTTTTTTGGTTACATTTGTATGAGGCAAATGGTATTATTTTTCTAGAATTGTGCTTAGGTTATGATCAGATTATTTTCAAAGCTAATAATTACTATTTAGTTTTATTTTATTTTGGTTTTATCTGAGTTCATACAAATCTTCAAACATAGACTATAATGATATCAAGAAAGCATTTAAATTTGCACACACATATCTAGATACAAATAATTTTAGACTAACATCTGTCTAGGTATATATATACAATAATGATTTCTATAACAAATCTCAGTTTCTATATAAATCAAACCATCTATATAGTCCTATGTATTTTTAATGTTAAGCAGACTTCAAATCAAGTAATACAAAGGATAAATATATCAAAAGATGCATGATTCATACCTTTATAGTCTTCATTATTTTTAAATAATTAACACAAATATTTTTATATCGACCCTATTTATTCTTAAATTCAACATAGATTCCACACCAGAGTTAATAATATTACCTACCTCATAAAAGCTTCCAAAATGACATGAACCAAAAGATTCTTTACATAGCCCCCCCTCTCTTCTCCTATGCACGCCATCTCCTTTTATCTAATTATTTCTCTTTTCCTCCAATACTCCTCTTTATCATTATTTCTCATGCAATCATAAATCTCCTTAGTTTATATTTTTCTAAAAACTTCCCAAGTTTCCAAGCTTTCTACTTTTCTATAATTTTCCATTCTCCTTTAAAGCTTGTTATTTTCTCCTTTTTCATTTTTGTGTTTTTTTTGCATTTTTCCTATATATATCCATAATTATAATTCAATATAATATAATTTTTTATCTGTTTATATTAATTAATTATTAAAAAAATTAAAAAAATTGTTTTGTTAAATCATCATGACTTAATGATAATAGGATTAATATAAATTCAATTATATTATGAATTATAATAATGTAATTATTGTGTTATTAATATGTTATATAAATTATATAATATCTTTTGTTATCTATTTATATTAAAGTCTTAAGACATATAATGACATTCCTAAATATTAAAGGATAACTAGTTAACATTTCAAATACAAGAGGTTTAGTTTATATATGGTAATACTATATACTACTTACTCAAATTTACATTCTTGAAAAACATTAATAATAATTAATACAATGGCACAACATAAACTTATAGTAACATTATATATAACAACCATAATGCAATCACACAAGATTAATTCCTCATAATCATTAAACTAAGCTAACGCACAACTAACATACATAAACGATTATATAAATATAGACAACATCATAATGTACGAATGCTAACAATTAAAACTATGCATTTAATGTATATTATTTAACATGGTGTGTACATGTGTTCTAGCCATTCCTCTATTGTCCCCCAACACCTCCATATACATCACCCTTTTTGATGATGTTCTCCCTTCATCATGCTTTGAGGAATGGATCTCTCCTGCATCAAACTCACAAAAAGAATGTAGTTCATCCATAATATTATGACATATATCATAAAATATTATTGTAATAACAAATTAACTTGATCAGAATGTAAATAATATACAATATAGTTAGCTCATAGAAATGAAATCATGTAATCAAAATAACATATAACTATCCCATAATAGGATATGACTTACACCTTAGTTTAATAATAACCAAATCAAATTAACAACCATAAAAATCCATGGAAAATCAAGTAAATTTGCTTAGTTAGAAATCCAGATGTAACATCCTTCCCCCTAAAGCTAGTCATCATCCCAATGAAACTTATTCAAATATTAATTATGAATTAAAAATAGTTTTTAGTAGAAAAATAACATAATATAAAGCATCAAGTCAAGTAAATATATGTGTAAATAACTTGTATAAATCATCATAGTCCTCCCAAGGAACAATATCCTTAGAGTATTGTTCTCATAATATCTTGCACTATGACATCTCTCTATTATGCAAACAAAGTTTATGAGTGTCAATTACTGTAATTGGTTCTACCATGACCACCCTATGATCCAAAATCTACAAAGCATTTTAATACAACACATGCAAAAGATTGACTATATACTTTTTAAGATAACAAATATGAAAGATATTATGCAATAGAGCTAGGGCTGGTGGAAATTTACTCCTATATGCTACAGGATTGACTAGTTTTAAGACCTAGAATGGTCCTCAATATATTGGTGAAAGTTTTGTTGACTTAATTAAGCTCTTATGTGGATTAACCCATAAGAACACTTTATCACATAAAAAAAATTTATATCTATTCTATTCATATCAACATAACTCTTCTACCTATCATTGACCTCAGATAATATCTACCTATTTAGTTTAACTTGATCTTCCATTTTTGAAAACATCTCAGGTCTAAAAACTACCTTGTCTTCTATCTTGTCCCAATTGATTGGTGTCTTGCACCTTCTTCTATACAATTATTCAAATGGTGTCATCTTCAAAGCTGATTGGTATAAGTTATTATAAGAAACATCAAGTAACAAAACATAATTTTCCCACCTGTATATCTAATCCATGTAATACACATGTATAATATCCTCTAACACATGATTAACTCACTCAGTCCAACCATCAATATTTTAGTGATATGCAATGATAAAGTTTGATTACGTACCTAAATTTGAATTTAGAGTTACCTAAAATATAGAAATAATATTTGGATCATGATATAAAATGATATTATTTATAAATCCATGTATCTAATATACTTCCTTTAAAAACCTTTTTATAAGAATGGGTTCATCATATGTTAAATTACCTAGTATAAAATGAGCCATCTTGCTTAGCTAGTCAACTACTACCAATATCATGTCATGTGTATTTCATGACAATGGTAAACCTTAGACAAAGTCCATACTAATCACCTGCCACTACCATTCTAGTGTGTCATGTGGATATAATAATCTAGTTGCATGCACATATTCATCCTTCACTTGTTGACATTTCAGACAAGCTGACACAAAGTCTACTACATATTTCTTGATTACCTTCTAGAAATAAAGTGGTCTAAGCTCTTTCATGAGCTTGGTTACTTATAGATGTTTTAAATATAGGGTATTTTGTAGTTCTTTTAACACTATGCTCCTTATATTCTCTTAATCTTGCACATATATTCTTCTATTTTATTGTATAAGACTATCATTCTTTGATCTAAATCCTTTACACTTAGGATTCATAGCATTCTTAGTTATCACTTTCTTGACATAATCATAGAATTCATATCCTAGTGGGAATTTGATCACTTGATCTTTGAAAGTAATCTTGATAGTATCCATGGTTGATATGTACCTCTTAAGACTTAAGGCATCAACTTCTCTATTTTCCTTATCTTTGATATAATTGATATCAAAGTCATAGTCAGAAAATAAATCTAACCAATGTCTCTAGTGAGAATTTAGATTCAATTAGGTGAAGATGTACTTGAGTCCCATGTTATTTTTCTTGAGCTCAAATAATTTTCCCAATAAATAATGCGTCCAAACATGCAAAGTATGCATTATTTCTACATGTTTTAGGTCATGAGGGGAATAGTTCACCTCATAAGGCTTCAACTTGCTTGATTCACAAGCTACCACTGCACCATTGTACATAAGGAATCTTCTAAGTCCATCGCTAGATGCATCTATGATTACCAAAAATTAACCATTGGGATTAGGAACTCTTAGTACTAGTGCTAATGTAAGCCTCATTTTCAATTATTGAAAAGCTAATTCATACTTATTTGATCAAATAAAACTTTGGTTCTTTAGTTGTAGAGATGTAATTAGATTATTTATCTTATAAAAATTTAGAATGAACTTTCTTTAATATCCCACTAATCCCATGATACTTATACCTCATCCATATTCTGTTGAGGTCAACATACCCCCCCCATTTTATAAAATTTGGACCCTGGAGATATTTCAAAGATTAACCTTGAAAGCATGGCCTAATTTGAATATTATTAAAATTTGAAGATCATCCACTTTGATAAGATTGGCTTACTAAGTTATGTTTTGCTTTAAGTTTGCCTAACATTGCTAATAATTGGTCATGTCTTAAAGTTGCATGTTTCATGGCGTCCTTGCTGATAGATTCATGTTTTAAAACCTTGGTATAAACCATGGGTTCAAATTTTAATTTGGTGGGAATAATTATCAAGAACATTTTTATTTTTGACTTAAGCCCAATTTTTATGTTAAGGCTTGGTCGTGTTTTATAACATGACCAAACCTTAGCCTAAAAATTATGCCTTAGTCCCTCCTTATTTCCCCCATTTTTTTTATTTTCTATATTTTTAACGTGGTCTAATTTTATGATAGCAAGGTCCTTTTAATTTTCTAAAAATGGTCTATTTATTATCTACTTAGCCTAAAGCTTTAATTTTAAGGCTCCATTAATATTTATCAACACGAACAAGACCTTAGTCCAAATGCCTTAGCTTATGTTTCTTTTATACTGGGTCTTAACATAAATATCATGCATTTTGTAGGATCTAACAACTCATGCTTTATTATACCTTTTTATCCAACACTGTGAGGAAAACCCTAATAAACTAAACATTAAGTGATTCAGACCAATCATGTTCAATCATTTAGATCATGATCAATGTTTCATGCTTCATCATGGACCAAATATTGGATGAAACAAAGATAACATTAAAAATTCAAAGGCCTAGGGAGTTCCATGGAGGCACCACATAGTACTGTCACATTTGAGACTTAAAAGCAAAGGGTCTCACTTATTAAATGAAACCAATGGTGTGTGACTACTCAGATTTGAATCAAATGCCTCTTGCTTCATCACATTTTTTAATCAGATGAAAAGAATTGAGTCCAAAATATCAAGAATCTCTATGGAGTCACCATACAGAACTCTCACACTAGGATATAGGAGTTTGATTACCTTAAATTTGACATTTACACAATCATCATTTGACATTTGCAAGGACATATTTGACATCTATGTGACCATTAAATTTAAGCCCATCAAATTTAAGAACTTCATGAGCTTAAAATTAACATCCACATGACCATGAATTAATGTCCATGAGGATGTATTTTATGTCCACAAGGCCATCAAATTTAATCTAATGGATTATTTTACTCAAGACCAAGATATACTCCAATATGTTGTTAAAAATTCATGAATTACATTGAAAACTAATGGAACACCTTGGAATATGCTCAAACACTTGAGATATTTTAACTACAAATAATGAAATGATCTCATAGTCTAAATATATGCAAAAATAAATTTAGTTTATGTTTATTTCCTAAGGTCCCCATTACATTTATTTAAATGCCATGAACCTTAGGCTAGAGAATTATACTAAGTCTTATTTTAAAAGGATCCTTGTGACATAAACATAGCCCAAATGTTTTTAACTAAATATTTTATCATGTTTATTAATTCAATAAAACCCTATGCCAAAATCTATCATTTTGGTCCTTATATCACTTTGACCCCTTTGTGCATGTTTTAAGAGCTTAACATAAGTATTTTAATACAAGGTATGTGTTGTGTTTATTAGATACAACTTAAACTTTGGATTAAAATATTTAGCTTAGTCCACTTTTTGTATAAATCCTAAAACACTTAAGCATAAACACTTTATCCTATAGATTATTTCTTGTTTAATAAACACAAAAAAAATCTTAGCCTAATGTATATAAATCTAAGTCCCTACCTAAATAACAATGTTGATTAAATCTTGTGCATCCTGTAGGATATAATGGTTCATGCTTCATCATACCTCTTGATATAATAACATGAAATCATTGATAAATTTTCAACAAAGCTTTGAGATCCCATGGGCTTAACACATGGTAAACATGCATTCAATATGTGATTGACAAAGGTGTTATATCTCAAAAATCCCATGGAGGTGCCAAGTGGCATAATCATAGGGCTTGGTACCAAAAGTAACCAATAGAAAGTAAGGGCTTAAATCATAATCAATGGCCCGTGCTGATCTAGGATCTTGATCCAATAATTTGAAGTAAAAGGCATATTCTAAATTCCAACATCTAGTGCTTCAAAGGCATATATGAAAAATTCCATGAAAAATGCTAGATAGATGCCAAATAAGTGATATGTAAGCACAAAGCACTAAAGTAAGAGATCTTGTGTGCTCAAAATGCAAAGGTATACAGGCAAAGGTCAATATGAAATTTGAGGCATGTATAAACCTAGGTATAAATAAGCTACCACCATTAAATCTCTAAAGCCCTAAGACTTACATAAAAATCCCTAAGTGAACTCAGATAGTTTACATTAAATGTAGAAGAAATTTAATTATGATTTTTAGCACAAAAAGGACAAACCCGTAAACCATTTGTCATTTGATTGAGAATAATTTGTAAGCATGGAAGTCATGGTTTCTTAGAGATAACAATTGAGGGATGACATAGAACTGTATCTATCTATAGACCATGAGGGGAAGGTTTTTAAGGATACTGACCTAGAGAATACAGCCTTGAACACTGGTAACAAGAATTCATCCAAGGTCTTCTAGACCATTGAGGAGATGAAAACCATCAACAAAGAAGAATAAAGGATTACCACAGTTAGTAGGAGGTACTATGACCTAGTTTCAGTTCAAATGGCTAGTTTCCATCATGTTATCACCAAACTAGAGGTTCTCCATTACATTGATATCCTTCCATTTTTATAGATTTTAAAATTTAAAATGACTAGATCATTCATGAGGGTATCCCCAAAAGACTTGCATATATTTCCCCCTTAGAATTTGAGATGTATTATAAACTTTTAAAACCCCATGTGGACCTATGATCCAAAACTCATATGTTTTGATTGATAGATATTTCAAGAACATGAAAATAACACAGTAACAATGAATTCTCTAAGAAGAGATGTTCTATTACTCAAAATTGTAATATCACTATATGCTTATCAATGGGAAGAGATGTCTAATTTTCATTTCAGATTACATATTCATTTATACATATTTTGAAAGTAGGAGGAAGATGTGGAAGGTCATGAATATTGAGGGAGATTAACTAGTTTGACTTCCATGATTTAAAACAATACAGAATTTAAGGATTTACTATTTTTAGAAACTTACAATTTTTAGACTGCACTACTAAAATTAAAATTTGGGGCACTTCTATTGGGTTTTTGAGGGGAAAAAATCATTTATCATATCTTCATTACATCTCACCATGTTTTCCTCATTCTTAGCTTTCCAAAAGTTCAAACGATGAGTCAATTGGAGCTATGGTGAAAAATTTATGGCTCTCAAATGTTCAATCATCAATTGGGTTAGAACCATCACCCAAATTGTCACCTAAATTATTGCTCAAATAATTCATCCCTCCTTAAGAATCAAAGGTCCATATTACATCAATATTCCTCATCAGTTTTGGTATTTGTTTCTTAATTTGATTCTCTATGAGCCACTCACCTTGGTGGCTAAGTTGGCCCCTTTTGACCACCTGATAAAGTTGAATGGAGCATCCTCTTGTTTTCTTCATCTAGGTTTCCATAATCTGATCCTCCTCCACTAGAGAAAAACTTTGTGGATCAATATCATTAATGTATAGTTGTTATACTATGATTGAAGTGTCCAACAGAGGTGGATGATATGATCTGAGGAGCTCCACATTGAATATTGGATGCAGACCAAGGTAGGCTAGTAGGTTCAACTCAAAAGCATTTTCTCCAACCATTTTGGTGATGGTGTAAGGACCATCTCATAGAGGCCAAATTTTTTTGTGTGGCCCTACAAGTTGTTCCTTCTGAAGCCGCAACCAAACCTTATCACCCACAGAAAAATAGTGTGTAATCCTATGTTTGCCATGGAATTAATTATAATTCTAATTCATCTTCTCCAAGATGTCATGAACTTGTTTATAGATGTGTTACATTTGTTCAATGAACTTTATTGCTTATGCTACCTTAGATCATCCATGAGGTGTGTATTCTATGATGGACAATAAAATGACTATATCAATTGGTGCCATGGATTGGAACCTAAAGCATACTTTGAATGGATTGTGCTTGGTCAAGTTATGAAGGGCCTGATTATATCCATGTTGTATGAAAAGAAGCCCCTCATCCCATGTGTGTGAATTTTTGGAGTGATACATCTAAATCATGTGAACAATCAAGCGGTTCACCACCTCTATCTAACCATTAGTCTATGGATGGAAGGATGTGGACTTCATCATCTTGGTATCCATCATCTTCTATAGAGTGGACTAGAAGATGCTCGGGAACCAGCTATCTCAATCTAAGACAATGGACTTGGGGAGACCAAAATGGAGCCATACATGACTAAAATATAGTTGACTAATTTCTTCAGTAGATATATTTTTATTACAAGCAATCCTGATAGCCATTTTTGAAAAATGATCAACTACAACAAAAATAGAATCCTTTCCATGTTTTGAAGTGGCTAAACCTGATAGAAAATCCATTGAGACAGATTCCCAAGGCCGGGTTGGTTATGGCAATGGCATGTATAATCCTTGCTTCTTATTTCTTGGATTGGATATTACACATGGGGTATAAGATTTGAGATACCTTTCCATATCCTTTCACATATGGGGCTAGTATAAGTTTTTTTAAAGAACTACCAATGTATTTTCTACACCAAAGTGTCCAGTTGTCCTACTGAAATGTGCTTCCCATATCATCTTTTGTTGCTCTATAGCTGGAACATAGATGTGCCCCATATGACAGAGGACATTATCTTACAAATATAAATTAGAAACATGTTTACCTTTTTTAAGCACCTAATATGTATTAGGAAAGGTAGGATCTACTTCATATAGAGCACCCCAAGTGATAGTCTCATGTCTGCATAGGTAAAAAACTATTGTGAGTGCAGTAATTGGTGGGTGGATTAGATAATCTATTACTGTTTTTGAGCTCCCCTTTTATTTTTGATTATCAAATGGAATTTTCATATATGTGTGGCCCACTTTTGGTGCCTCTCATTTCATAGTTTGCTCTATGTCTAGATGAATTCCAATGGTTTGTGGTCAGTGTGGATGACTGTCTCTTTCCCCAAGATGTAGTGTTTTCATTATTTGTAGGCTTACAGAATGACATAGAGATCCTTAACATACAGTAGATATTTCTTGATTGTATAAGTGAAAAATTCAATATGATATGCAATAAGATGGCCATGTTGCATAATGATAGCTCCCATGGCATATTTAGATGCATCTGTCATTAACTCAAAAATTTGATGCAAATCTATCAAGGTAAGATGTAATGTCCCCATTTTAATGGTTGGCTTACTCAATTTATAGCACACTTACTATTTGTAGTAAGTTAATAGGATGCAACGGAAGCCAATTTTTATGATTAGATTTGATGCTCCTTGCTGAGAGCTTTTTGGCAAGCTATCACTTACACCATTCAGAGTCCAATTGCTAGTATTGTTTGGGACCTGAAATGCTAAAAAAAGGTAACATTTAACCCAGCTGAAAGACATTGAGTGTCACTTTAAACATTTACTTTATGAGGGACTGTTTCACATCCTTTATCCCACATTGCTCAAGTGAGTTGAGTCACCCCTTGGAGAAAGGATAAAGGGAAGTGCTTGTGGATTCTTTGGGGGGGTTGGATAAGAAGAAAGAATTGTTGCACTTGTAACTTAATTGGGCATTTGACAATGTCTTTCTCATCTGTATCACTCTAAACATCAATCCTTGGGATTGGTCTTTAGAGTTTGTGCCTTTAACCACTGTAGCATCTGTACCACTATAGCAGTTGTGCCACTATAGCAACCATACCACTGTAGCATCCATATCACTATAGCAGCATGTCACGATAGTAACTCCATCACTATAGCATATGTATGTAGCCAGGTGAGTCTGTAGTTTTTTTTAGAGTCCATAGTTTCCTGCCTATAGAGTCTGTAGATTTTTGCCTGCAGAGTCCATAGTTTTCTATAGAGTCCATAGTTTTTTGCCTGTAGAGTCTGTAGATTTTTGCCTGTAGAGTCCATAGTTTCTGTAGAGTCCATAGTTTTTGCCTGTAGAGTCCATAATTTCCTACCTATAGAGTCCATAGATTTCTACCTACAGAGTCCATAGTTTTCTGTAGAGTCTATAGTTTATTACTTACAGAGTCCATATATTTCTACTTGCAAAGTCTGTATTTTTTGCAGAGTCTGTAGTTTCTACCTACAAAGTCTATAGTTTCCTACCTATAGAGTCCATAGATTTTAGCCTATAGAGTCCATAGTTTTTATCCTATGGAGTTCATAGATCTTAGCCTATAGAGTCCATAGATTTCTGCCTACAGAGTCTATAGAAGCTCCTACAGAGTCCATAGATTTGGCTATAAAATCTATAGAAGCTCATGCAGAGTCCATAGATTTGGTTGCAGAGTCTGTAGAAGTGGTCTGTAGAGTTTGTAGATCCAGTCTGTGGAGTCCATAGAAAACCCAACCTGCATAGTTTGTACTTATGTGGGTCGGAGAAAAAATGAAACACCTTTGCCACTTGCTAGGATATCCACTTGAAATAATGTTCATACAATCACTAGGGGGTTTAGTGAGTCACCACGTGACCGACATTGTACTCATTTACTCATTTTGCAATTAATACAAATATAGTGTGTTGGTTATTTTAGCTGTGTGTATCTATGCTTGCAATTCTATATTTATGTTACATGCATTAGTCTTTATAAAACACAAAAAAGCAATACCAACAAATCTACTAGAGTCATAAAGAGTCCCTACTGGGTTAGTTTTGGGTGCAATCAGGGTGCCCATTATAGTGTTATTAGAGCTTGTTATTCATGCCATCTTGTGAGGTTTCATGCATCCCACACATCAGTACTTCTTGAGGAGAAACCAAACAAACCCAAACTTACAAGTTTTTTCATAAATTGAGGAGGGTGAGCCCCTTTCATCACTAGCCATGGGTGACCGAGATGGGGAAGGGGGAGAACCTAACACGAAGATGATGCTCAGTGATCTTGCTAAGGGGGAAAGGGAGCTTTAGACCACATTATAACAGATGGCTCTAGTAATTACACAACACCTGACTAGAGTAGATCAAAGCAACAATGCAAACTAGGGTAATAATTCTAACCAGGTAGGTGGATTAGGTAATGGAGGTAATGGAGATGCATTGATTAATAGAGGAGCCCAGACATATGCTAGAGAAAGTTTTTCTATAAGGCCACTCATGCCACAATTCCCTCTTAGATAGAATGACTAGGATAATGATGGTCCTACATAGTAAGAAATATAGGACCAAATACTGGAGGATTGGAGAAATGCTAGACCAAATTTTTAGGGTGAAATGTCCTTCAAGGAGTATATGGATGTTAGACTCAAGCATATGCCCATGAGAGGGAATAGGTAAAAAAATTATGAGATGAGGAAAAAGTTGGGAAAGTTGTCCATTTCATACTATGATAGTACAAGGAAGACTTCAGTGTGAGCATGGGTCTAAAAATTAGACACTTATTTTCAGCTTAATCCCATGCCTGAGGAGGCACTTGGATGGAAGTGCCCATGAGTGGTGGCACCATGGTATGGTCACGCTTGGCCATAGCCAGATAGATACTTATATAGAGTTTATTGAGAGACTCATTGATAGATTTGATACTAAGGACCCAAAATTGCATTTCAAGGAGCTAGTTCAACTTAAACAGTGGGGTTCTGTGGAGGCCTATATCATCGAGTTCTAAAAGCTGGTAGTATTGGTGATAGATATATCAAAAATGAGAATGGTTGTTCTTTTCATGGATGGGCTTTCTGATCCCTTGTGAGGATGGGTAAAGGGACACAACCCCTCTTCACTACAAGAGGCTATTAAGAAAACAAGAGACCTAGCATCTTCTTCCTATAGGAGTAAACTTCACTCTAAGGACTCTCATTTTTAGGAAGGATAAATAAAGGAAGATTTTTCAGAAGGAACCTCAGTGGCCTAAGGGGGAAACTAAAGGGTTGAACAGTGATACCCTCAACAAACTTAAGAAGAAAAAACTATGTTTTCATTATAGGGAGCCATGAAATCTTTCCCATGAATGTCCACTTAAGCTGAAGGCTAAGCCAATGGAGTATTTCTCAGTAGATAAATCACCTTCTAAAGATAAGGAGCAGCATTCAGATCTAGAATCTAGTCAGGGTGATAGTGCTGCTAAGGAGAGTTCAGATGATGAGAAGTCTCTTGCTTGGTTGATAGGCATCTAAAAGGCCATTACCTTTAAGGTAAGAGGGATGATTCAGGGGCAGCTTTTGGTTTCCTTGATCGACATAGGGGCAACACATAATTTCATCGACACAAAATTGGTGGCCAAGAGAGGTCTTCAGACTGAAGAACATGTAGGGTTCAGAGTCATGGTGGCCAATGGCCACAAGTTATTATGCACCTAGAAGATTTCAAAATTTTGCATCAGATTGGGAGGAGATTATGAGTTGAAGGATGATTTCTATGTAGTTGACATGGGAGATTATGATGTCATCTTGGGAATGATGTGGATGGATTCTCTGATAGAGTTCAACTTCAACTTGGCTAAGCTAGAGATGAGGTTTCAGCATCAGGGTAGGAAGGTGGTCCTCTAAGGTTTAACTAATGGGGGGCGTAGGGTGGTATCCTTGAAAAAGATGGAATGGTTGTTTAGACATGATGATGTCGAGTGGGCAACTAAATGTTTGATCATGCCTATGCCTCTAGAGTAGCAGGTAAATAGCTATCACCTAGAGATACATGAGTTCATTTCTAGGCATGATAAGGTGTTTGGTAGCATTCCACATGGGGTTCCTCCTTAGAGGGGTATAGAGCATGTTGTTGAGCTAGAAGAGGGGGCTAAACCAGTCATCATCACCCCTTACCACCATCATAAAAAGCACAAGGATGAAATAGATAAGTCAATAAAGGAGCTATTGGATATGGGGCATATTAGGCCCAACAAAAGTCCCTTTACTTCAGTAGTTGTTTTGGTGAAGAAGAAGGATGTGACAATGCATATGTGCATTGATTATAGAGCTCTCAATAAGAAGAAAATTCAGAATAGGTACCCCATCCCTAGGATTGATGAGCTAATTAATGAGCTACATGGGGCACAATATTTCTCTAAGATAGACTTACATTTAGGATACCATCAGATCAGGATGTGAGTGAAGGACATAGAAAAAACTACCTTTCAGTGTCATTACGGGCACTTTGAGTTTTTGGTTATGCCATTTGGGCTAACCAACGCTTGAAATACCTTCTAGAGTTGTATGAATCAGGTGTTTAGAGGGTAGCTCCAAAGATTTGTATTGATATTCTTTGATGACATCTTGGTATTTAGTAGGATGTGGGATGAGCACCTACAATAATTAGAAGAGGTGCTAGTCATTTTGAAGAAGGAGTCAATGTATGCCAAGGAATCAAAGTGCAAGTTTAGCATGACCAAGTTTCTCTACCTTGGCCATATTATCAGTGTAGAAGGAGTTTGGGTGGATCCAGAAAAGATCAAGGTGGTTTATTGATCGGCCCACTCCAACCAGCCTTACACAACTCAAAGGATTTTTTGGATTATGTGGATTTTATAGGAGATTTATGAAGGGCTTTTCATAGACTATAGCACCATTAATAGATCTCACCAAGAAGGGTGATTTTGTATGGATAGAGGCAGTGCAACAGTGTTTTGAACATTTCAAGTGGGTGATGTCTTCATGTCCTGTTCTAGCTCTACCCAATGTCACAAATCCTTTTGAGCCTCATTATGATGCATCGAGTGATAGGATTGGAGTAGTATTGATGTAAGAGAAGCACCCCATTGCTTTTGAGAGTAGGAAGCTACTAGGGGTGGAGAGGAGCTATTCTATTTATGATCGGGAGATGTTGGCTGTCATGCATGCCTTGGCCAAATTCTGATCCTACTTGGTTAGAGGGAAGTTTTTGATCAAGACGGATCACAACAACATAAATTATTTCATGGGTCAGTGAGACTTAAATGATAGGCAATAGAAGTGGGTCACTAAATTGTAGGATTATGACTTTGACATTGAGTTTGTTAAAGGAAAGAAGAATGTAGTAGCTGATGCCTTATCTAGAAGACCTCACATTGTGCTCTTGCAGAGATTTTAGGAGATTGGTGGGCTAAGATTATAATAGAATATGCTAGAGATGCTTGGGCATTGGGAGTAGTTTTAGGAACTATATAGGATGATCACTATGAGGTGATAGATGGGTTGATTAGGTTTTAGGATAGAATTTATTTAATTCCATTATCACCCTTAAGAGAGATGATATTGAGGGAATTTCATGATGCACCTACGTCTAGGCATCTAGTGGTTTTCAAGAGCTACAGGCAGATCTAAGAGTGGTTCTCATGAAGAGGGCTCAAGGATGATGTTCAGAGGCATGTCAAGGAGTGTGCAGTTTGTCAATAGAATAAGGAAGAGCACACGTTTCCTACTAGTTTACTACATCCCTTACCCATTACAAACTGAAAGTGGAAAATCATTTCTATGGACTTCATCACTGGCCTACCCTGAGTGTAGGGAAGAGATTACATTTATGTGGTGGTAGATAGATTGATAAAGTTTGCTCACTTATTTGATATCCCCTCTACTTATACAATAGCTCAGGGGGTAGATGTGTTCTTCAGGGAGGTTTTCAGGCTGCATGGGTTATCATGATTTATTATTAGTGATAGGGATAGCAAGTTCATAAGCACTTTTTGGTGGGAGTTTTTTAGGCTGTGTGGTACAGACCTTACACCTAGTATGAGCTACCATCCCCAGACAGATGGGAAAATGGAGATAGTAAATAAATGGGGGGAAGGTTATTTGCAAAACTATGGGATTGCACAACAGAGAGCTTGGGTTAAGTGGTTACACATGGGGGAGTATTATTACAATACCACACATCACATGACCATCAAGATGACTCCATTTATGGCATTGTATGGGTATGAAGCTCTAAGCTTCATGGATATGGCTTTGGGGGACAACAGAGTGCCCAAAGCTAAAGGCTTGTTGAAGGATAGTCAAGATATCTTGAGAGCACTCAAAGAGAATATACAACAGGCTCAAAATTAGTAAAAGTTGTATGTTGATCAGCATAGGGTCAAGTGTAGTTTCAAGGTAGGGGACATGGTTTATTTGAGGCTATAGCCATATAGACAGTCATCACTCAAGAAGAGAAGAGTAGAGAATCTTAAGCCTAGATTTTACGGCCCCTACAGGGTGATTCAAAGAGTGGGTGAAGTCACCTATGAACTTGAGCTTTCAGAGGGCAGTCAAGTGCACAATGTTTTTCATGTGTCTAGGCTTAAGAGGGACATTGGTTAGGGTGTGGTTCCTACTGTAGATTTACCCCTTTTTGATGAGGAAGGGAGGCTCGTGTTAGAACTTGAGGCTATTTTGGACACTAGAGAGAGGAAACTCATAAACAAGATAGTGAAGGAGTATTTGGTCAGATGGAAAGACCTGCTAGAGGAGGGTGCTACATGGGAGAGTGAGCAATTTATTTAGTAGGCTAGGCTGAGATTGCTTGAGGATAAGCAATTTCAAGGGGGGCAGACTATAATGTCCCCATTTAAGCAGTTGGCTTACTCAATTTCCAGCACACTTACTATTTGTAGTAAGTTAATAGGATGCAATGGAGGCCAGTTTTAATGATTGGATTTGATGCTCCTTGTTGAGAGCTTTCTGGCAAGCTATCACTTGCAACATTTAGAGTTTGGTTGCTAGTATTTTTTAGGGCTTAAACTGCTACAAAAAGGTAACATTTAACCCAGCTGAAAGACATTGAGTGTCACTTTAAACATTTACTTTATGAGGGACTATTGCACATCCTTTATCCCACATTGCTCAAGTGAGTTAAGTCACCCCTTGGAAAAAGGATAAAGGGAAGTGCTTGTGGCTTCTTTGGGGGGTTGGATACGAAGAAAGAATTGTTGCACTTGTAGCTTATTTGGGCATTTGAGAACATCCTTCTCATCTGTAACACTCTAGACATCAATCCTTGGGATTGGTCTTTAGAGTTTGTGCTCTCAGCCACTATAGCAGCCATGCAACTGTAGCAGTTGTTCCACTATAGTAGTTGTGCCACTATAGCAACCATACCACTATAACAGCCATACCACTATATCAGCATGTAACTATAGTAGCTCCATCACTGTAGCATTTGTATGCAACCATGTGAGTCTGTAGTTTTCTACAGAGTATGTAGTTTTTACCTACAGAGTCTATAGTTTCCTACCTACAGAGTTTGTAGATTTCTACTTGTAGAGTTCATAGTTTTCTATAGAGTCCATAGTTTCTTGACTACAGATTCCATATATTTCTACCTATAGAGTTTGTAGTTTCTACAGAGTCCATAGTTTTTGCCTACAGAGTTCGTAGTTTTGTACTTGTAGAGGCCATAGATTTTTGCCTGTAGAGTCCATAGTTTTTTTTAGAGTCTGTAGTTTCTTACTTACAGAGTCCATAGATTTTTGCCTACAGAGTCCATAGTTTATGTAGAGTCTGTAGTTTCTACCTACAGAGTAAGTAGTTTCTTTCCTATAAAGTCCATAGATTTTACCTTGTAGAGTCTGTAGTTTTTAGCCTGTGAAGTTCATAGATGTCAGCATGCAGAGTCTATACATTTCTACCTATAGAGTTCATAGAAGCTCCTGCAGAGTCTATAGATTTGACTATAGAATCTATAGAAGCTCCTATAGAGTCTGTAGGTGTGGCCTACATAGTCCATAGATCCAGACTCTGTGGATTCCATAAAAAACCCAACCTGTAGAGTTCGTAGTTTCATGGGTCAAAGAACAAATGAAGAACCTTCGGCATTTGTTGGGATATCTGCTTGAAATAATGTTCATACGATCACTAGGGGATTTAGTGAGTCACCACATGACCAGCATTGTACTCATTTACTCATTTTGCAATTAATACAAATATAGTGTGTTGGTTATTTTAGTTGTGTGTATCTATGATTTCAATTCTATATTTATGTTAAATGCATTAGTCTTTGTAAAACAAAAAAATAAATACCAGCAAATCTATCAGAGTCATAAAGAGTTCCTACTAGGTTAGTTTTGGGTGCAATTGGGGTGCCCATTACATAAGAATAGGGGCTGAGCAAAGTCTATTATTCAAATTCTCAAATTCCCTTTGTTGTATTTAACCCCACTAAAATTTAGCTTTATCTCCTCTTATAGTCCCTTGGGTTAGTGACCAAGCAACATGGAAATCCAAGAACAAACCTGTAATAGAAATTTGAAAGACCCAAAAAGCTATGAAGTTATATGAGGGTCCTTAGTCTAGGCCATCTCAAATAACCTAAATCTTTTCTAGATCAACATGGACCCCTTACTCATTCACAACATACTTGAGGTACTAAATTATTTTCATTCCAAATGTGCATTTGTCAAGATTTACATACAACTTGTGCTTTCAAAGAGTTTGAATCACCTTAAGAATATGTTGTAGATTTTCCTCCAATGTTCTATTCTAAATGAGTATGTCATCTAGGTAGATAGCCATGAATGAGTTGGTGAAGGGTTGTAGGATTTCATCCATCATCCTCATAAAGGTTTTAAGTGCATTAGTTAATCCAAAAGGCATAACTAACCATTCCAAGAGCCCCTCTTTACATTTGAATGTAGTCTTCTAGACATTAGTGGGATCGATGGAAATTTGGTGATAGCCAAATTTAAGATCATTTTTGGTGAAGAACATCACACCATGGAGTTGGTCTATCAGGTCATCAATCCTAGGGAGGGGGTAATGCTTCTTTATAGTGATTTTATTTAGGCCTTAATAGTCAATGCAAAGCCTCCACATTCTATATTTCTTTGGTGTCAATAAAATTAGGCTACCATAGGGTGAAGAGCTTAGCCCAATGTGACCCTTTTGGATCAATTCTTGAATCTATATTTTTATCTCATCATTCTCCAAAATTGATCTATGATATATAGGACTATTAGGTAAAGGTGATCCTAGGATTAAATTAATAAAATATTTTACCTAGAAATGCATTGAAACTCTTGTGGGTGACTTGAATAAGTCATCATATTCTCCTATGATTTGTACCATCTACTTCTATTGTTGTGTGGTAGATTAAATTCTTTTAACTCCCACTATCAAGAATGAAATGTAGAGGCTTACCTTCTACCCATAATTTGGAGTGAAACAATCTTTCCTTGCCATCTAGCCTTTCCTCATGGGTCTGTGATGAAGTGATGATGGTGTCAAGCTCATCATCTACAATCTCTTATTTATCCTCTTTGACTATATGTTGTGTATGAAACAGAGTAGTAGATGTCGAGTATTATGACTCAAAAAGTAGTGACTTGATGGCTCGACATTCTTCTCTAGACTGAGTTCCAATTTTGTGGTAATCAGACCATTTTCCAGCCTTCCCCTTCTAGGGTTTCTTATCTTGAAACTCTATTTGCTTCCAATTTTGGCCTCATGTTTGACCTTCCTTGTCACTTTTCCATTTTGAAGGCTGGCTCTTCATAATTTTTCTTCCATGCTTCTACTCAATCTTCATTGCAAACTTGTATGCCTCATTGAGGGTTTCCAAATTGAAGAGTTCCATTTCCTCCCATACGTACCATTGTAGTCCACCATGACATTTTAGAGTCTTATGTTTCTCACTCTATTGGATGCCTAATATTGCAGATAGAGAATGAAAAATGTTTGTGTAATCTTGAATAGATTGGTCTTTACCTTGGCGAAGTTGTTGCCACTGTATGTACAGATCATCATATGCTCCAATGGGATAGTATTATTCCTTTACCACTTCCATTAAATCATCCTAGGTAGGTTCCACCTCAAGGCCAATTTCATCTTTACTAAGACTCCTTTTGTATACTTCCTACCAATTTTCTATGGGCAATGATGCTTTTAAAAGATCAAAAGTGATATTTTCTCCATCCGTGAATTTATTTATAGAGAAGTAGGAAGACAATTGATCTAACCAATTTTATACTACATCAACATTAATTTTTCATTCAAAAGTAGGAATATCAAAATTCACCTAAACCTTGAAGGTTGTTGGGGCACTAAAAGGATGTTCCATGGATGAGGAGCTAGGAAGTGTAGATGAGGAGCCAAAATTTCCCATCAAGAGTTATTGGAGAAATTGGGCAAATTGTTGTAGCACATGTGCTTGTTGCCATTAGAGGGATTTATTCACCAGTTCCTTGAAAGGATTACATGTCTCGATGTCTTCAACCATTTGAAGTCATTTAGAGAAAATAGGTGGATAGTTTGAAAGCTTTGTTGTTTTCCACTCAAGCTTCTTGAAGCTTGATCTCATCTTTGGGATCATACACTCTCAAGATAAATTTCTCTGATACCACTAATCCAAAACACAGAAGTGTTGATTGACAAATATTTCAAGAACATGAAAATAACATAGTAACAATGAATTCTCTGAGAAAAGATGTTTTATAACTCAAAATTGCAATACCATTATATACTTATCTCTGTGAAGAGATGTCTGATTTCCATTTCAAGTTACATCTTCATTTAGACACATTTTTAAAGTAGGAGGAGGATTTTGAAGGTCACCAATATCAAGGGATATTAAGTGGTTCAACTTTGATGATTTAAAACAATATAAAATTTGAGGAATTATTATTTTTAGAAACTTACTATTTTTAGATTGCACTACTAAAATTTAAATTTGGGGCACTTCCATTGGGTTTTTGGTGGTCAAAAAATATTGAATAGAGATCCATGACATATCACCACTTTTTCCTCATTCTTAGCTTTCCAACGGTTTAAACGATGAGTTAATTAAACACAGTACAAAAGTTATGTCTCCTGGAAGTTTCATCATCAATTGGGGTAAAACCATCACCTTAATTATCACCTAAATTATTGCTTGAATTATCACCTAAATTTGCAAGCATGAAAGTCAAGGTATCTTAGAGATAAAAATTGAGGGATGAAATAGAATTGTATCTATCTACAGACCATGTGGGGAAGGTTTTTAAGAATACTGACCTAGAGAATATAGCCTTGAACACTGGTAACAAGAATTCATCCAAGCTCTTCTAGACCATTGAGGAGATGCAAGCCATCAATAAGGAAGAATAAAGGATTACCACAATCAGTAGGAGGTACTATGACATAGTTTTAGTTCAATTGGCTGGTTTCCATCATGTTGTCACCAAACTAGAGGTACTCCATTACATTGATATCCTTACTCCCATTTTTGTAGATTTTAGAATTAAAAATGACCAGATCATTCATTAGGGTATCCCCAAAAGAATTACATATATTTCCCCCTTGGCCTATGAGAGGTATTACAAACTTCAAAAACCCCATGTGGACCCACCCACCATTAAGGAATGGACTCATAAGAATGGTATTGACACCATCCTTAAGCTGTGGTTGCTTCATGGGAACATTGTGATTTGAGACCATAATGGAAACATCCTAGTTATGCAATTTAGAGAGGGAATTAGGGTAATTATGACCCTATTAAATAGCATATTTGGTTCCCCTTCAACCACATTTGTTAATAATATCTAGGTATCTTTTGTCTACTTCATGGTAGAAAAAGGGCTCACTCCACCACCAGAATCCCTCACATCATAATTGGTCACCTGAGGGTAGATCCACCATATACCATTATTATTAAAAGCTACATATTTTCAAATATAGACACCACATGCATTTTATTTGTGATTGTGTCTATCTTTCTTTAGTATAAACCATCACAAGGATCCCAATGCCCATGGTAAGCCCTCTAATAAATATGTAGGATTAATGGAAGACATCTAATTGTATCTAGATTGTACTATGATTATAATTTAAGGGATTCTAACTCAACCTTATAAGTTGCTTGTTTATGTTCCTAATAAGCTACCTGATTAGGAAGTTACATGCCAACTCATTCATGGTGTTGATGGGGTATGTAAGGACAAAAAGAAATTCCTTCTCCATCCCTTTCCTCTAATAAGGGATAGAATAGTTCTACAAGATTGGAAACATCTTGATACATATCCAGGCATAGATATTCTTATAACTTTTTGTTGGATGAGTTGAGACATTGGGATCTTTATGATAGGGTAGACAAGCATTTAAAGAGAAAATAGCTACCCAAGTTAGTTTATGTGCATCAATCTAGTCCTTATGATTCTCTGTACATTAGGGCAAATAGTTTTGAAGAAGTACTAGATATGCTTAAGAAGCATAATGTTATACTTCAACATATATTGACTATTAATGAAAAACCACAAGGAGACATATAGAAAATGGGACCTATGTAATACCATTTTCTATCTAGGCCTTCTTGGCCACCTTAGGAGCAACCACATGTGGAAGGGAAATAACCCCAAACACAAATTACACAAAGTATTGGTAAATAGAAGTTGGAAGAGAGGCCTGGTGAAGGACCCTCATCCTCAACCCTACCTCAAACACCAACATCTCTAGTGGAATACTTGGACATGATTGTACTAGAGACAAATGAGATAGTGGAGGATGCCCTCATGATCCTTGTTGAGGCATATGGCTCTCTTGAAGAGGAGGAGCAAGCTAGAGGACCCTAAGATTAGGTAAAATAACCTAAGAAAGATAAAGGAAAGGAGTTTGCTCTGGATTTGGTTCCAGTAGCATCCCCATAGAAAATAAAATAAAAATTAGCCATGGTCCCAGTTGGATCAAAGAGGCTAAATTTGACTTCCACTCATCTTATAAGTGAAATCAACTTATTTAGTGAGGAATAACCTATTCATGGACCAATCATCCCTAATTTGTTCATTTATGTAAAAATGTATAAGATTCTAATTTGTCTCACTATTGGGCCTTGAACCAATCTATTAACATTGATGTACATGATGCTATCAAGCCATGGATAAGAGATTTGATGAAAGAGGAAGAAGAATAGTGACCATTTTAGGGTAAAAAAGAAAGTAGATAGATGCTCTAAGAGTATCAAGTAGCACAAGGATAGAGGTCTCAGAACCTCCAAAATACATAGAGTTATCTACCACTATCCAATTTAATCTAGAGACAATTGGATTAGAGATAGTCATAAAAAGAAAATCCACGGTGTGGTTTGAAGAGTTTGCATTGCAAAAGGTTAAAACTTTTACAGGTTTAACTCCAGTTGGAGGGTAGAAGCATGGTCAACTACCCATTCATGAAGAGGATATTGAAAGCTTAACTAAGTCTCATTCTGCTCAGGTCATAACAAGCATTAAGGGAATGAAATAAAGGATACAAAACTTAGAGAAGGAAAAGGAAAATGTAGAAACCCAAGCTATGTTATCAATACCTAAGGCCATAATTTATATGTTTGAATAATCCTTGTTTGATATGTTTGATTCCTTAAAATCAATAATGCTAAGACAAGATTCATTGAGCTAGCAGAGTAAAGTGGACAAAGGATTGATAATAGAGTGACAAGATGCAGAGGCTAAAATAAGAGATCTCATCAATATACTAATGAGGAGTAGAATTATTAAGTTCAAAACCATTATCCCATCACACCTAAATGTTATATTAGGGATAGTTGTAGATAAGGTCCAGACATTAAGTACTTGATTAGCAGCCTTGGACATACTCCTAAGGGATGATGAAGAGTTGATTACCCAGATTTAAAAACTACTTGGCACCATGTTTCCTAATCTTGTAAATTCTACATCCATAGGTATTATTGATGATGAATAATATAAGCATAGAATCAATCTGGTGATGCAAGAATTAAAGGGAAAAATCCAGGGTCAATCAAGTAATGACAATAGTATAATTTTGGGCATGATCTTCACTATTGAATAAAGGATTATATAAGATAGAAGCATCAAAGAATCTATGGCAAGGGATGATAGAGACTTTCAGGACTTAATCGATGAAGAAGATGTTTGTCTCCTAAAGATAGTTGTGGATTTGGAGCTTGTCAAAGAACAACATCAAAGAGTTATAGAGCTTCTGCAAGTGCAATAAGGGGACCCTTTAGCAATGGGCCACCAATTAATTAATATTCCTTTTTTTCCTAAAACATTGTAATATTTGAAATGTGAATATTCTTTTGTAAAGGCATATGTTAGTCTATTAGCATATTTTCCTCTAGGTCAGTCTAGTTTAGAAAAGTAAACATATTCTAGAACTTTCTAAAAAAGGATAATTGTCTTTATTTTTTGTACATTTGTATCTTGTATCTGACTAATATACTACCTTCTCTTTATATATAAGGTAGTACTACCATTTTGTAAAGGAGAGAGAATTTTGAGAAAAAATTGTATACTTTGAGAAATTAATACTATCAAAGAATTTTGTGAAGATTGTCCAAATTTGATGTGTCAATTGTTAATGTGGCTATCTCTCAGTTTTTGGTTCTAAATCTTGCATTTGAATGATTTCATGAATTCTAAATTTACACTTTTGATACAAGGTTGCTAATTTGTACTCATGCTAGATTAGTTGAAAGATCTTTAGTTTACTTCATTGCATTTGTTTTGTAATCATGTGTTAATGATATTTGAATTTGATAAATAAATATTTAAATTAAAATCCAATTCTTAATTTTATGATTTCATATTATCCTTAGAAATTTGCTTGGTGTATGGTGAGATCTAAGCTTACGCTATGTTGCATCATATACTAGTTAAATGCAGGCTTAGTTATAATTGAAATATTGTCATGATATTCAAGTTAAGGATCAATAATCACTTGTTTTCTTTCTATCATACCCTTCTCCTTTGCTTCTTTTTAACTAGATCACTATTGTTTAAATTTTATTATACATATTCATTTAGATTAGTCTGAAGTTTAAGATTTGGTAATAATTCACTATTATTAGTAGATATACTTACCTTTTACAAAGATTTCATCCATGATGGCTCTCAACCATCAATTAACATAAATTTTGTGGAGTAGATAAACAATGCTTTGCCGCTATTTCACCACAAGTAACATAATTTGCCAAAACCTACTACTCATGCTCTAAATTCATAGAATTCTTAAATGAGAAATGTTCTTTGAACACTAAGGACATCTATGGTACACATAAAGGCATCAAAAATTCTTAATGGCACTAGAAGGAGAGCCTTTCTTTGTGAATTAGCTGAATATTTGCTTATCTTAGTGTTTTTTGATCCAATATTGGTGTTATCTTTGTGATTTTGAGTAATGCTTTGCTTAAAAGTGTAAAGATCATGGATATTTGTGGTCTTTGAACTATCTTTGTGCTTCCTTTAGACAAAGATCAAAATTATTTGAGTTTTATGCTTAGTTATGGTAAAGATAGCTTAAGATTTGAAGACCCATAGTATTTGAGGTTAGAATAGATTGTTTTGATCAAAGGTTGGCATATCTCTCATAGATATGAGTTTATTTGATCTTAGAATTATAAATATAGACCATATTTGCATAGTTGGACACATCTTTGAGCTATTTTAATTAGATATTTACATCTTTTACAATTCTTTACACAATCTTTGTAAAATGAGCTTAATATGCATGTTTAATCCTTGTTCTTTATAAATATTAACTTGATAGATCATATTTCAAATACGATCTTTAATATTCAAGGTGAAATTTCCAAGGATATGAACAAGATCACAATTAGAGACAAGAGAGCCTTTGATTGAGCTTGAATTCCATAAGAAAACTAGACAAGATAAAGGTAGGCATAGACATTCCAAATCTTTGACATCCTCACCTCTCTAAGGTACCTTTGACTTCAAACTTCATCTAGGTATGGATTGGTTAGGATGTTCTTCAGTTAACATGATAGGTGTGGTACATGATCTCCTACGTAACTCTGAGAAATACTTTCCAACATTTAGTCCAAATGGTATTATAAATACTGAAGATCATATTAAATATTTTAAAGTTATTTTAATGTTGCTAAGTGTTATACATGAATATTTAACATGTAAATTATTCCCCTTTACTTTTAAATATGCTTCTTATGAATGGTTCCTTAATTTGCCTAATAATTATATTACTAGTTATGGTGGTTTCACTAATGTTTTCATAGACCAATTTGGTAAAATTGTTATTCCATGTGTCATATACCACTAGTTCTCCACCATCAAGAGGGATGCAAGTGAGTCCATAAGGTCCTTTAATGCTAGATTCCAGAAAATGTATAGTAGAACCATATAACCTTATAAACCTAATGATGTTTTACCTCTATAAATCTACAAGGATGTATTAGATCTCATGATTTCTATTTTTTTGAAAATATCTCTTCCAGCTATAGCTACATTAGCTATGGCTTATTCTGAAGTGGTGATCATCAATGATCAAATGTAGCCATAGGGACAAATGGCCTACTCTATCCAAAATATCAACACAAATATGCCCATTCTAAAAATATTTCCAAATAATAACCAGAATGTCCCAACCATGAATAAACTCCCAAATCTCAATCGATTGCTTTGAGTCATGCTCTTCCCAATAAGAACCTAGGATTCTTAAGTCATCTTGTCACTAGTGGATTCCATGCAAATTATCAAAGATATTTAATACCAACTAAAAGTATAAATAATGACCAGGTGCACAATTATGAAACCCCCAAGAATGAGAATGATTCTATCCAAAAAATGGTCTAAAAGTTAGGCATTGATTTCCTTCAACTATATAAATAGGTTGGAAATACTAGAAAAAGCTCTGGTAGGAATTTCTCATTCCAAAGGTTTAGTAGGCCAAACAATATATTTTATAATGATAGTTTACATAATAATAATAATAATAATAATAATAATAATAATAATAATAATAATAATGAACCATCTTCTTAAAAAAGGACTATGAACATTAATCTTACTGATATTACTATTGGCATTGTGGATTATACCCTTTAAAAGAAGGCTCAACTTATTTCTTCCACGCAGCACAATGGAAACATTCCTCTCACTGTGGGCTTGGAAAAATTGAGGAATGAATCTCTAAATAAGGGCTATCTCCCCTTGATGCACCTTTGAGGTCCTTAACTACTTCTGTTAATAATGGGGGGGGGGGGTGAAAAGAGAGAAGGATATCACAAAAGTAAAACCTAACTAAAAATGGTGATACTCTAAATGATTCGATCTACTCAGCTTCATCAACACTTTACATGAAAAGAGTGAATAGACACTTCATTTAAACAAAAGACCAGACTACATGGGCATTTTAACAAGGGTATTGATGGAGATACAAAGAAAAATAACCTACTATAGGTGCTCCAGCACACACTGTCAGATAATTTCTCTTCTGCCTCTATCCTCCAACTTGGTCACTTCTTATTAACCTACATAAATGGTCTTGGATATACTAGATATGTTGGTGTTAACCTATGAAAGCATTAAGATAAAATGACTAAACATAATGTTAATACATAGGCATATTCATAAGTATAACAAATCAGATGGAGGTAAAACATGATTCTTTTGATTAAAAGGTAAAAATTGTCTAGGCCTTCACCATACACAAGTGAGAGATGTCTTTTTCAAAGCTGAGAGGTTACAATTTATATAATTTATAGAAAGAATCTTGGTCCTTTCAAAGAATAGGTGGCCCATACTATATTAAACACCTATTTAAGAGGAATCCACTCATGTTGCTATCATCCTTCCATAAATGGGCCTGAAAGAACCATGCTATAGATGTCACAGATATTGACTTTGCTACTCAAACTGCATTAAATGTTCTTGCTAAAGCATGGGTCACTTTGTTTATTTTATAAATGACAAGGCCAACTCTATATGAAACTTATGCAACTATCTGCTTATCAATGCTAAACAAAGAAAAGATAGACTACTCTATTGAATGCTCACACAGTTCCCTTGATGGTTGTTTGGTAGAGACTATTCCATATGCAAGCAATTACTTCTTCTATTGACACCTCATGTGCCACCTAGACTACTCTATTTCATTCATGCACTTGGTTGGATGTGTATTCCAAAACATTCCAAGTATTATCTTATGTGTGCATGCCCGTGCTCTGGGTTCACTATTGTCTCTCTCTTTCCTTGCTAGTTCTTATCATTTCCTAGCAATTCAGGCTCTCAGGGGCTATTCTTTGTCTCCTCTTAGGCTCCTTTCTTTGTGGGTCATTGAGTCTTTGAATTCCCTCAGACAAAACATCTAAAGTAAATCTTTCAGACACTTGTCTGAAGGAATTCTATCTTCTCTCTGAGCTTTACCACCCACTTTTAATGATGCTTAGGCATTATATAATTCTTTTAGACATCTTGTCTGAAAGAAGTGTTCTTTAGCTTTTCTTCAACCATTAACCCATTTCCATAAATTTGACATGTGTGGGCCAACCCTTAAACATTTGAAAATAATGGCTATCATATCTGGCACAAAATTGACATCTGTGATAGAACCTAAGTTCCCCAAATCTCTGACACAACTTGTTAGATTTAAGAGCACACATGATTACCTTTGTATAAGCAACTTAAACATGCAGAAATAACCAAAAGAACAAATAACTATTAATGAGAAAACACACAGAATATGAGAGGCAACACATAATTGTATTCAACTCATTATAAAGGAAATTACAATAAAGAGATCACACTCTTCTTCCACCTCTGTGAGGCTTCCTCCTCAAGGGCTCCAAGTAATCTTCCCACCTGAGTAATCTTCTCTCATAGGTCACAACTAACAACTAACACAAGCTATTGTTCACCTCATTGTACGTCTAGTACAACTGAGTACGAACCGGTACTCCAAGTAGATCTAACCATGATCCTGCTCATTGATGTATTGCTATCACCTTGGATCTTGCTCCCCTGCCAATCTCCTTTTGACCCTCGCATACACACATCCCTGTAGACCAACCTAATCTTACTTATCACATGTAGATCTCCACCATGATCCTGCAACACCTTACATATCAAACCTGATCTTACATACATGAGGAATCCTACTTGATTCCACCATGGGAAGAACTCTCCAAGTTATACACTTGGGTTGTACAAGTTCAACACTTAGCAATATAGCCCATGAGTCTATTATATAGATCTCATGCATACACTAATTTAGACAAGCGGCTCAAAGACTCAAACTGGTCTTCATCATGCAAACTACGCGTTCACTTAACTGACTGTTCATCAACAACAGTTCTGACTGCCACAGGTGACCGACATCGATCCCTGCCTGACTAGAGGTGATCGACATCGGTCGATCTCCTGCCGATGTCGATTTCCTTCTGCACTTCCTCTGACTGATGTCGGTTGTTGCCTGTCGATGCTAGTGACTGTCATGCTCAAAAACCTCCTTCTATTTGCAACAAGGTGAAGCTTTTAGCTCTACACTCTAACAATCTCCAACTTGGAGATAAACAGTTGCACCTATACCTATACCAGTACTCTATCTAATCTGTATCTTAGCTTGTATTCCTCTTCAAGCTCCCACTTGAAGACTACCCACCAAACTCCTTATGGTGTTAATCCTATGCCTGAATTTCTTCATTCTCATCTTACCTTCTTCTGCCATTGCTATACTCCCACTCAATCAGAAACCCCTGTGAGTAACCTATAATCAACAAACCACTAACCAGATCTGGGCCATCTGTTAGTCAAACTCACTCTGAGAACATCCAACCTCGCTCTGATACCACTTGTTGGGGATCAACCAACAATTTGATTACACTTATGAAAGCAATAAATGCAGAATTAAATCAGAATGATAAGTAACTAGAATGATAGATAGCAAAGAACAAGAGATACAAGAAACCACCCTGAAAACTTGTATTAAACTCTTTACAGAAGGAATACAATTGAAGATAATTCTATCTTCCACACTTCTCTTAGATGTACATATCTCTCTCTAGATCTCTTTCCTTAAAGAGCTCTCTCTCTCAAGTACAATCAACTCCAACAACCTGGATTGATTCACATATACAATTTTGTACTATTCTTTCTCAACATACAATGCAATAAGCTAAGAAGATCTATCCTATTATATAATAATTAGGAAACATGAGCATGCATTTACAACCAACAGTTATGCCTCTTAAACAAGGGCTCTAAAATAGTCTTACTAATAATAGAGACGCGGACTTAAGACTGTGACTTAATCCTATCATGGAAACACTCTGTTCTGTCCACAAAAATAGCTTTCTAGATGCACAGGTAACCGACATCGGTTCCTGCCTACTTGTCTGTGACCAACATTGGCCAATTCCTGCTGATGCTGGCATCTCCTGAACTGCTCCTGACCGACATCGGTCGCTCCTAACCGATGCTGGTAACTGTGTAAACTTGCAAACTGCAAATCTGCTCCTTGGTGAAGCTTTTAGGCTCCACAACTTAACAGTCTTTGGGCCCATCACCATTTGTAAACTAACAGCTCTTTTGTCATCTTGAATTTGACATTCATAGGCATGTCACCAGACATTTGAACTTTCAGTGACTAGTTCACCATGTTGAAGTTGACATTCTTGGGCCCATCATCATCCTTTAGCAATTCTTTTAGCATTTATAGAATGAACCATTTTATAAGCAAAATGACCCTTCAAAAAAATGAAAAGATCCATTTTTTGATAACTGAGAGCCCTCTATAAGTGCATCTTCCTTTTGGGTTCCTTCAGGTTTCAAATTCCTTCAGATAAAATGTCTAAAGGAATTCCTTTAGACATTTTGCTTGAAGGAAATGTGCCTTCAATGTCTTGGCCTTCTTTTGGTAAATTTCTTTAGATAAAAGTATGAAGGAATTCCTTCAAGTATTTTGTCTAAAGGAATTTGGCCCTTGGTTTCTACATGAATTTTCTTCAGAAAAAAAGTCTGACAAAATCTTTTATTTGACTTGTCTCTTTTCTAAAGGAAACTTCTCTTTCAGGCTTTCTACCTTGATCTCTTATAAATGCATTTTATGCCCTCTAGAAGGGCACATTGGGTCCAAATTTGTCCTTCAAATCTTGCTTGAATGGTTCCATTTGTCATCTTCTTGCCCTTTGCAAGGGCACTTGACCTTCAAATTTTTTGTGAAAAACTTGCATTTATTTAAAACTAGCCCATTATTTTACTGATAAAAGGCTTATCTGAGGTAATTTTTTTGAAGAGAGATAAGCCCTAGATCAACTCAAAATACATACAATACTTAAGTCACTTTGTTCTTTATAAAAATAGGCCTATTACAAAGGGAAAACCCATAATTGTAGTAAGGTGAAGATATCATAAAATAGCTAATCAGGACAGCAAGGAAAGAAAATGGGAGCTCAATTTTTGGTCTATAGGACCAAAATTGGTTAACATATTTGGTGATTCACAAGGGAATCATGCATGCTATGCTTAGGAAATTGGTGGCCTACAAGTATGTTGGGCATGGAGTTAGGATACAACTTGAAAGGCTAATAATAACCTTGAGAAACTTAAGAATCAACATGAAGCTTTTACTCCAATAGGTAAAGAAAACACACACAAGGCTAAAAAACTACAAACATGCACAAAGTGCTTAGGGAATATAGGGGAAAATAGAGAAAATATGTACATAACAAGAGAGGGCCTAGTGACAATTTTAAAGATATATCCCATTAACTGGGATATGTAGTTCTCCACCATACAACCTAGAGAGTTGGAAAGCATTATGTTGCTTGCATTGAGTGATGACATATAGACCACTCCATAAGGCATCCAACTTTATGCGATTTCTAGGTTTAGATTATTCTTCGTCCCATTTCAAGACAATGTCACCTTCCAAGAAGCCTCTCGATGAGGATTTTTTATCAGAATGCTTATTTATCTACTATTGATAGTTGGTCATGGAAACCATGGCCTGGTCTCTTACCTCTTTAAGCTCCATTAATTCACAAAATCTGACCTCCATGCTGTCACGTTTTTCCAATTGCAGTTGGTGGAAAAGATCCAAGGCTAGAAATTCAAGTGAAATAGGAAGTCTAGCTTCCCTTCCATACACAAGTGTGTATAGTGAATTACCAACTACTTTTTTTGGAGTGACCCTTTCTGCCCACATGGCTATTTTCAGTTTGGTGTGCCAAGTCCTTTGATTTTATTCCATTGTCCTTCTAATGATCTTGATCTAATTCTTATTCATGGAGTTAGATAGCCCATTTCCTTATGGGTAATAGTTGGAATAAGTACTAAGATAAATACCATATCCTAACGCCCACTCACTTGTTTTGGTTTCCAAGAAAGCCAATGCATTATCTGAGATGATGGTAGCTAGGATTCTAAATCTTGTTACCAAGCCTTCATAGAATTCTAAGATTGTATTTTCATTTACTTCCTTCAAATAACATCTTTTACCCATCTCATGAAATAATTTGTAGCAGTCAAGACCCACTTGTGGCCAGCACTAGAAGGATGGTTAATCATCCCTATGAAGTCTATACCCCATTACATGAATAGTTGTACTACTTGAATAGGTTGTAAAGGCATTATATCCAGTCATTATTTTCCATCAAATAGATCACATTTCTAGTATTCCATACCCAAGCATGAGTGTCTCTGAATAAAGTGGGCCAAAATTAACCATCCCTCATAATCCTTGTATCTGTAGGCTTAGGAGCAAAGTAACCACTAGCTTGTCCATCATGAAATTCAAATAGTACCTTGTTGACATGATTTTAGTCTATGCATCTCAATAGTACCCTTAAAAAATCTCTTCTAAACAACACTCCATCAACTAGGACATAAGGAAGTAACTAGAGCCTAAAATACCTCTTCTTAGTCCTATCAAGGCCTTGTGGGCTCTCACTAGTGAGAAGGAAATGAGTCATGTCTTATGCCCAATCCTTTATGACTACAAGTTCTTCTGCTATAGCTTCACCATGGAGTAAAAAAATGCCATCTTTCTATTGTTTAAGGTCTATAACGAGGTGTTCACATATCCCTCTTCCCCTTACTAGCTTGGTGGTTTTGATCTCCACATCATATTCCATTACCTTGGTGATCCACCCTGCCCTCTCTTCATTTCAATCATGGCTAATCAAGAAATACTTGACACTAGTATGTGGTACCATGATATTAATCTTGATGTTTGACAACATATGTCTAAATTTTTTAGGCTTCATATAACAACAAGTGCTTTATTTTCAACATATGTGTACCTAATTTAAAACTTTATAGACATTGGCTAAATAATGCGAGAGGTTGTTAAAGGTTTTCATCATTTTTTTTGTGAGCATGGTAGACAATACTTCTTCATTTTCAAAGTTGTAAAGGTTGAAATACTTGGAGAAATCAAGACTAATCAAGGTGGGAGCTTAGACAATAGCTTGATTAATCCCTTCAAAACTATCCTTCCTTTTTGTTGTCCATGTAAAATTCTCATCCTTCCTCAACATGGAAGTTAGTGGCTTGACTATTTCCAAAAAATTAGGGATAAATCTCCTAATAAAATTTATTATACCAAAGAATCTCTATAGACCCTCTTCTGTTTAGGTAGGGACAATGCTAGGATGGTGTTTACTCTTTCTGGATCAATGGTCAAGCCCTTTTTTGAAATGATATGACCTAGGAGTTTGCCTTCATGGACAACAAATAAATATTTTTTTGGGTCGAGAGAGATACCAAACTCTCTCCATGATACAATACTATTTACCTCAAATATTTACCTTAGGTGTTTCAGATGTTGTCTTGCATCTTTGGAGAAGACTATCATGTCATCAAGATAGACCAATGCAATACTATTTATCAGACCCTGAAAAGCCATGTCCATGGCTCACAAAAAGGTGGATCCATCATTTGACAGTCTAAAAGGCATCTTCCTGTAGGGAAATGTTCTCCACTTGGTAGTGAAGGTTATCTTGTCCTAATCGTATTCTTGCACTAGAATTTTATTTTACCCTAATTACCCATCCAGGAGGGAGAAACGTTCATTACCTATCACCATTTGGAGGATCTAATCCATACTTGGGAGGGGATAGTGATATCTTAATGAGACTCTATTGAGGTCTCTAATATCGACACATAGTATGATCTCCCCATTCTTCTTCCTAACAGGGACTAGATTGGCTAGCCAAGAAGAGTGTTTGATAGGAAAAATGATTTTGGACTCAATCAGCTTGGTGAGTTCCTTCCACATGAGAAGCTCAATATTTGGATTGATGGGACTTTGTTTTTATTTGATAGGTTTGGCACCCTCCTCTAGCTTAATGGTGTGTTGAGCCAAGCCTAGGTTAAAACCCTTCAGGTCACTATACTCCCAAGTAAATACATCAATAAACTCTTGGCATAACAAAATGAAAGAATGTCTTTCATCATTTGTACATACCTTCCCAAGTGCAAGTAGCCTATCTTTGAATATTTTGACTCTTTCATAATTTTCTTTATTGGTTGTGATGCTTGCTTTGTGACATTATCAGATACAGAGGGTCTTATTATTACTTTTAAATGACACTGACTATTGTCTTAACCTATTCCCTTAGGAATGTTAACCTGAGCAGCAATTGTTGCTAGTCTATCTGCTTGCTTATTTTTTTCCCTTAGAATGGAAATAATGTTGAAATCCATGAAACTTTCTATTAGGTCCCACACACTGTGCTTGTAAGACTTAAGCAAGGAAATATTGGTCAAGTTTTGACCTCTCACCTAGTTTACAATTAATGCATTGTCTCCAAAAACATGCAATTCTTTTATTCCTCTTTTCCTTGCCCACTGTAAACCATGAATGAGAGAATCAAATTCTATGATGTTACAAGTATAGGAGAATTAGAACCTGAAAGTTGAGAAGTATCTTTCTTTTGAGGGTGAAACTAACATTACTCCACCACTAACTCCCAATTTGCTTCTTGATCTATCGAATAAGAGTTGCCACAAACCACAACTCTCTTGGTTTGCCTTCATCATATTTAGCACAAAATTACCTTATTCATGCATATAATAAAATCCAAGACCTACCTCTTTGATGAATTTGTATGGGTCATGTTCAAAATTGTCATTTTCCCATTCATCTAAGACCAGGTTAGCAACTCCCTCAAGGGAAGAGGGTGGGGATTGGTCTATTTGGAATTCTTCTTCGTCAATGATGGCATAGATGACATTTATTTCCTTGAGTTAATATGGATCCAAATGATCTCTATGGATGGGATCTAACTCAATCTTCACTTTAGTTCCATATTTGGTTTTAAAAACCATGTAAGACCAATTTTTTTTTAAGTACCCACCTATCTTAGATGTGAAATCCCTGGATAAACAGAGAGAAAAATAAGGGGAACATCTACCACTACCATGTCATGGGGAATGGAGAAGGTTGGATAGGTGTGAAGCATTAGATTAAATCCTATTACCACTCCTAATTTTTTAGCTGGTGATCTATCTAAATATAGGACTCCCTTGGTCATTTCCTTGTATTTGAGTCCTAGCTTATTTTTTATGCATTTGGGCATTACTGAGGTGCTTGACCCACTATCAATAATGTAATTGTGAACCAAGAAATCTCAAATGAATAAGGATAGATAGAAATGAGGAAATTTTTCATCCTTCCTTGCTTAACCTACCATGGAAGGGTGACCATTCATAATCAACACATTATCAACCTCTGCTGGGATAACTTGTTCATTCAGCATGTACAATTCCTTCTAGAGTATATCCTTTTGTCTCGATATTTCTAAGGAATCTCACAATGAGATATTCATGTGTAGATTCTTCATCTAGTCCACCACATTGATTTGAGGGTTGCTCCATTTTGAATTTTCTTTGGGGGAATGTATAGCCTGATGTGTAAGCTCAAGAGTTGAGGTTACAACTAACAGCTTGTAATTTGGAAACTTCTGGTTCACTTTTGATGAAAAAGATGCTACAAATGCTTGAGTAACTACCTGAGCTTCCTCTATATCTCTCTTTTTGAACCTGATATTTGTTATAACATAATCACCATGGTTATTCATACTCCCCACATAATTGACTTCATAGAATTCTCCTTCTAGGCGGTTCATAAGAGTGGAATCAGACTGAGTCTACCTGTTGTCCATCCCAAGTTATGCTAACTCCTCAAAACTTAAGAATTGGGTTGTTTGATTATATTGAGTTTTCATGCATGGATTTGGTAACTCATTAGTATAAGCAACCTACTCTTGACCATACCCTGGGGGTGGATAATTAGGTTGTTTTTCTACCAAATTATTTTAAATGGGAACAAGAGCTTTGGATGATGAAGGAGCGTTTGGATTATAACCTTGATACAATATGACCTAAGTAATCTGACCCTATCCTTGGTTATAATTTTGGAAAGGAGGTCTATTTATTTGTCCAAACTATTGGTATCCTTTATTTGATTGATAGCTTTGAGCTTGTTGCCTCTTGGGAGCCACTAATTCATTTGTAACACTTTGTAACAAACTCTTAACTTCATGGAGGTCATTTGGTGTGGTATTAGTTAGCTTTTATACACTAGGTAGTGGATCTAAAGTGGGTGCATCAGTCTAAAGTGAGGGTTGTAATTCAAGAAAGAGTAACATATGAGGTCTAGGGGTTATCTTTCCTACTTGCACCAAATAAGTTTTGGTAGCTATGGCTATTTCATAGGTAGCGAGTAACACTTGTCCTCCCATGGGCTGTATCATGATAGTAATGTCACTGTTCAAATCCTTTAAGTAGTAAAGGAAATAATAGCTTGGGGTTGACCTCACTAAAAATGGGGATTCTATCCCAAGTATTTTAGAACTTGGTATTAAAATATTGCATAAATAAATGCAGAGCTCTTTTCATAGTGGTTAATTACTCAGCTAGAGAGAGATGGTCACTCTTCTCTCCAAATATATTTGTCAAGAGGGTGCCTAATTTGTTCCATGAGCCAAATGAGTCCATAGGTAAGGTCCCATACCAATCCAAAACTTTACCCTTAAAATACAACACTAGTAACTTAATGGCTTTGTTCTCTTTGATGACATTATGAATATTGTAGAGGTTGGCTATCTTTTTGATATGCTCAATAGTAGTAATAGGCCCCTCTCCATTAAAAGGAGGAACACTCTTAAGGGTCATCCCTGGGATTGGGTCATACTACAAAAGGTTTAAAAGGCTCTCACCATTGAAGGATACAAAAGGTAAAGCCATGGTGATGACAGGATTCAACCTCGGTCTTCTCTTATAGGTATATTTTATGGTAGGTCTAGGAAACTAATTTATTGTGTAGGGATGAGTCCTTGCAAACCTTAGCCTCTTTTATAATTTTAATGGTATCTCAATGAATTTTAAAGGAACACCCTTGGAAGAAGATCTAATGGTGACCTAAGGCATGGGATGCCAGGATGATCTCTGACCAAATACTGAGTTCTTAAAAATGGAATCACCAGATGCTGGGTTAATTTGCTCACTCTTACAGTAACATGACCAACACTAATCCTAAAACTTCCTAGAGCATCAAAAAAAAAATTGTCCAACTAGGCGTGCCAAAAACTATTGACGTTACAGATTGCACCCTTTAAAACACAGCTTAACTTCTTTCTTCCACGCAACACAATGGAGACATTTCTCTTGTTGTGGGCTTGGAAAAAGTGAGGAATGCATCTCTAGATAAGGGATATCTCCCCTTGATGCACCTTTGAGGTCCCTAACTACTTATGTTAATAATGGGGGGATGAAAAGAGAGAAGGATATCACAAAATTAGAACCTAGCTAGAGATGGTGATACACCAAATGATTCTTTCTACTCAGCTTCATCAACACTTTACATCAAAGGAGTCAATAGACACTTCATTTAAATAAAAGATCAAATTGTATGGGTGGTTTAATAAGGGGCTTGATGGAGATACAAAGAAAAATAACTTACCATAGGTGCTCGAACAACACATTATCAGATAATTGCTCTTCTGCCTCTATCCTCTAACTTGGGCACTTCCTGTTAACCTACAAAAATGGTCTTGAATATACCAAATATGCTAGTGTCAACCTATGAAATCATTAAGATAAAATGACTAGACATAATGTCAATACATAGGCATATTCATAATTATAACAAATTAGATGGAAATAAAACATGATTCTTTTGATTAAAAGGTAAAAATTGTCTAGGGCTTCACCATACATAAGTGAAAGATGTCTTTTTCAAATATGAGAGGTTACAATATATATAATTTAGAGAGAGACTCTTGGTCCATTCAAAGAATAGGTATCCCATACTATATTAAACACCTAGGTAAGAGGAATCCACTCATGCTTATATCATCCTTTCATAAATGGGCCTAAAATAACCATGTTGTAGATGTCATAGATATTGACTTTGCCACTCAAACTGCATTGAACATTACTGCTAAAGCATGGGTCATTTTGTTTCATTTTTGAATGACAAGGCTGCCTCTCTCTGAAACTTATACAACTATCTACTTATTAATGCTAAACTAAGTAAAGACAAACTACTCTATTGAATTCTCACATAGTTCTCTTGATGGCTATTTGGTGGAGACTATTCCATCTACAAGTATTTACTTCTCTTGTCAACGTTTCTTGTGCCACCTGGACTACTCTGGTTCATTCCTATGCTTCGTTGGATGTGTATTCCAGAATGTTTCAAGTGTTGTCTTATGTGTACATGGCCATGTTCTAGGTTCACTATTCTCTCTCTTTCCTTACTACTTCTTGTTGCTTCCTAGCAATTTGGGTTCTCGTGTGCTATTCTTTGTCTCCTCTCGAGCTCCTTTCTTGGTAGGTCACTAAGTCTTTGAATTACCTTAGATAAAACATCTAAACAAATTCTATCTTCTCTTAGATCTTTACCACCCACTTTAAATGATGCTTAGGCATTCTAGAATTCTTTCAGACATCTTGTCCAAAAGAAGTGTTCTTTAGATTTTCTTCAACTGTTAACCCATTTCCATAAATTTGACATGCATGGTCCCACCCTTAAACATTTGAAAATTAATGGCTACCTTGTCTAGCATGAGATTGATGTCCATGGCCCCGTCACCATTTGAAAACTAATGGATCTTTTTTTGTCTTGAATTTGATGTTCACAGGCATGTCACCAGATGTTTGAACTTTCAACGGCTAGTTCACCATGTTGAAGTTGACATTCTCGGGCCCATCATTATCCTTTAGAAATTCCTTTAGCCTTTGCAAAATGAACATTTCTAAAGGGAAAATGACCCTTCAAAAAAAGTAAATGGTCCCTTTTTGATAACCGAGAGCCCTCCACAAAGGCACCTACCTTTTAGGTTCCTTTGGGTTCCAAATTCCTTCAGACAAATTATCTAAAGGAATTCCTTCAAAAAATTTCCTGAAGGAAATGTGACTTCAATGTCTTGGCCTTCTTTTGGTAAATTTATTCAAACAAAATTATGAAGTAATTCTTTTAGGCATTTTGTCTGAAGGAATTTGGCCCTTGGTTTCTACATGTATTTTCTTTAGACAAAAACTCTCAAGAAATCCTTTATTTTACTTGTCTCTTTTTGAAGGAAACTTCCCTTTCAGGCTTTCTACCTTAATTTTGTACAAATGCACTTTCTACCCTCTGCAAGGGCACCTTGGGTCAAAATTTATCCTTTGGATCTTTCTTAAATGGTCCCATTTGTCACCTTCTTGCCCTCCGCAAGGGTACTTGACCTTTGAAGTTTTTGTGAAAGACTTGCATTTCTTTGAAACTAGCCCATTCTTTTGCTGATAAAAGGCTTGTTAGAGGTAATTTTTTTGAAGCAAGATAATCCATAGATCAACTTGAAATACCTACAAGACTCAAGTCACTTTGTTCTTTATAAAAATAGGCCTATTACAAAGGGAAAACCCACAATTGTAGTAAGGTGAAGATATCATATAACAACTAATTAGGATAGTAAGGAAAGAAAACGGGAGCCCAATTTTTGGTTTATAGGACCAAAATTGATCAACAATTACCTTGCTTGATTATTTTAGAGTGCATTGTACAACCAAGTATGGAGAGATTGATTGTATTGATTTTTATCCAAGAAAAGTTGGATACATTTGAAGTAATCCCTAACAAGGATGGTGGTGCAGGTACTTCAGGATCCAAGCTTGCTAATCAAACTTTCATGATGGAGACTTTTGATTTCCACTTTCAAGAAGATAATGAATCTGATGATATCCCTGAGGAGATCTAGGCATTTAAAAAACTATTGAAGAAGACTTATCTATTGAGGAAGAGAGAGCAGAGGGATTATTTAATTACCTTAATTCCTCTAAATAACTTTGAAACTCCTCTAGACACTTCTTCAAGCAATGATATGGAACCACCCAAAGGGAGTACCTCTAAACATAATGTTGATGTTCTTAGTTCTTTAAATAAAACTAGTTATAATATTGTGAAGGACATGAAGAAGATAAAAGATAACATCATATTGCATGAACTAACCAATATTATAGAACAAAGGGACCTCATGATGGAATCACTACCAAAGAAATCTAATAGACCCCCCAAGGCTGACAATGTTAATGTGACTATGCACAAAACTAAGGTAGAGTATCCTCCTTTTTTTATCATAGTCAGGATGTTCAGTAAGAATATGCACAATTATTTATTAGATTTTGGTGCATCTAGTAATATCATATGAACAAATATTTTTAAACAACTTGGCTTGACACCTATTAAGTTTGATAGAGTTGTTACTCAATTAGACAAATCTAGAGTCAAGGTAATTGGGGAATTCCTAAATGTTCATATACAATTGGCTTATAATATTAGACTATATAAGTTTATTGATATCCAAGTTGTTTGAATTCTTATTTTGTATGGAATCTTGTTACGAATGGAATGGACCAAATCTCGGAATGGCTACATGTCCATGGATTGTTCACATTTATGGTTGCCTTAAAAAGGAGTTGTAATCCAGATCAGGGTTGAAAGAGAATCAAGGATGAAACACATGACCACTGATTATAATGATGTGAATGAAAAGGTCAAAATAATCAACTTAGACTTAGGGGTTTTCACCCTAGAGACTACAAAGGTATGTGATCCTAAGAGTAGACATGTTTCTCTTGGGATATGGTAGCTACATTTCTATGGTGTTAGGTGTAAGGCTAGATTTGGGGTTGGGATTGTCCTTATTGATCCAATTGGTAAGAAATACCATGCTTCTTATAGATTTCAATTCCTTTAGACTAAAAATCTTGCTGAATATGAGGCCCTTACCCTAGGTTTTTAATTTTCTATAAAAAATAAATTCAAAGAACTACTTGTCCATGGTGATTCAAAACTAGTAGTCAACTAGGGGAGAAACAAATATCAATGCAAGATCTCATACCTTAAGAGGTATAAGTTTATGGTCTAGGATCTAATTATGTTTTTTTCTACTTTTAGCATTGTCTCCATTCCAAGAGAAGATAACCAAGTTATTGATGATTTGGCATCTATTGTAGCTAATCTCATGCCCAACAAAGACTCCCCCAACTTTAGCATTGAGTTGATGCCTTGTCCTTTGGTCCAAGATAATGTGAATTACTTTCAAGTCTTCAGTGATGATCAATAGATCTTAAATTTTCATGACTATTTCTGGAGCATTTGAATCTCACATCATTGATTTAAATAGTGAAAATGCACTTAGGGAGGACAAATTTGATGGTAAAGTCATTTAGCTGAATGACAATAAAATTCCCAAAGGCATGATTTCCTTAGAGAGGTTGTTTGATCAAGATAAACTAATTGAGGTTTCTAAGATTCCTAAGTTAAGTGTAAAAGACTATAATGTAATGGATCTTGTCCACCAAGATCAACCTCAACTAGTTAACATAGGAAAACCTTGCACTAACATTGAGAATATGAGGGATAAAGAGTTACTAACCAAGTATAAGTATGTCATAGCTTGGTCTTATGATGATTTATAAATATTTGATCCAAGATTCATCACCCATACTAGACCCCTTAAAGAAAGTTGTAAACCCTTTAGAAAAAATCAAAGACCTATGAACCCTGTTCTAGAACCAATGATCTTTAAAGAGGTCAAGAAATTACTAGATTCTATAATAGTGTTTTTGATTAGGCATTCTACCTGGGTGGCCAATATGGTGCCAATAAGAAAGAAGAATGGTGATATTAGGTTATGCATTGAATTTATAAATTTAAACAAAGAAACTAAAAAGGATAAATATCCTCTTCCTTTTCTTGACCAAGTGATAAAATTTGTTTCAAGATCAGCCATGATGTATTTTCTTGATGGCTTTTCAAGATATAACTAGGTGTTGGTTAACAAAGAAGACATGATGAAGGTAGCTTTCAGAACCAAATGGGGAAAATTTGACTACAAGATAATGCCTTTGGATTAATCAACATAGGAACTAATTTTCAAAAGGCCATGGACTAGGCCTTCCAAGGTCTAATTGGTAAATGTATCATTATATATATGGATGATCTAACCGTTTCTTCTAAAAATAGGGAAGATCACTTTATGAATTTATAACAAGTTTTTGAGAGATGCAAAAGATATGGAATCTCCTTAAACCCCAAGAAAAGCATATGTTGTGTTATTAAAGGCAAATTTTTAGGCCATGCCATAACTAAATATGGGATCTTCATAGATCCTAAAAGGGTGGAATCCATATCTAGAATAGAGCCTCCAAATAGTAGAAAAAAGATAAAATAATTTTCTGGTAAGATAAACATTGTAATAAAGTTCATTTCTAGTTTTGCATAGATTATCAAGCCATTACATGACATGATAAAGAAGGATGTGATGGTCACTTGGAATGAGGAATCTAGGAAGGCATTCAATTACATCAAATAAGCAATTAGCCAAAATCTAGTATAGGTAAGTCCTAAATTTTCAAAGGAATTTTATCTTTACTCTTTTGCCACTGAACATACTATGGCTGCAATATAAATCTAAACATTGATGGATGAGATCACCCAATAGCTTTCATGATTAATAACTTTAAGAATGTTGAATTGAACTATTCATTGATTGATAAACAAGCACATGTATTAGTTAAGGCAGTGAAGAAATTTAGGCCCTATATCCTAATAAATAAGGTGCATGCTATTCTACCTGACCTTACCATAAAACTTATGCCAATATAAAATAAAATTGGAGAATGTAGAGGTGAATTGATGTCAATTTTACAAGAGTATGACATAGAAACGAAAATAACAAAACTGGTAAGGTGCCAAGGCTTAATCCAAATGATTGCTAATACTAGCCCTAAGTTAAGTATTATACAAATTGATCAACAAAACTTTCAAGCTAGTGAATGGTATGATTCCATCATTCATTTACTAATTAATGGTACCTATCCTATAAGACTTATAAGGGATCAAAAGAGGGATTTAAGGCTCAAGGCATCCCATTATTTAAAATAATATGGGGTTTTTATATAGAAGGAAATTTGAGGGGGCCTACCTAAGGTGTGTCTCAAAAGAGGAAGCTACCCAAATCATGAGCACCTTTCATGAGAAGTTTGGCAATGGACATCCATCTGGGAAGACTACAACCCAAATCATGAGCACTAAAGAGGCTAAGGAAATAATGCCTTTACAACCATTCATGGTTGATAAACCATTTTCATAATGGGGGTTGGACTTTGTTGGGGTAATTAACCCCAATTCATTTGAAGGTCACAAATTCATCCTTACTACCACATATTATTACAAAAGGAGGGATGAAGCTGTAGCTAAAAAATAACGTAGGATAGAGGAAGTGATCAATTTCTTGAAAAAGGATATATGTACTATATTTGGAACTCCTGTCTCTTTAGTGTGTGACAATGGTTCTAAATTTACATCCATAAAGATGACTAAATGGGTGTATGATAATGAATTTTATTTCAATTTTTCATCCAACCATTACCCCCAAGGAAATGGAGTGTCTGAGTCTACCAACAAAAAATTAGTGAAGGCAATCAAGAAGTCTACTACAAACAAGGTTAGGACTTGAAATAAGCTTCTTAATTATGTACCATGGGTAGATAGGAAAAGGATCAAGCAATCCCTAAAGGCATCACCATTTCTATTGGTATATGGATAAGATCCTATCTTCCCTATTACTCTAAAATTACATATATATAAATTCATACAAGAAGATATGGAGGAAGGTTAGGGGATTACAAATTCAATATTTCTAGACATCATTCAGATAGAGGATGAAAGGGATAAAACCTTTTTCTAATTTTAGCAGGAATTAGACCATAGTGAAAAGGTGGTTTGATAAAAGATTAAGGATCAAGGTGTTTAGACAAGGAGATATAGTTCTCCTTTAGGAAAAAGCATCTGAGCCTAATGGAAATCATGGAAAATTCACACCTTTATGGATTGGCCCATATCAGATTATAGACATATTGGGAAGTAACAACTTCAAACTCAAAGATCTACAAGGAGCATAGTTCACACTTCCCACCAATGGGTAGTACGTCAAGTATTACTTCTCTACTGCTCCTCTTGAGGTCTTTATGGAGTAAACTATAAGATGGTTAGACTTAGTATCGGTAGGCTAGTTAGTTTATTTTAGCGTTTTCCTTCTTTTCCATTATTTGTATATAAGCATTTATATATTTGTTTATTTCCTTTTTTTTCTTGATTTATTGCTTTTGTTGTGTGTTTTCTTTTTTTTCCTTGTTCCATATTTATAATAAGTCTTTTTGGACAAACCTAAGCTTAAATTTTATTTAGTTTTCTTGAGCCTCTAGAGATCATGAATATGGGTGTGAACCTAATAACATATGCTGACCATGGTTTTGAAATATGAGCCTAGTGTTGTGATTTAAAGAAACTGGTAAAAATTGATGAATAGGTCAACTTTTTTATGAGAAATTAAACATTGTCTTAACCTAAATTTGGTTTTAAATATATTTGAACTTGTAGAATGAAATCTTAATCTATTGAGGCATAGTCATACTTGAACTTAATAAACATCCTTTCTTGGGATAATGGTGATAGCCATAAGTGATTCTCTGAAGATCAAACACTTAACCAAATCCTTAAAAATGGCTACCTTAGTTCCCAACCTTGATGAAAGCATAATATATCTATAAATATAAAAAATAAGAATACAATGCAAAACAATTTTTTTTTCAAGCATATGTGATTCCAGTAATCTCCATTGGTGCTTTGGATGCCTAGTTGGTAGTGGAACAAGGCCATAAGTGGAGCTAAATGTATCTTTGTTGAGGCTATGAATGCCTGGTTGGTAGTAGAGAAATGCCAAAATACTTACCTAAACTAGAAGCATGGTTATAAATGAATATCTAAATATGTTTCAAGTTAGTGTTAATGATTAAAGATATGAAACCTAGAAGTTATCCCTTAAAACCCATGGAAAATAGTAAGTAGAATCAAAGTACACACACAATACGGCTATGTCTTAATGTTTGATCTCAATTCTAAAAGTGCAAGGTTTGTTTCAATCATAAAATGATCTAGATAATGGTATTGATTAAGTGGAGTGAATGACCTAGTTGTTTGTCTTAACCAGAGTCTTTAAGTTTTAACATATTGCTATGTTTCCCTCAAAAGTCACCATTTGTTGAAGTCAACATACCCCCCATTTTTTAAATTTAGGAACCTTGAGATATTTTGAAACTTAACCCTGAAAGCATGGCTTGTTTATAAAATTATTAGATTTTGAAGATCATCCACTTTAATAATATTGGCTTACTGAGTTATGTTTTGCTTTAAGCTTGCCTAGCATTGCTAATAATTGGTCTTCATGTCTTAAAGATGCAAGTTTCATGATGTCCTTGCTGATAGATTTATGTTCTAAAACCCTAACATAAACCCTTGTTTCAAATTTGAATTTGGTAGGAAAAAATTGGTGGGAACATTTTTATTTTGGACTTAATACCAATTTTTATGTTAAGTCTTGGTCATGTTTTTTAACAGAACCAAACCTTAGCCTAAAAATTATGCACTGGTCCCTTTTTATTTCCTATATTTCTAATGGGGTGTAATTTTATGCTAACAAGGTCCTTTTAATTTTCTAATGTGTTCCTTTTATTACCTACTTAGCCTAAAGAGTTAATGCTAAGGCCTCGTTCATGTTTATCAACATGAACAAGATCTTAGTCTAAATGCCTTTGCCTAAGTTTCTTTTATCCTAAATCTTAACTTAAATATCATGAATTTTGTAATATCCAATGATTCATGCTTCATTGTGCCTTTCGATCTAATGGAGTAAGGAAAATCCTAATGAACTAAGCATTTAGTCCTTCAGACCAATCATGTTGAAGCATTCAGATCATGATCAATGGCTCATGCATCCTCATAGACTGAAGATTGGATTGTGAAAGGACAACATTGAAAAGTAAAAAGCCTAGGGGGATTTATAGATTTGTCACATGGCACTCTCTTATTTGAGACTTAAAATCAAAGGGTCTCACTTATTAAATGGAACCAATGGTGTGTGACTACTCGGATCATGATCAAAAAGGTTGATGTTTCATCACATTTTTAATTGGATAGAATGAATTAAGTCTAAGATCTTGGAAATATCCATGGATTCACCACATGACACTCTTGCATTGGGATATCATATTTTGATGAGCTGAAATTTGGCATTCACACAATCATTATTTGACATCTATGAAGATGTAATTGACATTTGTACCACTATTAAATTTAATCCCGTCAAAACTAAGGTCTTCATGATCTTAAATTTGACATTCACATGACCATAATTTTACATATACGAGGCCATAAAATTTATGCTAATGGATTATTTTACTCAGGACCAAGACATACTCCAAAATGCTATTAAAAAACTCATGAATTGCATTGTAGACTAATGGAACCCCTTAGAAGATGCTCAAACACTTGAGATCTTTAAACTATAGATAATGAAATGATCTCATAGTCTAAAGATATACATACATGAATTTAGCCTAAGTCTATATCCTAAGGTTCCCATTGCATTTGTTTGAATGTCATGAACCTTAGACTAGAGACTTATACTAAGTCTTATTTTAAAAGGATATTTTGACATAAACTTAGCCCAAATGATTTTAACTAAAGATTTTATCATGTTTATTAATACAATAAATCCCTATGTCAAAATCTAGAATTTTAGTCCTTAATTCACTTTGACCCTTTTGGGCATGTTCTAAGAGCTTAACATGAGTATTTTATTCTAAAGTATGCATTTTATTTAATAGATACAATGTAAACCTTGGCTTAAAATATTTAACTTGGTCCACCTTTTCTATAAATCCCAAAAAACTTATGCATAAACACTTTAGCCTAAATATTATTTTGTGTTTAATAAAAAAAATAAACCTTAGCCTAAGGTATTTAAACCTAAATAACAATTTTGATTAAAGCTCTTACTTCTTGTAGGATCCGATGGTTTGCGCTTCATTACAACTCTTGATCCAACAATGAGAAATCATTGAAAATTTTTTTATAGAGCTTTGAGAGGCCATGGGCTTGACACATGGTATATTTTCATTCAATATGTGACTGACAAAGGTGTCAGAGCTCATAAATCATGTGGAGCTGCCAAGTGACATAACCATGGGTCTTGGTACCAAAATGAACCAATAGAAAGTGAGGACCAAGATCATAATCAATGACCTGAACTGATCTAGAATGTTGATCCAATGGCACAAATTAAAAGGCATATTTTAAATTTCAACAGCTAATGCTTCAAAGGCATTTATGAAAATTTTCATGAAAACTGCCAGATAGACACTAAATAAGCACCACATAAGCACAAAGCAACAAAATAAGAGATCTTATGTGCGCAAAATGTAAAGGTATAAAGGTGAAGGTCAAAATCAAATCTGAGGCATGCATAAGCCTATGTCTAAATAAGCTACCACCATTAAATCTCCTAAACCTTAAGACTTGCATAAAAATCCCTAAGTGAACTCAAATATATTACAACAAATCTAGAAGAAATTGAATTATGATTTGAGAACAAAAGGGACTAAACTAAAGACCATTTGTAATTTGATTGAGAGCAATTTGCAAGAGTGGAAGCCATGGTATATCTAAGGAAACAATTTAAGGATGATATATAATTATATCTATCTATAGACCATGAGGGGATGGTTTCCAAGGATATTGACCTAGACCCTATAGCCTCGAACACTGGCAACAAGAATTGGTCAAAGCTCTTCTAGACCATTGAAGAGATGCAAGAAATCACCAAGGAAGAAAAAAGGGTTTCCACAATTAGTAGGAGCTACTACAACCTAGCTGTATTTCAAATGGCTTGTCTCCATCATGCTACCACCAAATTAGAGGTACTCCATTGCATTGATTCCTTGCTCCCATTTTTGTAGATTATAGAATGGAAAATGATTAAATCATTCATGAGGGTAGCTCTAGAAGAGTTGCATATATTTCCCCCTTATCCTTTGACAGGTATTAAAAACTTCCAAAACCCCACGTGGATCTACCCACCATTAAGAATGATCTTCACACCATCATTAGGCCGTGGTTGCTCCATGGGAACATTGTGATTTGAGACCCTACTAGAAACATCCTAGTAGCCCAATATAGAGGTGGAATCAGTGTAATTATGACACTATTTAATACAATATCTAGATCCCATTCAACCACATTTTTCAATAAGAATTAGGTATCTTATGTCTACTTCATGGTATAAAAAGGGCTCACTCCCCAAACTGGGGATATGATCAGCATTCACCTAGGGGGGCAATTTACAACCATCATGAGTAAGACTAACAACCAATTATTTATGTTGTCCTATTTTTTGGATGGCCTACTAGCCTCCACCTAGATCCCTCAAATCAAAACCTAGTCACCTAAGGGAAGATCCACCATCTCCCACCATTATTCAAAACTACATATCTTCAAATATAGACTCCACATATAGTTTATTTATGATTGTGTCTATTCTACTTTAGTAGAAGCCATCACAAGGATCCCAATGCCCAGGGTAATCCCTCTAATAAAGAAGTATGTGGAACTAATGGGAGACATCTGGTTGTATCTAGATTGTACTATGATCAAAATTGAAGGGATTCTGACTCAACCTTACAAGTTGCATGTTTATGTTCCCAACAAGATAGTAGAGGAATAAATTGCATTTGAACTCCTTAATGGTGTTGATGGAGTATGAAAGGACAAAATGAAAATACTTATCCATCTCTTTCCTCTAATAATTATTAGAATAGTTATGGAAGATTGAAAACATGTGGACACCATAGCCAGGCATAGATATTCTTTTGGCTTTTAACAAGATGATTTGAGACATTGGGATCCTTATGACATGGTAAGTAAACATTTGAAGAGTAAATAACTACCCAAGCTAGTTTATGATTTGAGGCATTAGGATCCTTATGAGATCTTTTGCACATTAGGACCACTAATTTTGAAGAAACACTAGCTAGGATCAAGGAGCAAAATGTTAGACTTGAACATAGATTGACTATTAATTAAAAACCACAAGGAGACATATGGCAAATATGACCTATGCAATACCATTTATTGCTTGGACCTTCTAGGCCACCTTAGGAGCAACCAAAAGTGGAAGGTTAGCAACCCCAAACTTAAATTACATAATGTCCTATTAAAGTGAAGTTAGAAGTGAGGCCTGATGAAGGACCCTAATCCTCATCCCTACCTCAAATACCAGTGTCTCTAGTGGAATACTTGGACATAATTGCCTTAGTGAAATATGAAATAGTGGAGGATGCCCTCAAGATCCTTATTGAGGCATATGGATCTCCTAAAGAGGAGGAGCAATTTGAAGGACCCCAGGAGTAGGCATAAGAACTTGAGAAATATAAAGGAAAAGAGGTTTCTTTTGATTTGGTTCTAGTAGCATCCCACTAGAGAAGAAAAGTATAATTAGCCTTCATCCCAGTTGGATCAAAGAAGTCAAAGTTGACTTTCAATCATCCTACAAGTGAAATAAACTTATTCAGTGAAGAATACCCTATTTATGGACCAATCATCCCTAGTTGGTTCATCTATGGAAAAACATAGAAGATTACCACTTTGTCTTACTATTTAGCCCTAACCTAATCTATTCACATTGATGTACATGATGATATCAAGCCCTAGATAAGGGTTTTGATGAAGGATGAAGAAGAAAGAAGAATAGTGACCACTATAGGGTTAGAAAGCAAGTAGATGAATGCTTTATGAACATCAAGTATGACAAGGATAGAGGTCCTAGAACATCCAAAATACATAGAGTCATCTACCACTGTGTAACTCAATCTAGAGATAGCTAGATTAGAGAGAGTCACAATAAGAAAATCCATGGTGGGGATTGAAGAGTTCATATTCCAAAAGGCTAAACCTTTTACAGGTTTAATTCTAGTTGGAGGGTATCAACCTAGTGAACTACCCATTCATGAAGAGGATAATGAAATCCTAACTGAGGCTCATTCAGCTCAGGTTAGAGTAGGCATCAGTGGAATGAAATAAAAAATACAAAACTTGGAGAAGGAAAATGAAAAATTAGAGACTCGAGCTATCTTATCAATACTTGAGGCCATAATTAAGATGTTTGAAACATCCTTTTTTGATATGTTTTATTCCTTAAAATAAATGATGGTAAGACAAGATGCATTGAGCCAATAAATTTAAGTGGCTAAAAGATTGATAACAAAGTGGCAAGATGTAGAGGCTAAAATAAGAGATCTAATCAATATAAGGATTAGGAATAGAATTCTTGAGTTCAAAACCATTAGCCTAGCCCACCTAAATTATATATTAGGGATAGTTGTAGATAAGGTCTAGAGCCTAAGTACTTGGTCAATAGGTTTGGACAAACTCGTAAGGGATGATGAAGAGCTGATTGCTCAGATTAAGAAATTTCTTGGTACCATTTTGTCTAATCCTGTGAAGTCTATAGAATTGGAAATTATTTATGATGAAGAATATAATCATAGAGTCACTCTAGTGATGAAGGAAGTAAAGGGCAAAAGCTAGGGTCAATTATACAATAACAATAGCAAAATTTTGGGTATGATCTTCACTATTGAATAAAAGATTTCAAAATATAGAAGCATCAAAGAAGCTATGAAAAGGGATGATAGAAACTTTGAGGACTTAGCTAAAAGAGAAGATGTTTGTTTCCTAAATCCAACTGTGGATATGGAGCTTATCAAAGAATAATAACAAAGAGATATGGAGCTTTTGTAAGAGCAATAAGGGGACCCTTCAGTAATGGGCCTACCAATTAATTAATATCCCTTTTTTGTAACAAACTTTAATATTTGAAATACAAATATTCTTTTGTAAAGGCATATGCTAGTTTGTTAGTATATTTTCCTCTAGGTCAGTCTAGTTTAGAAAAGCAAGTGTATTCTAGAAATTTATGAAAAAGGATAGATATCCTTATCTTTTATACATTTTGTATCTTGTATCTGACTGGAATAATACCTTATATTTCTATAAAAGGTAATACTACAATTTTGTAAAGGAGAGATAATTTTAAGCAAACTTTGTATACTTTGAGAAATTAATACTATCAGGGAATTATGTGAAAATTTTCAAATTTGTATGTGTCAGTTGTTAATGTGGTTATCTCTCAATGGTGGTTTTCAAGCTTGAATTTGAATAATTTCATGAATTTTGAATTTGCATTTGTGATACAAGGTTGCTAATTTGTGCTTATGCTAGATTAGCTGAAGGATCTTGAATTTTCTTCATTTCATTTGTTTTGTATTTATATGTGATAATGATATTTGAATTTGATAATAAATATTTATATTACAATGTATTTCTTGCTTGTATGATTTCATATTATCCTTATAAATTTTCCTGGTGTATGGTCATAAATGAGCAAACATTATTTTTAATCATATAATGGTTAAATGCAAGCTTAGTTATAATTGAAACTTTGTCATGATATTTGAGTTAAGGATTAACAATCACTTATTTTATTTCTACCTTACCCTTCTCTTTGGCTTATTTTTAACTAGATCGCTATATTTTAAATTTCATTATACATATTCATTTAGATTAGTTTATAGTTTAAGATTTGGTCACAATTCACTATTATTAGCAGATATACTTACCTTTTGCAAAGATTTCAGTTCGTGATGGCTCCCAACCATAAATTAAAATAAATTTTATGGAGCAGATAAAAATTGCTTTGCTGCTATTTCACCATAGGTAACATAAGTTACCAAAACCTACTACTCATGATCTAAATTCCTAGAATTCTAAAATGATAAGTGTTATTTGAAAACAAAGGACATTCGAGGTACACAAAAAAGAATCAACACATTCCTTGGTGCTGGCCACTCTATGGCTCTTATTTTTGTTGGATCTACTGATATACCATCCACAATAATAATATTTCCCAAATACTGCACTTTTTCATTGAAAAATGCACACTTATACAACATTCCATATAACTTGTGATTCTACAACCATTGTAGAACCAATTCTAGATGTTGAAGATGCTCTTCTTCATTCTTATAGTATATAAGAATTTTATCTAGAAAGACCAAAAAAAATGATCTAGATAATCTCTAAACACATTGTTCATGAGACTCATAAATACTACCAGAGCATTTGTTAACCTAAATGATAACACTAAGAACTCATAGTGCCCATAACAAGTTCTTAAAATTATCTTTAAAAAATACTCATCCCTTATCCTCAGATAATTATATCTTGATCTTATGTTAATCTTAGAAAATATTTTTTCTTATCACATCTTATCAAAAATATCATCTTTATGATGTAGCAGATTGCCAATTTTTGATAGTTGTGTTATTCAACATTTTATATTATATTCAAAGCTGAAGAGTACCATCCTTCTTCATGACAAATAGAACTAGTGCACCCCATGCTGAGACACTTGAACTGGTTAACCATTTTGTCAATAATTATTAGATTTGATCTTTCAATTCAACTATTTCAATGGTGTCATCCTATATGGTGCCTTAGATGATGGTTTTGATCCATGTATGATATCGATAGAGAAATCAAATTCTCATTTAGAAGGCAATCGTAATAATTCCTTTTGAAACACATCATGAAAATTCTTAATGAATGGATAATATTCAATGGATGGTTCCTTAGATTCCTCCATTTCATTTATCTTGATGACAAATGCTTGGCATCCTTTTTCCTGAGCCTTCTTGAGTTGCATTATAAAAATCTACCTAAGCCTAAACTCTCTCTTCTCACTTTGGATTTGTATCTAATTTCTAAAATCATCTAGACACTCAACCTTCTTTAAATAGTAGTCAACCTTGGATTCATGCTTCAAAACCTAGTTGACCCCTATGATCACATCATATGACCCTAGTGGTGCTACATAAACATCCACTACTATTATGAATTCGAGGAACCTAGTCTCTACTTCAACTAAACACTTATCAACATTAAATTTTCAATGATTCTCATATATTTACCAAACATGCATTTACCATTAATCCAACTCTTCTAGATAACTTATTTAGAATTTTAAGAGCTATAAAACATTTTATATCCCCTATATTTATCAAAATAGAAATTGGATGTTCAAACAAAATACCTGATAGTTCTATGGGTGAATCTTTGAATTTGGCTCATAGATTATCAATTAATGCATGAATACATTGCTTAAAAGCTACCTACTAAGGATTAGAAACTTTTTTATTTGACTTATTTTGGGTACACTCATGACAATAATGGTTACCTCCATAAATTGAGTAACCCTTAGGTGATCCTTTCCTATCAAATTGTTGGTTTCCTTTGAAACTATTGCCCCATTTCTTGTTACCTAAACCATTATTGAATCTAGCATTCTAATTTTTGAACTCACTCTTAGAGTCTCCACTTATCTATTTCTAGTTCTTCTATTTCAAAGTTGGTTTAGAACATCTAAACTTTTTATTAAAATTATCGCTAGCATGGGAAAGAGATTTCAACTTTTATTCCTACTTGACTACCTTCTCAAAGACCTAGTCCATGTAGACGGTCCATGATCATCAACCTCTTAAAAAATCTAGGGTTTTAATCCCATGATGAACTTCTTAATTTTGAACCTATCATTTTCTTGATTTGAGTTACATACTTTAGAAATTTAGTGAACTGATCCTAATATTTATTCACTAATAATCTCCTTACTTTAGATTCTATAAATATATAAGCTTTTGATCAATGTATAACTATGGAAGCCATTGAGGTCTGAACAATGTCAAAAATTTACCCCATGTGGTGGTGGTCAAGTTGAGATTCATTTACAACTTTTTGTTGGCCCACCACATATATGTTTCACCAAACAACTAATATGTTACCCAAACTACTTTAGTGACTTTAGAGTAGTACTAAATATCAAAATAATTCTCCATCTTAGTCAACCATGCTTTAGCTGCATCACCCAAAATAGTTCCATCAAACTTAGGTGGATTCACTTTTTTCATATATCTAATCAATTATATAGCTACATCTGCTCTCACATCCTGAGGGATTTACTACTCGGTGCGATGATCTTTAGGTACATCCTAATGTACTTCATTTTCATGTCTATGAACTTCCTTTTCTAGGGTTGAAATTTGGTCCTAGTTTAATTTATGACTATGAGAATTAGATTCAAATTTGTTGTTTACTCAGTGTAAAATTGATTAGGATCAAATAGAGGGTTATTGTCATTGACATTTGAAGGACACTCACTAGATACTCTGTTGGCATGTTGTTGTCATTGATTTCAAAAGGGTGCATCTTATGATGGTCCATGGTAAGTGATCATTGAGGTATGATGGTTAAGTAAACATTGAAACATGATTATGAGGCTCTAGGTCTACATGAGGTCATGAGATAAGGTTAATCAGAAATATATTATTATAGAGGTGTGAGAGTGTTTTTTGAAGAATATTCTTATTTGATATCATTTAGGTAAGAATATTTGAGTACTAGTTCTTGAGTATAAGATGTCTAGAGAAGCTTAGTCTAGACCCTATGAGAAGGTGTGCATAGTGAATTTTGGTGAAGTAAGTGAGCAGAAGCTTGTTAGAGTTCATTTGAATTTTTTTAATCATGTAAGTGTAGATACTTTCATAAGTATTTCAAGGTCACTTGTTAAGTTTAAAGTTCTTAAGGAGCCTACTTATGACATGCAAATTCCTTGTAAGATGGTATGAGTAAGGTGACTTGGAAATATGGATGCATAGTGACATGATATGTTGTATTAGTTTTCTTGATCATGTATTTAAGGCATTGAATAACTCATGAGTGTCTAAGGGTGAGTCTATAGGTGTGGGATCTTCAGACCAAGTCTGCACCTAGACCACCTATAGACTCTGCCTAGCCTAATGAGGTATCGTGATTTGTTCTCAAGGAATGTGAAGGATGTATGGTAGTTTTTAAGAATGAGAGAGGTTCCTTTATTATGTTATTGAAGTGGAGAGTGCATGTAAATAAGTATGAAGGTTAATTTTAAGTCTTAATGGGGTTTATAGTTCAAAATCTAGAAGGTCAAAGATAGAGAGAGAGAGAGGAGAGAGAGAGAGAGAGAGAGAGAGAGAGAGAGAGAGAGAGAGAGAGAGAGAGAGAGAGAGAGAGAGAGAGAGAGGAGAGAGGAGAGAGAGAGAGAGAGAGAGAGAGAGAGAGAGAGAGAGGCCTAATGAGGTATCATGATTAGATTTAAAGGTGTTTAAGCTCATGTAAGTACTGATAGAGGTGAGTAATGTTTTTTCAATATTTTTCATGTAGTTTGAGGGCAAGGTTTACAAGAAAATGCATAAAAAGTGGTTTTTAGGTCTCTTGATTGTATAAAATGAAGGGTTCTCAACTCAAAAAGGATTTTATTATGTTTACTAGTTGGTAAAAATTCTAATTTGGAACCTAATATATTCATGGTATATGGGGAAGTATCATATATCAAAATTCCATGCATTAGTTTTTGAATTGAGGGGATGTGCTTTATGAAGATCATTAAGAGTGTAAATATGTTTAAACCCTCTTCAAACCCTAATAAGGACATGATGTTGAAGTTGTTTCTCAAAAATGATCATTATATATTAAATTTATTAGATAATATATTATATCTTGTATTGGACTCCCCAAAGTACTTCTAGGTGGTATTAGATAGAGAGAGGAGAGAAAATGTTGAGTTAGAGGCTTATTTTCTGCAGAAGTTATAACTGTTAAAAGTTATTTAGACAAATTTTTAAAATAATTAGATGGATAAGGTTGATAGTTTTATTTGATATCCATGGTGGTTTATAAATAGGTTATATCCCTCAAGGTTCCTAAATTGGTCATCCAAGTTAGATAGTTGCTAATAGGCCTAATGGTGTAAATAGTGAAAAACCCAGACAATAGTGAGAAGATGAATAAGGATGTGTGTTCAAGGTAGAATGATGGATAAAAGTGCATGAAAATGTTTTTTTAATGATATATAATATTAATTATTGGTATATATCTTGTAATCTAGGTATAATGGTGAAAATGATGAATCTAAAATGGCTTGTATGACTCAGTGAGAACTTTGTGTAATGAGGTCAACAAAATAGTTTATAAGACCAATAGTTTCCAATAGACCATATGTTTTTTTATATTTGAATATCATATAAATATTTAATATAATCATGTTATTTCATTTTAATTCTTTTAAAGTTGTCATATATATGTTTAAGGTCAATGTCACCATGATTGTGCTTTAAATTAAACTGACAGTTTTAAGTAACTAAGTTGCAGTGATGAGTTTGAGGATCTATGACTTGAGTTAAAGTATATAATGGATATGATGTTATTTTTTTGTGACATAAAATTACATATAATTATTTTGGAAACATATAATTTAGTATAATATGTTGATAAGTTGAAGTCAAAATGGCTTGTCTAGTTCATATAAGACTATGTGAGATAAGGTCAGTAGATTGGTCTTGAAGACCAATGTTGGATATTGGACCTTGTGGTTTTTTTTCATGTGATGTTATTATTATAATTAAAAAGTATCATGTGAATATATTTTGGTCATGATAAATCCTTGTGTAGGTGTTGAAAGTCAATTTCTTCTTGACTGACTTTTGAGGCTAGTTGGTAGTTTTGAATGAGCAAGTTGTACAAGTGTTTTTGAATATTTTTGCCTTGTGTGATGAAGTATAGTGAACTTGGTGAGGTTATTTATGCCTTGGATATTTTATTTATGATATTTATTGAGTGGTATATTAAGTTTTATTTATGCCTATACTGATTGGTATATGAAGTGTTCCTTCCATGTCTAGAGTTTTAATGTGTCTTAAGAAGGTAAAGTGTAATGTGTCCCTAAAGTGGAATTAGGTCTCCATGAGACCTAAAATTGAAATGAGGTATAATATATACCTATGATAGACAAAAAGATACTCAATATCCATTTGAATAATATTTATTATATGTCCTAAGACCTATTCCATGTTTGACCTAATAGGTTTAGGGTGAGTAGCCAACTCAATGGCATATGAACAAGGAATGTTATATATAAAAGGTAGATTTAGGCCTATGTGTGAGTGATGAGAGTATGAAAATGAAAAATCACATTTTTTGAGAATAAGGAGGTATTTTAGACCATTATAGGAGTAAATAAGATCTTTAGTTAATATTAAATAGTGATACTACATATTAATATTAAAGTCTTATGACCTAATCAGTCTTGAAAAGACATATTTGAGCAAAGAAGCTTAAAAGAAGTTTGAGAGGGATAGAAGAGTGAGAAGAGATAACAAAGGTGTTAATTATCTATTATGTGATCAAAAAGGGTTTCTTAAGGTGATCAAAATTTTCATGTGACTGATTTCATGTTGAGTCATATAGGGGGGTTGGTGCCTCCTTGCAGGTTGATGCTTGCTAAAAACTAGTTAAGTGGGTTCTTAACTAGTTGGGGTTAGTTATCCATGTGTATTTTATGCTTCACTAAATATATTTTTTTTCTTAATGGTATTGTATTAAATTTTTATAGATCAGTTGGATTTCTTCCCCTTAATGGTTTCCCACATATGTAGTGTGTTATCTTATTTCATGATCTTGTATGGATGCATATACTTTGCTTAATGTTGATATTTATATGAATGATTCATGTATACTTTAGTGTAATTGAATGAATGTTTTGAATATGTTGTTCCACCCCCCAGCCCCCCTCTTATTGGTTTTGATTTCAATAATTGGTATTAGAGAAAGGTCATTTGAAGTAGGCCTAACATCCTAAATTAGTGTTGGAGGTTAAATCGTTGAGAGGGGGGGGGGGTGAATAAGTGATGAAAGATATTTAATAATTTAAATTTAATCCTTTGAAAATCTTAATCAATGACCAAAATAATTCATAAATAATACAATACATAAAAATAAATAACAAAGATGAAGTAAGATTACACACATACCAAAAAATCTACTTTGGAAACACTCTTAGGGAATAAAAGCCACTCTCAATCTTCAAAACACATGGACTACTTGTCCTATAATATGATCACAAACATGTGACTAGTGAAACACCCCACTTCACAAGGAGAAGCCAACCCTAAGTAAGAATAAGCACCCACTTTTTTCTAGATGTTGAGCACCCACCCAACACCTTATTAAATAAAAAAACTCCATAATTCTAATTACAAACTAATCTAATTGGAAACATAATGTATAACACCTTTCTTTCAACTAACCAAACTCACTCAAACTTTCTCATACAAGTAATGAGTCCAAACACTCCTTTTAGATCTCTCTATTCTTCCCCACTCATCCTAAATCTACTCTATACTTTAGTCTATCCACTAAGAACACTTACTCTAATCTCTTTCCTTCAGCTTTATCTTATACTCTCAACACATACACATTCAAGTATAGAAACCATTACCTTCATTTCCATTGTTTATAGAGCATTCATGAATATCAACATCTAGGTCTTCTATAATACATTCCTTAATCATTAATACATCTTACATACCTCAATATAATCCTCATAGGTCAACCATAATAACTATGCATCACACTTAAGTAGTTATGCCTTTTAATTAGGCCCTATTAGCCCTTATAGGTCTCATAGAGACCTATTCACCCATTTATCACTTCATCGAGCAAAAAAAGAACACATGATCAATTTAAATTATATGGGTCCACTCCATATGACCCTTATGACATCTTCAGGTGATTACTGCCACCAAAACATTATTATACTAAAGCACAATTTGTTCAAATAACATTTTATACACTATAACACCATGAACTAGAAAATAATCAACTTGAAAGACTGTAAATAGATACTATGGATGTACCTTGAAGTCCTCTACAAATTTTATTTTTATTGCATCAATAAATTCATCTTGGATCAAAAGATATAGCTCAAACATTGAGCACTAGTTTTTATTTATTTATTTAAAAATTTAAATTCCAATGGTCACTAAATAAATGTTAAACATCAAACACGTTAACCACATCTCATGTACCCTAGAAACATTGAAAAAATGTGCTCCATTAATATCCTTTGATTATCTTGATATTTATCTTGCATCACTCATCATTGATAATTAATTTGTGCTTCCACAATCATACTACTTGGTAGTCCTACGTGCCTTCTGTGCACCCTGTACCATTTAGTCAATGTGCTTGTGCCACTAAGCCGCTCCATGTGCCTTATGATCATCCTTTGACATATTGACTAAATAAACACTGTTGGATTAATACTAACAATATCATGTGAACTATTGGATCCTTATCTGGTTAGATTAAACTCTTACCATTAGATCTTGATCCAATTAATGGTCATTGTTAGATCTATCTAGACAATTCCAACCTAGACTTTAATGTAGTTAAACTTGATGGTCTTTAGCCCATCATAGTCTACAAGAGCAACTTTGAAGGTTTATAACTTGAGATAGAAAAAAATCCAAGGGTCCAAATATTCAAGGTACCTTCTTTGCACTATAGACAAAATCTCCATGAAACTCTTTGATTAATATGCAATTTTTGAGTACCTTCATTAGATACACAAAATTTTTGGATCATTCATGTTTGTATGACGTGAAGTGATGGTTAATGATAGTTTGGATTCTTTCAAGGTATAATATGCATGTTCCTCTTTCTAAATGATCAAATGATACACTAGAACTTCACCAAGACATCTATGGATGCCTCACAACTTCTTCTTCGTCCTTATAGACATGCATATGTGCCATATCTCTCCAAGCTATTAAAATTAACTTCTTTATCATTCATTCACTAGTATCTCATGCTCTTTTTAACATAAATGATAATCTAACATCAATTACCATGCTAAAAAATCTTCCCCTTTGTCATTGATGACCAAACAACCTTAGAATGACTTCATTTGAGAAATGAATTCAATTGAACTCCTTCATTATGATCTTTATCCCCATTTGACATTAATAGTAAAGGGTATCTTCCTCAACATGCCAACAATCATTCATCAACATCATGAATAAATTCAAATATAATTTAATATGATCAAGATACTTACAAAATTTCAAGAATATGAATCAATTTCTCCCCCTTTGACATGCATCAACTTGAACTTGGACTTCTCTTATCCTTAGACCTAATAAACTACTCATATAGATTATAAAATCTCCAACTAAAATTATGCTCTCACTTATGTTATTTGTTCTTTGACATATACCAATATAAACTTGGGATTTTTAGACCTATCTACCTAAAAAACTCATAATATCTCTTTACTCATGAATAAAAAATTAATACCTTATCAAAATATATGACTTGGTTGGATGAAGTCATCATGTCAATCTACTTGAATTCACAATTTTAACAGACATCGTCACACTTCTGTCATGACTGAAGCATCATCACATCATGCACATCTTCTTCAAGTCACTCAAGCTAGCTAAGTTATCTCCCCCTAACTTCTTTATCTATCTAAAAAACATCATATTCAATAAGTCTTCTCAATGAACTAGGTCTACAAATAATACTTCAAACACCTTTACCTTCAAGATCTGTACTTATTGACACCTTGATCATCACCTAAAGCACATATATTAGATTCTCTACAAGAAATATGTCTCCTAAGAAGCATAGGTAGATACACCTCATTATCATAGAGGGATTAAAGATCATAAAACTTAGGAGACTCCCTATCTCCATGATCTTACTTGAATAAAATCCTTCCTCATCTTCACATTGACTTTGAATGAGTTCTTAGTCTTATTCTTTTCTTTTATCTCAGGATCCTTCTTGATTCCCTTGTCCATTCAAGAAGATAAGGATTTTTACTTGATAGTTGAGCTTGCTCCCTATTATGTAAAGGAAAATAATCCACTTTGAGCTTATTTTTCATTTACCTACTTAGTCCTTTATTCACTATGACTCCTCTTCATGATAAGGTTGACAATTTTTGAAGTAGAATATTGATCATTCTTATAGAACCTTGCCATGTGACCTCTCTCATGATATTTGAAACAAATAAGGTTTTTCATATTGTGCATACCTTTAGATTGATATATATATATATATATATATATATATATATATATATATATATATATATATATATATATATATATATATATATATATATATATATACATACAATGATTCCTTAAATTTTCATGAATTCATTCATGTACTTGATCATTTGAACTCCTCATGAAGATATTACAAAAAATTACAATATGATCAAACCCTTGACACTTATAGAAAAAGATGTCATTATTTCCTTGTTAACCTATTGACTATCTTGAGTGATGATGTTTTTATAGATTTCCATTGTATTAATCATAATTCCATGCAAATTAATTCCTTAAGGATATTTTACAATATTTTGACTTATGACCAAACTGATTACAAGAGTAACAGTGACCATTGAATTTGCATACCCCATAACATTTGGTTGTTTGATCTGATTTATATTCATTATGACAATACCTTCATTCCTTAACTAATGATTGATTTTAAAAGTATGATTTTCCTTATTCACATCATCCTTTATCTTGTCTTGAGTTACATTCTTTTATTCTTCTTTGTATCCATGACCAGTTCTATCACTTGCATGATTTTGACTACTCAAAATATTATCAAGATCATTTGAGCTCTTTTCAAACTTTATTAATGACTTTACCTTACAATATGTCTTATCTAACTCAGCTTTTAATGACTCAATTTTAGTCACACACCTTAAGTACTCATCTTATTTATCTTTTAGGCTTGTAGACATAGTCTCTAATTGATCATTGAGATTTTTGATAGTATCTTTATTTTCCCTAGTGTCATCACTCGTCCTTAATTCAAACATACTAATTTATTCTTCATAGTCCATGATTTGTGACATCGTCTCTTTGTTATTTTTCTTCTTGATCTTTAGATCTTCAAGATCATTCATTAACTCATCATTAATATCTAAGTAATTAGTTGTATCTTTGCTCATAGCTTGATTTAGTTTCATCTGCAAAGAATCTATCTTTGTTTGATATATGATACACTCTTCATCCTTACTCTTTACTTCATCATTAAGAGTAAAAACCTAAGTTTCATGATTTTATGTGATCTCATCAAGCTCCTTGAATTCATTACTTAACCTTCTTTCAAAGTGTCTATTTTTCTCCTCAAAAGAATTGATCAAGGAATTTGTTTCTTGTTCTTTCTTTGTAGTAACTTAATTTCTTCCATAGTATCTATATATTTATCTTCAAGAGTGACTTTCTCATCTTCTTCCTCTTAGCTATCTCTACCAAATAAATTTATGCTTAAATAACACTCACCTTCATTATCACTAAGAGCCATAAATAATATATCCATGTCCTTATTATAAAAAGAATCATCACTATTAGATGTGTTTTCTTCTTCTTGTGTAGACAAGTTACTATCTTCCTCATGGTAACAGTTCTTATTGCCTTTGTATGATTCCTTATTTCCATTTTTCTAACTAAATAACTTTATGTACTTGATATATCCCTTAGATTTATTATGTTCATCCTCATGAGATACCTTCAACTTATTTATGTTCAGACTTGTCTCTACCTAGACATCTAGCTACAAAATGACCAACTTTACCACATTAAAAACATTTGAGAGGAAGTTTTCCTTCATACCTACTTGATCCTACATTCAATTTCCTTGTAATCATGGATTCAAGTTGATCTTCATTAAGATAAAAATTTTCAAGACTTAACTTGTTCTTCTTGGATTTTGTCTCCTTGATCACCTTGAAGGTTGTTTCCTTCTTAGGAGATTTATCCTCATCAACTCTCATCCCATAAGAAGGTCACCATGCAGTTCATCCATATTCAATATAGTGAGATCTTGAATTTATTATACAACATAAACTTTTAAATCAAACTTGAGTGTAATTGTCTTAAATACCTTGTTTATTATAGTAGCTTTGTCAATCTCCTATCTAAGACTTGTGATCATGTTTACTACCTCATAAACCATTAGAAGATAGGATGCCACAGTATTTTATTCCTTTATTTTGAGACCTTAAAATTACTTTTGGTAGGTCTAAAAGTTATAATTTTTTTTACATAGAGTCTCCTTCATAGATAGTCTATAATTTGACCAAAATTTCCTTAGTAGACTTACAATAGATCACTTTGGTGAACATAACCTCACATAGACCACAAATGATAGCATTCATATCTTTAGAATTATTATCGCTTAACTTCTTGTCGGTAGCACTAGTTAGAGAATTAGTTGGTGTAGTGTAACCATCCATGATATATTTCTAGATATCAAACCCTAGAGACATAATGTATGTCATCATCCTTATACTCCAAAAAACATAATTTGACCCATTAAACAATGGTGCTTACTTTGTAGAGAAACCTTGCATTTTTTGACTTGTCATATGTACCATAGATCACCTTTAAGTGGTTAAACTTATAACGAATGTCCTACTCTGATACCAATTATAATAGGTACAATAACTAAGAGGGGGGAGGGTAAATTAGCAATGCAAGATATTTCAAAATTAAAATGTAATCCTTTCAAACACGTAATTAATGACCATAATAATTCATAAAGCATACATGATGTTTATTACAATAAATAACAAAGATGAATAAATATCACACACATAACATAAGATCTTTGTCGAAAAACTTCTTGGGGAATAAAACTCACTCTCAAGCCTACAAACACATCGACTACTTATCATATAAGATGATCACAAACATGATACTTTTTATTGAATCACCCACTTCAAAAGGATCACCCACCCCTAAGTATGAACAAGCACCCACTTTTTCTAGAATTTAATTTAAGCACACACCCAACACCTTATTAAATCATAAACTCCATAATTCTAATTGTAGATCAATCTAATTAGAGACACAATGCATAACACCTTTATTTTAACTCATCACACTCACTCAAACTTGCTCATACAAGTAATGCATCCAAATACTCCTTTTTGATCTCTCTAATCTTCTTCGCTCATCCTAAATCTACTTGGTACTTAATTATATCAAATAAGCACATTTACTATGATCTATTTCTTTCACCTCTATCTTCTACTCTCAATATATGCACATTCAAGTCTACAAACCATTGCCTTGATCTCTATTATTTATAGAGTATTCATGAATATCACCAATAGGCCAGTTGTAATACATGCCTTAATCTTTAAGACATCGTACATAGCTCAAAATCATCCTCATAGGTTAGTCATAGCAACTATGGATCATATTTAATTAACTACACCTTTCAATTAGGCCCTAGTAGCCCTTATAGGTCTCATGGAGACCTATTCACCCATTTAGCACTTCATTGAGCAAAACAAGAACACAATATCACTTTTAATTATATGGGTCCCTTCCATATGACCCTTATGACATCTTCAAGTGATTACTCCCACCAAAACATTCTTCTTCTAAAGCATAGTTTTCTCAAAGAACATTCTTCACACTGTATCAACATGAATAAACAAATAGTCAAATTTAAAGCCCCATATCTTTGAGTGTACAAAAATTAAAACATTTTAAATAGATTATTTGCATGTGCCTTGAATTCCTTTGCAACTTTTATTTTTAATGCATCAATAAATTTGTCCTGGATCAAAATATATAGCTCAAAATTGAGCACTATTTTTCCATTGTTAATTTTAAAAATCGAATTCCAATGATCATTGAGAAAATGTTAAACATCAAACACATTGACCATATCTCATGCACCCTAAAACTTTAAACAAATGCACTCTATCAATCTCCTTAGATTATCCTAGTTTTTATCTTGCATCACTCACCATTGATCATTGATTTGTGCTTCCATGATTGTTCCACTTGGTAATCCTATGTGCCTTCTGCACACCCTATAACATTTAGTTAATGTATTTTTTCCACTTGGTAGATATGCATGCCTTCTAATCATCCTTTGACATATTAACTAAATATGCATTATTGGATCACTACTGACTATATCACATACATCATTAGATCCTTATCCAATTATATTAAATATTCATCCTTAGATATTTATCTGATTAATGCTTGTTGTTAGATTTTTCTACATAATTTGACACCAGACTTTAACATAGTTACACTTGATGGTATATGGTCCATCATAGTCTACATGAGAAAATTTTAAGGTTTATAACTTGAGATAGAAAACACTTTAAGACTATAAATCTTTAGGGTACTTTCTTGGCACTATAGACAACATGTCTATGAAAACCTTTGACCACTATTGACTTTATAAGTACTTGTATTAAATGCATAAACTAGCTAGATCATTCATGTCTATATGATGTGTAGTGATGGCCAGTGATGGTCTGGATTATTTCAAGCTAGAATATACATGTTATTCTTTCCAAATGATCAAATGACACACCATAACTTCACTAAGACATCTATGGATGCCTCACAACTTCTTCTTTATCCTTATATACTTGCATATATGCCATATCTCTCCAAACTATAAAACTCATATTCTTTGTCTTTCATGCATTAGTATATCATACTCTCTTTGACATTAGTGATAACCTAACATCAATTACCATGATCAACAATGAGATCCTATAAGCAAAGATGGATAGTAGTCAAGTTCAAGGAGTTTTCTCTACTAATAAGGCTTCAATTTTCAATGGGACTAATTATGCATTATGGAGCATCAAAATTAGGATATATGTAATGTTAATGGGTCATGACATATGGGCGCCAATTATGGATGGATACATTCCACCTCCTATGCCATCAATTGATGCAATAGGCAAAAAGGAAAGTGAGATCAATTCTAAGGCAATGAATTCTATTATATGTAGCCTATCAAAGGAAGAGTTTGTGAAGGTAATGAACTATTAGTCATCCTATTTTATATGGTACAAGTTCAAGACTATCTATGAAGGAGACACTAAGGTGAATATGGATAAATTATAGACTCATAGAAATTAGTTTAAATGTCTGAGTATGAAGGAAGATGATATCATTACATCCTACATGTTAATGGTTGATGAAGTGGTCAATGTCATTAGAGGATTAGGAGAAGAAGTGAAAGAGTATATATTTATTCAAAAGGTATTGAGATCATCATAATTTTGATTCTAAGGTGTCTATAGTAGAAGAGATGAAATATTTGGACAAGATGGAAATAAATGGGCTTCATGGCATCTTGACTACCTATGAGATGAGAATAAATGAAGGAAGACATCCCAAAAAGGAAGTAGCATTCAAAGCTAAAAAGTAGTAAAAAAAACAAGTAGGTCAAGGATGAAGTATGTTCATATGTCTATGATGATGAAATAATAGACATGTTTGCTATGAAATTGATGTTTTGATATGGTAAGTACAAGGGTAAGTTACATTTCAAATGTTTTAACTATGGTAAGATTGGTCACTTTGCATCTAAGTGTCCTAACAAGGATAATACTAAGCATGATGAAGAACATGATGAACATCATGGTGATGATAATAAGGTCTATAACATTGAGAGAAAAAAATAAAGATTTTATATTTTACAAAGGTAGGAAAGGGTCATTCAAGAACAAGAGAAGTTTATATACCAAAGAAGATAATAACTCATCTAGTGTAAGTAACACAAGTACATTTGATAGTGATGATGATAGTAATGAAATTAAACATGAAAATAATGAAACCCTATTCATGGATATAAAAATAGATAATGATGTTTAATCAAAAGGGAAAGGCCTTATGGATGATGAATACTCAGATAAAGAAGAGGTTGAAGTTAACCTTGAGGTAGAATTGGTGAGCACTCTTAAGGATTTGAGGTTTCAAATTAGGAATAATCACTAAATAAGAATATTAATTAAGAACTATAATAGTAGATTGGTTTGTTTGAAGAGATACTAAGTAACACATCCAAGGAGCATGATTAGATCATCAATTAGGTTGAAACTCATATGGACATAGTCATTTCTAGCATAAAAGCTAAGGAAGAAGAATACACTAGGTATGAATCATAAATAGAGGGAGCTCAAGTGAAGGAGAAGGATAATGAAGACAAGAAGGTCAACATGAAGATACCAATCAAACAACCTAATGATAAGAGGTATGCTAATTCATTCAATGGTTACTATTTTGCATGCAATCAATTTGGTCATAGGGTAAGAGTGTAGAAGATCCTCTAAAAATGAATATGCATGAGATTATGAAATGAATCATCAGTAAAGATGTATAAATGATGTTATTTTATATAGTTTTCAAAATGTGGGATACATTGAAAGATTATATCCTAATAAATTTATAATTCCATCAAGTCAAAAAAAAATATTTGGAGCCCCTAAAGTGCAAGGGAGAAGAAAAATGAATGTGTGGAAACCAAAGATAGTAAAGGTGAGTCATGATCAGTCTAAAAGCCCAAGTGGAATGTTTCCCATGATAAATCATACTTGAGATGTGAAATCAAGTCATAAATGTCTATTCTTATCTCATATTGATGATCAAATAGTTGATGAATAGGTCAAGCCTATGGTGCCAATCAAGGCTAAAAATATCCTAAAGGATATTCAGTCTTGTGAGAGCATGTAGATTTGGGAATCCATTACGCTTTTGATGTTTTAGTGCCCTATGGAAATGGGTGACTTAATTAGTCCTCATGGAGACACTCTTTAATCAATAGAAGCATGTTGGATGTTTGGTTTGAGGGGGAGTTATTCAGGTTATTCATAAGCTCCAAGTGTAGTTGTTGACAAGCATAAAAGAGGTAAGAAAAATGGTTCTATGTTTCTATCAGTTGGTAGTTGAGAAAGACTTGTAGATGGTTTTATAATTCTATTAATTAATTTGGTGAGCTTAAGTTATGAATACAAAGAGGGAGAATGAGTGGTTCTAGAAGTTATAGTGTGTATGACCCTTTATCATTAACATTAGAGGGGTAGAAAGTTCAAGAATAAAGACTGACTAGATTGGGGGAGATGAGAGTGATAAAATTGATGAATGTTTTTCCATCAATGAAAAAGGGGGAGTTTATTTTCATTTTTTTGTCATTGATGTCAAAAGGGTGAATCTTGTGAATGTACATGGTGAGTGATCATTGAGGTATGATGGTCAAATGAGCATTGAAGTATGATTATGAGGCTCTAGGTATGTATGAGGTCATGATAGAAGGTTAACCAAAAATATATTATTATAGTGGTATGAGAGTGTTTTATAAAAAAATTTCTTTTTTGATATCATTGAGTTAAGCACATTTGAGTTCTAGTTCTTGAGTATAAGGTGTCTTGAGAAGCCTATTCAAGAGTCTATGAGAAGGTGTGCATAGTGAAGTTTGGTGAAGTAAGTTATCACAAGCTTGTGATAGGTTTTTTAGAATTTTATGATCATGTAAGTAAAGTGTAGATATTTTAAAAACTATTTAAAGGTCAGTTGTCAAGTTTCAAGTGCTTAAGAAGCCTAGTCATGGCAATAGTCATGACATGTAAATTCCTTATAGGATGGTATAAGTATCGTGACTTTGTAATATTGATGTATAGAGGCATGAGAGGTTGTATGATTTTTTTTGAGCATTAATGTCATGAATTGGAGCACTCATGAGAGTATCAAGGTGAGCTTACAAGGATAGGACCTTCAGACCAAGTCTGCACCTAGACCACTTCTAGACCCTGCCTGGCCTAATGAGATATCATGATAAGTTGTCAAGGCATGTGAATGATTTATGGTAGTGCTTAAACATGAGATAGGTTATTTTATATGTGATTGAGGTTTAGAGTAAATGGAAAGAAGCATGAAAGTTTATTTTAGGGCCTAATGTGGTTTTTAGGTCAAGGTCTAAAAGAGCATAGAGAGAGAGAGAGAGAGAGAGAGAGAGAGAGAGAGAGAGAGAGAGAGAGAGAGAGAGAGAGAGAGAGAGAGAGAGAGAGAGAGAGAGAGAGAGAGAGAGAGAGAGAGAGAGAGAGAGAGAGAGAGAGTTGACTAATGAGGGGTCATGATCATATTTAAAGGTGTTTAATCTCATGTAAGAATTTAAATAGGTGCATCATGTTGCTTCAACATTTTTAATGTAGTTTGAGGACAAGGTTTCTAAGAAAATGCATAATAAGTTCTTTTTAGGTCTCTTAAGTGTATAGAATGAAGGGTTTTCAACTTGAGAAGGATTTTGTTATATTTATTAGATAATAAAACCTATACATGGGAGCCTAATATTTTCATGTAATATGGGGAAGTTTCCTATCTCAAAATTCAAGGAATTAGTTTTTAGAATAAGGGGATATTGTTTAATAATGATCTTTAAGAGTGGAAATGGGTTTAAACCCTCTGAAAACCCTAATAAGGACTAGATGTTGAAGTTATTACTCAATATTTATCATTATGGATTTAATTTATTAGATAAGTTATATGATATTTTATTTTAATCTGCCAAGTAATTTTAGGTGGTATTAGTTAGAGAGAGGAGAGACAAAATGTCGAGTTATAGGCCTGTTTCTAAATAAGTTATTGTAGCTATCAAAAGTTATTTTGGATAAAGTTTTCAAATCATTAGATGGAGAAGGTTGATAATTTTATTTTATGTTGATGGTGTTTTATGGATATTTTCTATCCATCAAGTTTGTTAAACTAGTCATCCAAGTTAGTAGGTCATTAACAGTCCTAATGGTGCAAAAGTGAAAAACCTAATCAACAGTGAGAAGATGAATTGAGATGTGTGATCAAGGTATAATGATGGATAAAATTGCATGAAGATGTTTTTGGGATTGGTTTTTTTCTATTAAATCCTGGTAGATATCTTATAATTTAGGTACAATGGTGAAAATAATGAAGCCAAAATGGCTTATGTGACTCATTGAGGACTATGTGTAGTGCATTCAACAAATTGGTCTATAAGACCAATAATTACCACTAGACCACATGTTAATTATATTTGAAGATGGTATAGAGATTTAATAGGATCATTTTATTACATTATATGTATTTTATAGTTTTTATATAGATTTTGAAGGTCAATGTCACCATAATTATGCTTTAAGGTAAACTGGTAGTTCTGAGTAAGCAAGTTGCAGTGATGAGTTTGAGGCTCTATGCCATGAATAGAAGTATATAATTCATAAGATATTTTTTTTTATGACTTGAAATTATTTTTCATGATTTTTGAAAGATTAGAAATTAGTGTAATATTTTGATAAGTTAAAGTCAAATGACTTGTTTGGCTCATGCAAGACTATGTGAGATAAGGTCAAAAGATTGGTCTTCGTGACCAATTTTTGACATTGGATCTCAGGGTTTTATATGTGAGGTTTTTATAAGGATTCCAAAGGATCATGTGAATGTTTTCTTATTCCTAAAAAAATCTTGTGCATTTGTTTAATGTCAAGTTCATCTTGACTAACTTTTGAGGCTAGTTGGAGTTCTAAATGAGCAAGTTGCAGGAGTGTTTTTGAGTCTTTTTACCATATGTGATGAAGTATAATGCACTTGGTGAAGTTTTTTCTATGCATTTTAGGTTATTTATATGAGATATATTGTCATGGTTGTATGGATAAATAATGTTTTATCCTCATTTTTTCAAGACTAACCTTTATGTGCATGTGAAGGCCTAATGTAAACAATACTAATGGTGTACACCAAGTGGTTATTGGAGTTAAAATGTGTCATGGACTTAAGATGATATTATTGAGGGTATATTTTAGTGGTATATGAAGTTTTACTATTGTGTTTAGAGTTTTAATGTGTTCTTATAAGGTAAAGTGTAATGTATCCTAGAGTAGACCTAATGTCATTAGGTCTCCATGAGACCTAAAAGTGAAATAAGGTCTAATAGAGTCATGATAGACCAAAAGGGACTCAATATCTATTTAAATAATGTTTATGAGATTTCATAAGACCTATTCCATGGCCAAATTAAGAGGTTAAGGGAGAGTAGCTGACTAAATGGCATATGAACAAGGAATGGTATATATACAAGGTAGTTTTAGGCCTATGTGTGAGTGATCTAAGTATGCAAATGAAAAAACACATTATTAACCATAAGGAGGTCTTTTATACAATTAAAAGAGTGTATACAATATGTAACGAATATTTTATAGTGATCTTATATATGAATATCAAGATCATATCACCTAATTAGTCTTGAAGAGACATAGTTGAGTGAGGAAGCCTAGAAGGTAGTTTGAGAGGGGGGAAAGAGTGAGAAGAGATATAGAAGGTGATAACCATTTTTTGTGACTGAGTTAGTGCTCCATGTGGAGTTTATGCTTTAATAGTTTTTATCTTATAAGACTATAGTCCATTTGCAAATATTAGTGGACTTTCTTATCCTTGAAGGTTTCTCACATATGTAATGTGTTATCTTATTTCATGATATTGTATGGTTGCATATACTTTGATATATGTTCATATTTATATAGATGGCTAATATATGTTTACACAAAATGGAATGAATGTTTTGAAGACACTAATTCACCACCCCACCCTCAATGATTATTCTTTCAACATACTCTAGCTTTCACCATTCTCCTTTTTATTAAACAAAAGGATACAAAAATGTTAGTGGATTCATTAAGTCCTAGAGTTTGAGCTGAAGATTTGATAACACATGTAGCATCCACACTAGGATCTACCTAGAATAATGTGATTTTTTATATTTAAATAATGTATTATTTCATTAGATTTAACCACGATAATATAATTAGTGATCTAGAGAAAAAAATCTAAGTATGTTAACTATAAACTAAGCACATAACATCTACCCGTTACTTATCACTAGCATCATATGAAACAAAACATAATTAAATAAGGAAATTAGTTAAAAATTTTTAGCTACAACTAATAAATACATACACCCTCTGACGTCAATGTACAATGAGTAAATACTTACATTTCATTAAGGATAATGTTTTGATAATAATAAATATAGTACATGATACAAGATACAAGGCTCCATAGAGCATGCATTTCCCAAACTCTAGTGTCAATGGCAATCTCAAGTATACTATTCAAACAAGTATTATTGTGGGGAAGGAGATAATCATTTAAATGCTTTTCCATAACAACCATGGACCATCGACCCCCAATAAAATCCCCCATTAGGGGATGTCCCTCCCTTTATGGATGAAGAGATAGTGACGTTGTGAGAGTCTAAACAAATAATCTAGTACTCGTGTGCTATAAGATCTATAATACATGATGTATGCCATAGATAAAGTATGTTCTAACATGATATCATAAAAACATGTAAATCAAACATATGAAATGAAAATGTCTAACTAAAACATTACTTTGGTCAAAGTTTCTAACAGTTATTGATCTATAGGATAAGTCAAATTTATACACACCACTTGATCGAATTACCATCATCTAGGATTACTGATGTTACTAAGCTAGTGAAGACTGTCTCACTACTTAGTACCAACAATATAAGATTTGGTTAATATAAATATAACCAATAGATTCATACAAATTACTTCCTACTAGTAGGTATAATATATGCTAAACATAGGAATAATCAAAATGCATCTATTTAGTCCTTCAAACATATGAATGAATCTCCACTATATTATTTATCATGTAGCATAATAATTATAGTTTATACCTATTAGGTATAATATATATTTATGCTACAAGTTTTTATGTTCTGTAAGTAGATTCAATTATAATGCACTCTGTGATGAATGATAATATCATAGTCCATTGTTTATATATACCAATACTCAATTAAAAATAAGCAATCATAATAATTTCAGAGAATCAAATAACTTATGAATCAAGTTATATTTTGTATGAACATAATATTTCACTTATACACCTTTTTATATTTATAATAAATTGTATTGATTTACCTATATTTTCCTAACTCTCGAGATCCTATGATCTTTTTCTAAACAATCAATAAAATAATAGTTATAGACACATGACCCAATACACCAATTTATTTTATATATTTATATGAATACCTAATTTCATATATAGATATATTTTCTATATATATACCCTTGTACATATTAACTACATTCATACAATGTTTCACATATAAAAGTATTCAATAATATATAAATATTATATATAATGGTCAATATCTATTTATAATTCTAACCAAAGACTTCATATGATTTTGACAATCATTATAAATTTCCTATACACAAAATACATTGAAGATATATTATTATTATTAATATTCCCATATTTATTTATCAAATAGATACAATTATCCACCACTGGAATACCTCTGTTTAATAGCTATTTGATTTATACTTAGTTATTAGGGTGAAGAATGATAACATTCCTTATAAGTGTCACATACCACTTACATGAAATGTTATCTCAAATCACATAATTATCTTAGTTTCTTTTTATTTAAGTTTTGAATCTAGATAATCTAGCCTAACCATAATTTAATTATGGCTCAAGATTCATATTAACTCAAATAATTTGATCAATTCTTTGCTTATTTTATGATCAAGTAGTGAAGAATTTTCATTTATTTCTAATACATTTATAAAAATTTAATTTCAAGATATAAATCATTTTCATTTTTCTATCAATGCCACTTTTGACATTTATTCAAGATCTTCACAAAATTAAATGTATAAGGAAAAAAATTACCAAATAAATAGATATAAAAAATAATAATTCAACAAATGAAATATAAATATTTCTATGATTCCATTGGGAATTAAGGATCAAGAAGGAAAAATAAATAAATAATAAAAGAAAAGGATTTAAATGAATTAATGCTCACATGGAGAGTGGGGTGACTAGTGATTAATGAATAGCCACATAAGAAATGGTGCAATATCCAAAAAATAAAAAATTGTGAATAAAAGTTGTCAAAAGTGTCTACTTAAGTGGATAATTAAGTTTGACATTTATAGTAGAATTACCAAAGGTGCATTCTCCTTCCCCATTTCTAGATGAACCTTCATAGACAAATGGCATCATAGTATGGCAAGTGTACAGGAGTGTAATTAAAAAATCTATTGATTATTAATGCTAATAATGTAGATGTAATAGTTGTAATGTAATCAAAGTTTAATATGTAGAATTTTTTTTCTTTCAAAAATTTCAATCAGAATCCATATATCAACTAGTAGAGAGATGAAGGTATGTAGCTAGGCATAGAAGATAGAACGGGGATGCCATGGCTGAGAACAATAATATGCTTTTAATTTATTTGGGATTTGACATATAATATACTTCTAAATTACTTTACCATACTAATAAATCACTTGGTTTATGCAAATAATATATTAAAATATGTTCTTTGATTACATTTGTATGAGCTAAATGGTATTATTTTTCCATAATTGTGCTAAGGTTATGATAAGATTCTTTTTTGAGTTAATAATTACTATTTTGTTTTTTGTTTTTCTTGTTTTATTTGAGGTCATAAAACTCTTCAAACATAGACTATAATTATATTAGGGAAGCATTTAAATCTACACACAATTTACTATATCTATGTACACAAAATTTTAGACAAACATCTATTTGGGTACACACACACACACACACACACACAAAATATATATATATATATATATATATATATATATATATATATATATATATATATATATATATATATATATTCTATAAAAAAATCAATCTCTGTATAAATTAAACCATATATACAGTCCTATGTGTTTTAAATTCTAAGCATACTTCAAAACAACTAAGACAAAAGATATAGATATATCAATTTATTTATTCCCCAAATCACTTAGGGTTTGAATTTATCAAAAGACACATAGATCATACCTATATATTTGTTCTCTATTTTTAAATGATGAGCACATGAATTTTTATATCAACCCTATTTGTTTCTAAATTTAAAGTAGATTCCACGCTAGATTTAAAAGCATTACCTACCTCACAAAAGATTCAAAAATGAAATGAACTAGAATTTCCTTTCTATGACTCCCCCTCTCTTCTCCTCTGCATGCCATATCCTTTTATCTAATTCATGCTCTCGTTTCCTTTAATATGCCTCTTTATCAATATTTATCATGTAAGAAAAAAGCTCCTTAGTTTCTATTTTTCTAAAAACTATCCCCAAGTCACCAAGTTTTTTTAATTTTCTTTAATTTGTCATTCTCCTTTAAATCTTGTGATTTTCTCCTTTTTCCTTTTTGTGTCTTTTTGTATTTTTCATATGTATGTATGTGTATATATATATATATATATATATATATATATATATATATATATATATATATATATATATATATATATAATTGCTTTATTTATTTTTTATTTCCTAATTATAAAAGTAAACATTAAAATATAGTTTTTTTAAATCATCAAAACTTAATGATACTATGATTAATATAAAGTTAATTATATTCCTTTATAGAAAATGGTGAATCACACACTATTATACCAATCCAAAATATAATAACATAATTATTATGTTATTATTATGATATACAGATTATCTAATGTATTTTTTAATCTATTTATATTAAGGAATTAAGCCATATAATGATATTATCGAATATCATAAAGACAACTAGTTAACATTTTAAAGACATGAGAGTTAGTCTATATACAGTAGTACCAAGTACTACTTACTCAAATTTATGTTCTTAAAAAACATTAATAATCATTAATATAATGACATGGCATAAACACAAAGTAACATTATACATCCAATCTACTCATAAAAACTACAACACCATCACACAAGATTAATTCCTCATCAGCATTAAAATGAGCTAACACACAACTAACATGAATAAATGATTATGTAAATGCAAAAATCATCAAAAATGTACTGACGCTAATAATTCAAACTATGTATTTAATGTGTACTATTTAATGTGGTGTGTGCATGGGTTATAGACATTTTTTCCCATCCCCCAACACCTCCATCTACATTATATGCAATTGAAAATGCATCATATCTATAAATCAATCCTTGGCTAAGAGAAGATAGAACATACCTACACTTTCGATTGGGTTAAACTTGTTAAGTGGGGGCATGACCAATATGGATATCTACTATACCTGATTAGAGGATCACTTGTAATAACATATCATGCTAAGAAGGGTTATAAAGCCTACAATCTAACACAATCACACAACAATCTTAAAAGAGTCTTAAGGTTTAGAAACATTCACTTATTCTAATAATAAGAAAGTAAATCTAATCTAGTACACACAAAATCTTGTGGCACAAAGTGGAGGTTAGAAACATTAAAACAACTACATTAAACATGTATTAGAATACATATACTCATGTTAATGTATATATAATCCTAATACATAAGAGAATAATAAAAACATATTATTTATCTACTCTTACAAAGGATAAATAGAGTTAGGAATACTTACCTTTGAAGATGAACCCACTGAGCCAAAATCTCTCTCTTGGCCAAGGTGCTTCATAAGATATTATTGTGTATGTAAGGATAATGAAGATAAATCATCTCTAGACTACATAACCTATCTAAGCATCGAAAAGAATTCTCCACAAGACAAGATTTTTATCTCTAAAGAAAGTATGGAACCCTAAGCTTTATTACTCAAGTAGAATAGTCAATAAGTAGATGTTTGTTCACATTTCTTTGCTATGGAACTTGTATATATAGGTGGATCTTTCCCTAAATCCTCTTGAAAATTTTTATGGAAAATGATCAACCTAGTCGACCCTATTTATTTTTGGAGATAATTCACTAGGTCTGAGCTACGTCAGTCGAAAGGCTAGTAAGATAAGAAAGTCAAAAATACCCCTAAATTGTAGTTGGTTGACCTAGTTGACTGAGTATAAATGACTATCCAAAATGGTTTTAAGGCAAGAAAAAATGATCGAAAGAGGAAAATGATTGGAATGGTTACGACTGAGAATAATAAGATTAGTGCAAATGGTTCTTAGGAGACAAGTGTGTAGATGGAAAGTGGTAAAAGGGACAACAATCTTATGAAGCATCAATGATTTTCCCACCCCTTTCTCAATGAACCCCTTAAGGCGTGAACTCAAAAATATTGAGGCTCAATACGTTCTTTCAAGATACAAAGTTTCCATAATCAGTAAAGTTGAAAATATTATGTGTATACATATGCCCCACTCGAAGCTCATCACGTGTCATGTAAGTGCAATAGAAGATGATGCTTTGGGATAGAACATGATAGCACACAACATTGATTCTAAGTAAAGTGAAGTAAGTATAAAATAAGATAAATGAAAGGACTGAATTGTAAAACACATACCTTTAACTTACCTTAGTGTTGTAGATAAATAAGTAGAATATAAGAGAAAATGAAGGTGTCTAATGTAGAGAACAATAGACGAATCTGTAGAATTTAGTGCAAAAAATAGCTAAAAATCAAAAAATTTGAAAGATAAGCATATGATCATGGAAAATATTATCTACGTCATCACCCATCTAATAAATTTTATGGTTTAAAAAATAGATGAATAGAAAAAATATAAAATCAAAATAAGGAATCTACAGGACAATAATTGAAAGATTTAAATTTTAAAAAGTGTTTTGAAATACATAAAAGAGAAGTCATTTGCTATTTTGTTTTGTGAGAGAATAAAAATAGAGCTAGAGATAAAGACGAGCTAGGATGGTGAGGGGATGATAGGTTAGATAAGGAGAGGCTCTAGAGGAAGCAACATGTACATTACAGGTATGTAAATATGAATCTCAAACCAATTTTTGAAGTTTGTATTGATTTAACTATAATTTCAATAATTTTGAATTTTAAGCATTTCTAGATGTATGAATGAGGAAAAATTAGATTCTAGGAGTAGTAAATAGGAAGACAGAAAATGGGTTTGAAGGATTTAGGAAGAAAGCAAGAAAATTGCACTTTTTTAGGCAAATGCAAGGGATCAAAATATAGAAAGCACCTAGTTGACTTAGTCCACCTAGTAGGATACAAACTAACCAGAATCCACATTTTTGACCTAGTAGGTATGGGTTGACCCTAAATAATTTACAGGATAATGGCCTAGTTCAAAGTTTCTAGGTGGTCTGTAATGTTAAAAATGGAAACTCATCACTAACGAGGGGAAGATAAGGGTGTTGACTTAGATTTTTAGTCAACCAAGAAAAAAGATAAGGAAATTTTAGTCAAGCTAGTTTGAACAAAGGGCTAGAATGATACAGAAAAGTGCACAAAAAGGTTGAAAGAGGGCTAAAATGCCCTGGAATGACCAAGTAATGTCAATAATAATTGAGTAGGATAAAATTAAGCTAAAGAGAATAAAATATAGTAATTTAGGCTTGCTTTTGATGTAAAAATGTAAAAATAATGTATTTTGACTATTCATGACATGAAGGAACTGATACATCCTTTATTACTTCTTGGGTGCAGGGATGATGGAGATTATGGAGACTTGTAGACATGGCATGGCTACCTAACTTGTTAAATAGGTTTTTAGATGGAGATAGAGCTAGAATAGGATCCATAAGTCTAGGAAAGATAGCATATAAGTGTTAGATCCCCCTTAGAGCTAATTTGTTAGTCATGTTCCTCATTTACTAGGAATGATTGACTAACACCTTTAGATGGGAGGTGGATGGGGATATAGTATAGGTAGTTATCACACTATAGGATGTCCATGCCATCCTAGGGTTACTTATAATAGGAGCACAAGTGATTATAGGGATACCAGATAGCTTAGAAGAGAGGATAGCCTTAGCCATGTGGGCTTCAAGCTCAAAAATGATATTGATAGGTAGGAGAGTTAGCATGTTTGATGTCTATAAATCATAGATTATAGACATTCAAAATGCTATGATATGCCTTGTCACATAATAGGTTCTATGTCACATGTCAGACGACAAGGTGCCACTATTCATGGTAGCCTTGAGTAAGATGATGTTGGAGGAGTGAGTTATATATGACCTAGGCTCTATCATCTATGTCCAACTAGTACATGATATATATGATATGTTGGTTAGTAGGAAAAGGACATGTGATCGATTATATTGATAACAACTTGCATATATGAAATGTTTCTTATGTACCAATCAACTAGGTTACCCCATCTAGTCAATGATAGGTCACCTCAAATGTAGAGATGGAGAGAGGACTAGATAGCATGGGCCATACCCCACATGCTATTTCTACCATTAGTGAGACATGTAGACATAGTGTGGTATCCATATGAGCACATAAAATTTACAGAGGTGATTTGGGACACAACTACCCTAGTGATAGTGAGGAACAAAGTGGTTTGACACTATTTACGGAAGAGAGAACCACATCCAATGGCATAGGTTCTACTATAGATGGACTTACCTCATCCAACGACACTAATACTAATGCTTGAATAGTGGGCTCAACATGTGAGGGAGCCACAAGGGAAAAGATAATTAGGGCCACTAGTGGTGAGGTTGACATTGAGTCCACATTGAGAGTGACCATGGATTTGTTGGAAATGATGAGGAGCTTAGTAGGAGGATAGTGATATAAAATTAGAGATACTAGATGTACCACTACCAACTCCATAGTGAGATGAGTAATGGACACTAAGGACATGGTGTCTATGGAAGTAAGAGGATTAAGAGAGAGTGGAGATTATTTCCATCCTAGATGAAACCATATGTGAGCTAGAGGAGATAATAGAGAGATCAATCAGATGTAGGCTGTGATGGACATGAGCCATGAATATGACTATCAAGTTTGAGCTAAGGAGGAAACCTATAGAGGACGTGATATGAGGCCACATAAATGGAGAGGCTATTCTAGATAGCCACGTAGATGGTGGAACCTTTGTAATTGAGACAATAGATAAACTACTATTAATTTATTTCTTAAGTTTTCATTTGGAATTATAGATAGATAGATAGAAATTTTTAGATATAATGGTGATCTAATATCCATATTATGGGATTTTGTAGGTGTAGCTAAGGATACAAAGGAGAGATAGGGATCCATAGTGAGGGGATCACTCCATGATGTCCTAGATGAGACTCTATAACCATATAACCTCATGACACTAGAGGATCTAAGTGTACCATCTACCCCAACTTAGATGAGCTAGTTCAGATTAGCTAGAGAGGTAATGAATTAGATATGGGTGTAGAGGGAGAAAATGCATCCACCAATAATGATGGGTGTTATGGAGTTATAGGTATTATAGGCTTTAAAAGATAAGAGAGATACACATCTGGATACAATAGTGAATATGATAGAGATTCAGACCTAGCTGGCAGAGTCACTAGTTTGAGTAACACACCTATAGGGATAGGTAAAAGGATTGAGATCTTATACAATCTCCTTAAAACATACTATTCAAAGGGGTTAGACTGAGGCCTCAATAGGCAGTGTGGCTAGGCCATGAGATAGACAAAATTGGACCCAACCATAGAGCTACAACATAGTATATGGTTGTATATTTTGTATCAAAATCATGAGATATATATATTGGATCATTTTGGCATATTGTTTTTGGTTGTGTATGTTGTCATTATGGTTGATTTTTTTTGTGTATTATGGTTGCAATGGTGGATGATTTGGATATATTTATTTCTAGTACATGTATTTATATTTATTGTATATGCTATAAGAAATATATGAGATGTTGTTTCTTTTGTAGCATTATGTAGGACACATGCATGGTTAAAAAAAATTGGCAAAAAGACTTGGAAAAATATAATCAATCAATAAAATGTACTACACACTATTTGAAGCTGGGAAATGTGTAATAACAAGAAATGACTAAGTATAAAAAACTAAAAATTGGTAAAACAAGATGGTAAAATGGAATTTATTTCTTAAACCAATATGAAAGATATTTGCACCAAATTAAAAAAAGTAAAACTATACTAATATCACATTGGGAATTATGAAAATAATGTAATAAAATGGAATCTATGTAAAATGGATTAAATGGTAATAAAAATAGATTAATTAAGTTAATAAATCATAATAAATCATGCCAAGAAGTATAAAATAAAAACAAAACTACAAAAGTTTGGTCTTAAATTGATCACACTAATTCAAGCTAGAAAGTATGAAAAATTCAATAAATGGTTATAATCTTACACACACTCAAAAAATAAGAAGATAAAAAGGTGAAAAAAATTGAGCATAAAAAATACTAAAGCAATATGGGAAGCATGTAAAATGACATGTAACTTCATAATCGATTGAATCTTATCTCAAATTTAACACATGTAATTTGGATGGTGACTTGGGTATTGGAAAATTTTGTGAGGAGGGTTAGGTCCTACCCATAATCTTACATTTAAACTCACAAAGAGAACACCACTAAGGATGAATAATCAATAAAAATTAGGTAAAGAAGGATGTGGGTAATAGGAAGGGAAAAATGATAATTTATGAGGAATGTTGGGTCCTACCCACATTCTTACAAAGCAACTCACAAATGTAATCCTAAGGGGAGTGATCAGTAGACAGAAAAACATATCTCAAGAGGAAATATAATGGATATAAGGAATGAAAAAGGGAGTGTAAAATCCAAGACTTAGGTGTCTTATGAGAGGACCTTATGAGGCAAGAGGCATACTAAGGACATGAGAAGACATTAAGTGATTAGTGGTCATCTACTTCCAAAGGAAGCCTATTTGATATAAACACAAATATTTACAAGAAAATAATCATGCTACTAAGATCAACTCATGATGGTATATTAGTATAAGGAAAAGTAAAATGGACCTGCCTTCCCATGACATGTTCCCTATTCTTAGGACCCCTTACAGAGTTGTCGGTCTACTACGAAGATTGGGTACTTGTGTGAGAAAGTAGGTAGCACTAATTTTTTTTTTATTCTCTTCTTCTAATCTACTAGCCTACTACACCCCAAATGACCATGAGACCAAGTTTTGAGTTTGAGCTTCAACTAGAAGAACGAGATGTAATTTAAATGATGTCTTTTAGTGTGATTAGACTTTTAATAATATTTTTTCCTTTTGATATCATTTCCTTTTTTTTAATGATTTGTATTTTAACTTTATTTTGAAATATTTTTAATATTCCTCATCCATATGGATTTGGAATGAATAATCATGAGAGAGATAGTGATACCCATGAATGAGTTATAGGCTAAAGATAAAGGAAGCTAAGTAACCAAAGATAAAGACTGACTAGTACACTTAGGCTTGATAATGAACTAACATGTGATCTTAAGTGTCAAATGTGTAGATGCTTCATTTGTGATAAAGGGAAGAGGGAAAAAGGAGATCCAAAGTGGACTGGTAAAAATATATAATAATGATATAAATTTTTTTCTAATAGATCACATGGTAAAGGGAGATAATAACCAAAGGGAATAGGGTTTGTATAACCAAATCACCATGACAAATTATCTATGAGAAATAAGGATAAGAAAGGAAAACAATCATGAATATACAAGAAAGAGAGTTTTGAGAAAAAATATAGGGAAAAAGGGAAATCAATGATAAATAAAGAACAAACATATGTGAATATAATGAATAATATAAGTAAGATATAGTACAAATAGTAAAATTATGATATAAGAGAAGTAGAAATGTAACACACTATCAAATGAGATAATAGATAAAAATAAGATTGGAGCACATGTCCAATCCAATATAAATGTGAAATCACCATGCATGTGCTCAAAAATACTAGTAAATCTATCCACACATGCTATCTAATACATCGTATAAGTCGCTATGAATATGTAATTAAATTACTGCTAAGGTTTCATCAATATTTAATGAATACTTGGAAAATACTTATTTTTTTATCTCCTCAATTGATAGGGAAATTAAGCAAGGGATAGTCAAGAGAATGGATGGGATCAGTCTCTATGAGAGATGAAATAATTACTGGTGAAGAAGGATCCATGGGTGAGGGATTCTTGAGTAGAGAAAGATCCATAGGTGAGGAAGTCACAGGTGGAGAAGGACTCATAGGTGAGGGAAAGTCCATAGGTGAAGGAATCATAGATGAAGGCATAAAAGGTGGTGAAGGGACCACAAAAGGGGATGAAATCACTAGAGGTTGAGCCATGGGAGAAGGCAAAGACTTCTTGTGATAATTACCTATCATAGGAACAAAAGAAAGTCCAAGAATGGCTACAAGGTGATATTTGAGATGTTATTATAGGATATAATAATGATTAGTGTGATGAGTGTCACATAGATGTCATAGACAATATACCTCAAGGAAGTACCTTTAAATGAGGTATGGATTTTTCTGATGATGAGGAAGAAGGATGCAAGGTATTAGTATATTATTTAAAATTGTGACAATGGTTAGAAGAATGGTTATCTATCCTATGGAAGCAACATATAAGATTGGGAGTGGTTTTAGGATAAAAACTCATATAAGGAGGTAAAATAGGAATGGAAGAAGTTGGAGAGAAATCATTAGCCCATTTGGTGGGTAGAGGAGACATCTTAGGCAAGGGAAGCAAACCATCAACAAAGGAGGGTGATGATGAGGAAGGAATAGAACTAGGTTCAACAAAAGGAGTGATAGCATAAGAAAAAAGGGTAGGCTTATAAATATTAAGAATAGGAAGAAGCTCAACTATAGTAGGCTCTACTGAGGGAGAGGTAGGAAGAGGCTCAACTAGAAAAATCTCTACTAAGGGAGGAGCAAGGTCTATAGAAGGTCCAAGGAGAGTTGTACTAACCTTAGGGGTAAACTAGCTATGAGGGTCAGAGTACCTATCAAAATGATACGGCTCGATCATAGCATGATACATGACCATAGTCATATGTGTCTCCTAAAAAATGAGAGGTGTCGATGCCATCTCTATCATATGATAATGGGAAAAAAAATTTAAGAACTATAAGTGAATTAAAATGATGAGATGTATGGAAAGACTTGAGTAGAGATGAATGATATCAGATAATCTTGGCATCATGGGCCTCTACAAGACTGCTTAACAATGGATCATCTAAGAAGTAACCATCATTATAATCTAGGGTGTAAATATCATTGACACATATAGGGATGACCTTGTCATCTAATGAAGCATGGTGAATAGATTGCCTAGTCTTGGTTAAGACTACAAGAATGTCATCACAAAGAGGCTTACGAGAATGAGGTTTCAGGGAAGTAGGAAGGTGTGATATGAGATGACATGATAGATCATAATTTTTGATCTTTAAATTAATTTCATTGGGCTCATCATAATTGGAATCTAAGAGATTAGAAGGTATGTTACCAATGAGCTTAAGATGCCCATTGTAATCTTAGGTTGAGTTAATGGGAAATTTGAGATGGCAAGACTCATAAAATGGAATGCTAGACAAGGGCTCAACAGAAGGAATCTTGAAAACACCATGATATTGGAATTGTTCAAAATTCTAAGGGTTAGTATCACCCAAAATCCTATAAATGGCTCCATTATGAGGAAACTTAATGCATTGGCAGGTGGATGAAGTGATAGCTCTCATGCAGTGAGTCCATGGCCTACAAAATAAGATGTTATAAGAAAGTGGGAAGTTAAATATCATCACCTTCATGTGAATGGTGATAGGTGGGATAGTAATGGGAATCCACACATAACCTAGAGGATGCATTTGCCTTGTTTCATATCTTTGGCATGTGTTGTGTGTATAATTGAGATTGCATTTAGAATATCCAAGGGTCTTCATGAAATCAAGAGAGGCAAAACACATGCTAGAACCCCTATCAATCAATATATGCTTGACATGGATATTATCTATTTGGATGCTAATAAATAAGGGAAGATCATCTGTGTGAAGTAGAATCTCAATGGGAATCATAGAGGCTATGGGAAATTTTAAAGAAAGAGAAGTGTGTATGATTTTATCAATGTTGATAGACATCTCTTCACATTTTTCTAAAATACTATCTTTGGAACTAGATAAAGCTACTTCCCATCCTAAAAGGTGAGGACAAGGTAAATTAATTTCAAATAATAGCTACATGATATGGTTTCTATGATGTGGAGAAGTCCTCGTAAGATCAAGAAATGGAATTTGGGATGGGAGATTAGTGAACTATGCAATGGGATCCCACTCATCATAGCCCACAAGATGATTTTTAGATAAATATGTGTAATGGTTAAGGAGGTCCTCAAAAGGAGGAGCTTAAGTAGATTGGAATTTTTTTTGATAAGAAGAAGAAGGTTTAGAATAAGTTGCTGATTCATGTTGAGATTATGAACTAGCTGGTTGAAGTTGATTTTGAGAATTAGAAGAAAAGGTGTTAGTAAAAGATTGAGTATTATTAGCATTAGAAGTTGATGAAAGAGTGGTATAAATAGAGTGGGATGTGTTATCTAAATGGGAATTGAAAATTGGATCATAAAACATGATAAGATCCTCTTTCCCCAACTCATTTAAATGTGTTGGAAAATAATCCTAGATAACACAATGTGTCTTATGGGAAGGAGTGTAGAAATATTGGGAATCAATGAATGCCACCACCCTTCACATATTATTCATGATAACCACATTATCTCCATGAGTTGGCTCAACAAGTATTTCTACATTATTGGTGGAAAGAGTAGGCTTATCTCAAGTATCTTGAATTAGTTGATGATTAGGTAAAGGATCTTTATAGATAGCCAAATGAGCATTGGCTTAATTCAAGGCTTAAGTTTTGTCATGTGTTTTATAATCCTTGAAAGTAATGTCATAGGCTTGTTAACACTTACAAATAATGGAATCATGATCAAAATTAGGTCCAAGAAGAAAATTCATAGCTAAATTGTGAAGTTGCCTACAAGCCTCATGAGAATGACACCAACTAGTGTGAAACCAACAAAACTTGTTAAGATTGTACCAATATTTCATAAGATAGGTAGGGTCAAGTTCTTATGGAAGAGGTCTAGGTATACATTTAAGTAATTTAGTGAAGGATAGAGGTTTCTGAACATTAATGATGTTAGGTGAGGATAAATGAGGATTAGTGTATTATTGACAAGAAAGAACTGGATCGGAAGAAGGGTTAGAAAGATAACTTGAACATTGTGAATGTTGTCGTAAGAACATATAACACCATCATTAATGATATTGTGGTTTTTATTTTTGAGCAAGAGATGAGGGCCCGTATAAGGTTAGGGTGGCTCAAATTGATGCATTAGGAAATACTGACATTTAGCTTGGTCAATAGCCTCTTCCAATGTATGTGGAGAGAGAAAGTGTGGACTTAATATTATAGTTTAGGAAGGAAAGTATTTGTAAAGAGATGAAAAATATTATCATCAACCATGCTATGTTCACATTTATTTGAAAATATTCCATCTCTTCATAGAATTTGGGTAGTTTCATTCTCATGTTGTTTATAATTAATGAAATGGGACAAAGTGTTCTTAGGAAGATCATTAGTTTAGAATTCTTTCACTAAAGCATTTACTAAGTCATCCAAAATAGAAATATAATGAGCTCTAAGTTGATTGTACCAATCTAAGTCATCACTTGTGAGGGTTTTGGAGAGGAGTTTGGTAGTGGTAAAGGTGTTTAATTTGACCCAATCCTTGTAAATATTTCTAAATGTTTTGAGGTGTAGGGTAGGATTGGTTGACCTATTATAATAAATTGTAGGTGTTATACCTCCTATATCAATGATAGAAATTTGAGTAGTGAGAGGTTCATTTTGTAGATGGTTAATGGTTTTATTGACTAAAAAAGGTTGAGGAATGAGATTTCCTTGAGAATATCAAAGAGTAGGATGGGGAAAATTTTGGTTATGTGTGCCCCAAACCATTGGTTATGGATGAGATTGAATATTAAAAAGGTGGTTTTCCAGTCTCATTATTTTATTCATGGTATGCACTTGAAAGGTATTCATTTGATTGAGAGTTTGAAATAAAATTTGGTGTGTTTGATTAGCATTAAAAGCATTAGAATTGGTATTCATATTGGTATTAGTGGCTTGGGTACCACTATTAGTGTTGATATGAGCTTGAGTAGAATTATGAGAATGTGAGGCACAAGTGGCAAAATTTGCTTATGAATCAAAAGATGGACTAGTGAATGGTTCAAAAGAAGAAGCACTAGAAGCATGATTAACTTGGGTAGGAAATAATGAACTAGTATAAGGATTAGGGATAGTTGATCTTATGAGAGGATCATTAGATGTAGAACCTACCATGTTAGTGGATATATTAGGCATGGAAGTAGAAGAGGTTAGAGAGAAAGATGTCATGGCATAAAAAAGAGTCAAAATTGAAGGAAGAGGTTGAAAATTAAAGAAAGTGGTACCCCAAAATATAGTATTGAATATATGAGTAGGTGAATGAGGTTCTTAAATTTTACCACTAATCATGAGGTTATAAATGATAGAAGGTTCCTTTCCTTGATGCCGAGGAAATTTACTGATAAAGAAGAGCATATTGGGAATATGCTCTAACTTAGACTGATCCTGTAAGAAAATAGGAGGATTACTATATAAAGAGGTATTTAGAGGGGTCCCATAGTTCATTGTGCGAGTGGAAATATGAATGTTACTAGCATCCAAAATAGGAACATTACTCTATCTGTGGGAGACCCTATTAGGATTAATAAAGTTCATTATGCTTGTTGACTATAACTCATTGTCAACACCCAACATAAAGTCCATGATGAAGAGAAAATAACAGAGATGAGAAAGAAAAATAAAAAGAGGTGACCAAAATAATACAAGGTTGAATGGGTCAACCTAACATAGAAATATGGACTGTAAATTGTATAAATTTGACTGGGTCAATCCAATACAGTGTACAAAAGATAGAAAAGGGACTGGGTCGATCTAGTATAGCAGATAGGGAATTCAAGAAGCCTAAATTAAATTGGGAAAATGAAAAAAGATAATTTTTCAAGTAATGAAAAAAATTAAGTACTGAAAGGAAACAAATAATCAATTAGATTGACGCTAGCCAATCGAATTGAAGCACACAAAACAAAACCTTGCACTAATGTTAGCTAATGCAATATTTTTCACACATAATTGAGTAAAGAGTAAGAAATTAACTTGAAAATTAAATAGCTAACTAATTAGTCAACTTGAATGTTTATTAGATTATTAAGATGTGATTTTTAATGTGATTAAAAGTTGGCTATAAGCAAGGTACTAGATAACAATCTAAGGATGGTTTCAGGTAGTTTTGGATAAAAGTGATTGTAGTGGAAATGATACAAGCTTGTTATTGGGGCCTACCCCCTCACTTCACACACTAAAAAGATAAGGGTGTCGGGTGCATAGCTATAATATACCATTAACCATGATTTAAACTTGACCAAAGCATCAAGTTGACTTTCCCCTTAGTGATGGAATCCAAGTAGGTTGGCCTTGGGTAGATAGAATGTTAAAGTGATTGTTTAGATTATTTGATTTAGCTATGTGTGCAAAAAATAGAAATAGTGAAACTAAATGATTAATCAAAAACCTCCTAATTAGACTACGTGAACTATTCTAAGCATGCATGCAATAAGAAAAGAAAGGTGTGAGCTAATTACTAGTAGATATGAGGTTGATTATACCTTGAAAAAAGGTATAGTGTTGAAAATATATGTAAAACATACATAATAGGGTTGATAGTGTTAAATTTGTACTACAGAAGCAAGATCTAAAAATGAACTAGGTTAGCAGGGTCGATCCAATTATTTTAGACAACACATAGAACATATAACTGGGTCGACATTATCAATCTAGTTGATAATTCAAGGGAAGTTTTAAAGACTAAAAACTATGAAATGAAAGATAGAATAGAAAGAAATAGAGAAGTAGAAAGGAACCTTGGTGGATCAGAGATGAAATGAAGAAATATTATTGATGAAGAACCTAGAAGTATGCTTGAAAAACTTGTAAACTAGGTTGATAAGATCAATCAAGTTGTGTAGAAACATGTTGCAGAGTGCTAAAAATATAAAGGGTTGATTGGGTCGACCTAGTAGGTTGAACTTGGTGTCTAAAATAGTAGAAACCTATACTGGGTTGACTGGGTCAATTTAGTTGCCTGTTCTTGGAAACCTACGCATATAAATAAATAGTCAGGTCAATATAATCGATCTAGTATGTCAAAATATATGAAAAAAAAGAATGAAATAAGTGAAATAAATAATTCAAGGGTTAGTTTCATGTTGGTTTCACCAGAATGTAACAATGAAGGTGAAGCCAAAGTGAAGATAATGCTAATAATAAAGAAATAAAAAGGGAAATATGAAGATAATCCAACCAGTGGTTGGATAGGATTCACATCAGGTTCACCAACATGTATGCAATTGGAAGTGTATCATGTCTATAAATCAATCTTGGCTTGGAAAAGATAGAGCATACCTACATTTCTGATTCCAATACACTTGTTAAGTGAGAGAATGACAAATATGGGCATCCACTAGACCTGATTAGGGGATCACTTGTCAAAACATATCATGCTCAAAATGGTTCCAAATCCTATAGTCTAACACAATCACACAACAATCCTAAAAGATTCCGAAGGTTTTAAAAAAATCATTTATTTTAATAGAAAGAATGTAAATCTAATCTAGTGCACACCAAATCTTGTAGCACCAAGTTGGGGTTAGAAATATTAAAAAAACTAAACTAAAATTGTATTAGAATACATGTACTCATAAAAATGCATAAGTAATCCTAATACATGGGAGGAAAATAAAAATTCATTATCTATCTACTATTACAAGGAAAAATAAATTCAAGAATACTTACCTTTGAAGATGAACCCGTCAAGCCTTAATCTCTCCCTTGGCCAACCTGCTTCACAAGAGATTGTTGTGGTATGTAAGATTAATAAAGATAAATCATCTCTAGGCTACACAACCTATCTAACATCCAAAATAATTCTCCACAAGATAAGATCAATATCTCTAAATAAAGTATGGAACCTTAAGCTTTATTCTTCAAGTAGAATGGCCAATAAGTAGATGTTTGTTTACACTTATGTGCTATTAATTATTCTCTCATAATATGGTGGGAAATTAATTTGTATATATAACTAGATCTTGACCTAAATCCTCTTGAAAATGTCAGCTATATAGGGTCAACCTAGTTGACCCAATGTGTTTTCAGGGATAATTCACTAGGTTTGAGCTAGGTCAGTCAAAAGGTTAACAAGATAAGAAAGTGAAAAATACCCCTAAACTATAATGGGTCAACCCGGTCGACCTAGTACAACCAACTATCCAAAAGGGTGTTAAGGTAAGAAAAAGAGGATGGAAAGAAGAAAATAAATGAAATGGGTAGGACTGAGAAGAACAAGATTAGGGTAAATGGTTGTTAGGAGACAAGTGTGTAGATGGCAAGTGGAAAAAGGGACAATAATCTTATGAAGCATCTATGGTCTACTTGCCCCGTTCTTGGTGCACCCCATAAGGTATACATTCAAAGAGATTGAGGCTCAATGGGTTCTTGCAAGATACAAAGTCTTAATAATCAATAAAAATTTTAAAATATTATGTGTATACATATGTCACCCTATTCAATGATGATCTCCCTCTATCATGCTTTGAGGGATGAATCTCTCCTATGTCAAACTCATAACAAGAAGGTAGTAAGTCCACAACATCAGTACATATATCAGAAAATATTTATGTAATAACAAATCAACATGATCATAATGTAAAGAATATACAATATAGCTAACATATTTGGCCTAATGTATAATATAATTTCCTAAAGTATAATAGCACTAAATATTAGTGCCATACTTTAGAGAAGAGTGACAGGGTATAGACACTAGCATCTAGAATGGGACATTAGCATTGACTTCTCTAAAATAGGTCAGAAATAATTCTCTAAAATAATAAATATAATAGACAATATAAATGATAAACAAAAAGGAAAATATTGGTTTCTTTACCAAGTGAACCTCTTCTCTAGCTTGAACTGTGCCTCGAAAGAATCATAGAATGATAAACTAACATCTCATCTCCTCAGCATGTTTCTCTCTCTCAGAATCAAAATTATTTCCTCTCAAATAATATAAAGGAATTTCCAATGATTCAAAATGACATGTTTAACTCATAACTTACCCATTTCAACCCTATTAAGGTTAAGCCTACATGCTAATTTTGCTAATTAATACAACTCTCTTGTTATTTCCATAGCTCAAGAACTGTATCTCCAAGTCATGAACTATTTCTTACACATGAGACTTGATACTGATATAATCTATAGACCATATTGTTAAAATGAATTCCATTAGCATTTTTAAAACCTAAAAAATAAAAAATAAACAATCATATTGTATTAACAATAACAATAAACAAGGTACTTATCCTATGACCTATTAAATTGTCAACTCCAATACAATCTATTAATTATTTGAACCTAATAAAACTTTAAAACTACCAAATAACACTAAAATAATTGATCCTTACCACTTTTGGTTACATATCCTCATCACAATCTCACCTATCTCACCAAAAAGGGGGGAAATATGCATAAATTTCTTTAGACATACAAAGTTACATTCAAAGTTTTAGATGTACAGGTTTACACAGACATCTAGAGTCATATATTTTCATAGATACAAATACATGGGTATACATAGGTTTACAGAGGAATTTAAATCTATAGAATATCCATATTATATAGATGTACAAGTCTACACAGGTTTATTCAAGTATTCAGTCACAAAATTTTAAAGATATAGACACATGGGTCTACACAAGTTTACATATGCATTCAAATGCATAGCATATCTAGATTATATAGATGCACATATCTATACAGGTTTACATAAGCACACATCATCACATATTTTCATATATATAAATGTATAAGTCTACAAACATTACATAAGAATTTAGAGTCAAATATTTTTAGAGATACAGACACACGGGTCTAACATAGCTTTACATAGGCATTTAGAGTCATATATTTTTAGATATATAGATACACATGTATATATAGGTTTACACATTTATTTATAGGTACACTCTAAATAAATATATATATTTTTTAAATAGGTATCCAAGTTCATTTAGATATTCAGATACACAACTACATTATTCAGATATCATGATTACGGGGTATGATATAGAGTGCACATTATTGGTCCCCTTTTTTAGATTTATCAGTTGATACAAGTATGATCATCAATCTAGTCACTATGTTTTCACTAGTTTTGGTCATAGGGATGTCTACAGTGGTTGATTCATAGCATTAGACTAGATCTAGTTTACATACTCAGATTTAGAGTGGGGGCAAGTGAGCCTTGTATTATTTAGTCGTTTAGCTTACAATACTAAGATTTAGAGTGGGTGAAAGTGAGAATTATTTTCACCATACCTTCAATTTATAGTAACTATATTTAGAGTGGGTGAAAATGAGCCTTGTTTTATACACACATTCAACTTATAGTAATCAAATTCATCATGGGGGCAAGAGAGCCTTGTTTTTCCATACCTTTGTCTCATATTACATAGATTAAGAGTGGGGGAAAGTGATCCTTAGTTTTCCACACCTTTAGCTTACATTACTCAAATTTAGAGTGGGAGAAAGAGAGCCTTGTATCCCCATGCATTCATTTTATATACCCAGTTTCAGTCTAGGGGGCATTTACATGATAATCTTTACCTCACATGTTACACTTTAGTTATTATTCACTTCTCTATCCAAGAACTTGGCAAAATCTAGACTACATTTACACAAGTAGGTATAAGTACACATTTATATTTGCTTTTACTCTAGTACTTCCATTTGTTTCATTACTAGAATAAAATTGGGTCAAATGTAAACACCCTAATTTGGTCAAGCAACCACATCCTATGTCTTTTATTTCTATTTCACACAAAGGGTCTTAGTTAAGGTTATACTTCATGTTCACATGGTAATATTGAGTATTATGTTCTTTATTATGTCTTATTTTACCAATTTTTGACACCCCCAATAGTCATATGTCACATTTTTCTAGTCCCAAGTGTCCCTATCCTCTCATCCCTAAATTTTGCTCTATTTCAAGCACATTAGCTCCACTTTAAAGATAGTAGATCCACATGGTAGTAGTGTCCACTTTTGGCTTGAGTGTCTGATGGGCCCTTTCACTTGTGTTTTAGTCCTAGCCCCTTTGTGACCCTTATCTTATGTTTTTAATATCTTTTTCACAACTTGTTAGCCAAGAATAAGTTATTATATTTATAAAAAATATCTTACTATATAAAGATCTTAATAAGACATTTTACATCTAACACTTACTATTTTGGCACTTATTTACATAAAATCAACTAACAGTAAATCTAAATACTCTACATACTACTCATTTTTCATGCTAGACATTTGCATGCATGATCAAAGAATGGTTTAGGAAAAATTCATCTAGCATACTATGAAATTTGATGGTACACATTATCTAAGGGATAATTAAATGCTATTTAAGACACCTAGCATTGGGTTTATTTTAGGTAATGACCAAGATAATAGGGGTTCTACTCCATGCAATTGTAACATCCCACATCCCATTTTTTTCCTTTTACATTTGATTAACTCGTTGTTTCATGTGTATAGGTACTCAATAGGATTATGGAGAAAGATATCCCAAAACAATGACACAGACGAGCTCTTATGTGATATAAAATCACATACAGGATCCCCAAAATGTCCCATAGCTTCCATAAAAGTTATAGACAGACACTATAGATAGGACACTAGTGCCATATGGTGGTATTGTTCCAAAGGGGGCATTACTATTTGGAGCTATATCATGAAAAATAGTAAACAAATGAAAGATTCATCTATGTCTACTCAGTCATCTACAATACTATAATCCACAAAATATTCTATGTACATCCAAATAAGTTTCATTTCTCCTTGTGCTTACTATTTTGGAAAATTTTCATAGAATCAATAAATTCCAATCTTGTTCCAAATTAACAACAGACCTAGGCCTTTAATCTAGATCAGGATTTACATAGTAAAACTCTAAAAGGTTAAAATAGAATAACATATTTTTTTAATCAGAAATTCAATTCAATTTAATTTCATCCACTATGTAAATTTTAGTGTTTATTAAACAAATGAATATTTTTAGTCCCATCTTATCTTGCTTACAAAACTTAGTAAGAAAATCATTTTAAAATTGATAGAAGATGAAAGTAACTAAAAATATTTAAAAAAAATTGCATGGATTAGTTAGCTTTAGGTAGATTTTTATTTATTTATTTAAATTATTCATGTCCACTCCAATTTCTAGTTTATCCTTATTTAAAGACTCTTATATAATATTGTGTTCATTCAATGAGAATCACTATAGAAGTTTGATTTCATGTAATTTCTAAGTTTTATGCCTATTGATATTTTGCCTTGCTAGTTTGTGTTTTCATCACAAAATACATTTTTATTTGTAGGATATTAATATTTATTTAGGTTTGAATTATTAATTATAAATTGATTTTTGGGTGTGTAGGTTTTATTATTATGTAAATTTATAATTCATACATTCTAGATTTTATGAGGTGCCACACATATTTCACACTTTTGAATGGAATTTCCTTCACAGTTTTCACATTCTTTCCGATCACTTCATGGAGAATATTGACAATAAATACACACTAAGAAATTGATATAATGTCTTGATGAGATTCTTTGTAACTTTAAATTCCTTCCTCTAGTTCTATTTAATGTACTCTCTCCTCTATGACTCTACACACAAAAATACTTATTGAGACACTTAATTATGGTTTGAGGACCAATAATTGTTCTCATTATATTTTATTTGATTGATATTATACTTGGAGAATATTATTCTACAAACCTTCTTAATACTTGTAGTGTTTTCTTCAATTGATTTAGTTTCCCCAATTGACAACTTGTGTCTCACATTATCTTATTGGATTAATATTTATGTGATACATTTATTTGTGTATTTATTATTTTACATCTAACATTGTTGTTTTATGATCTTGGCATAATTTCAAACATTCTATGTTTTCCATGGAACCAACACTTTGATAACAACTCCTATTCATTTGATCAATTCACACACACACACACACACACACACACACACACACACACACAAACACACACACACACACAATATGATTGACATTTAAATTTAATACATATATACATACATAAATACATACATACATACAATCATTGTTGTATTTTTTTCATATTATAATATTAACTTTTGAATGTGAATTATATATTGTATTCATTTAGTTGGAATTTCGATTTAATTTGTGTGGAGACCATCATGTTCCTTTTGGTTTTATGCGGATTTAAAAATATAACTTTTAATGTGAATGTAATATTTGTTTCCATTTAGTTAGTCCTAGTGTTTTTCATTCACTATGCACTTACTACCATCTTTAAAGGTACCCAAAATATAATAAGGCATAATTTTTAATTTTTTTTTTAAATATTAATTAAGACACATTTTTATTAAAAAATATAACAAGTAACATTTGTATTAATAAATGATTTTAATCTTCAGGGTTCATTTTAACCAAACATAAAAAAAATCACCTTTTTATTTTGATGTTATTTCCAAAGAAATAGTTTAATTTTTGAATATATCCCATGCTAATAAATTATTAACAATAAATCTTGTTACTTTATTACCTATTTTATTTATGTATAAAATATAATAATAATTTAAAAAAGTTACACTAATAATCATGTATAATTGGAGTAGAGAAAATTTTAAATTTATGAAAGATGATAAAGATAACACCATATGATTAATCTTATTTGAGAGTCTACATTAGTTTTTGAAATTTATTGAATTATGCCTTTGAAAATATAATTTATGAGTGCATGTTTTATTACTATACTTTGGAGACTGATAGTGGGTGTCAAATAATAATACGTTGTTCCACTTAGAAGAAAGAGGCCAAGGTCTAGATGTGGAAGATACATATACATTAGTAGTCAATTTTATATAACAATATATTGTTAAACATATAAAAAGTGGCCAAGGTTATTATTGTTTTCTCTTTTCTTCATATCTAATGCCAATAGTTTAAATCAAAACAAACATAAAATATTCGATGTCAATTGTCTAAATCTAAACCCTTTATTATCATGTACGCTTGCATTGGTTAATATATAATTTCATAAAAAAATTAGCCCTTAAAAATGTGGCATGTTGGTATATATACCTTCCTATGTGGTTTTAGTGTTTTCTACAATTTTCTATTTTTCTATTTCAATATGTGAATTACAAGAGGATACCTATTATGTCCTAATGGATGTTAGACACAAACAAATTTTGTTGCTCTTTATTCCCATTATTTTAAATTGATTAAAATATGCCTCTATATAAAGAGGTGTCTCATAAACAATAAAATAACAAACCTTTCTATCTTAAGATATCTCTAAAAACATCTACGAAAAACAACTGATGAACCAAAAACAAACTGACTTTCTAAAATCAGTATGGAAGAAATTACAACTTCTAACACTCTCCCTTAATTTATTCCATTAGATATTACAATATCCATCACGCCTAAATTTTATCTCAAATGGTCAAAGGTCTCTTTCATTAGTGACTTCATGAAGATATCTGCTAACTGATATTTAGATTTTTAGAATGCTAGTTTGATTTCATCATCATCAACTAATTCTCTTATGAAGTGATAAAAAATATGTACATGTTTACTTCATCCATGGCATATTGTATTATTTGTTAATGTTATTGAAGACATATTATCAAAAAATATGATTGTGCCATCTATTTGGTTCATCTTCAAATCTACTAAGACTTTTCTTAGCCAAATAGCTTGACATGTTGTATTTATTGCAATGTATTCAACTTCTACTATAAAAAGAGAAACTATGGTTTGCTTCTTAGATTCCCAAGAAATGGATCTTGAACCCATGTGAAATACATAACATGATGTGCTTTTTCTATCATCTACACTACCTGCCCAATCGCTATTTGTATAGCCAACTTGATCAAAATCATTTGATGTTGAATAAAGAATTCCATAATTCTTTGTTTCATACTTAGATGTTTCCATAAATATAGAAGTTAAACTTACTACATACACTATCTTAGGCCTCGATGTTGTCAAATACATGAGGCTCCCTACCATGCTCTTATATAAATTCGAATTAACCTCCTTACTGCAATCTTCCTTACTCAATTTGAGACCTGAAGTTATTGGTGTTAGTGAAAGCTTTCTGTTCAACATTTAAAACCTATTCAAGATTTGTGAATCATACTTTGACTGAGAGATAAATATGCCATGATCCATATGCTTTACTTCTATACCAATAAAATATCTTAACATACCCAAATCTGTCATTTCAAAATCCCTTTTCATTACTTCTTTGAACTTGCTAATAAAATCATCATGATTTCCTATGAATATTAAATCATATACATATAACAAAACAATCAAAATCTTACCATGGATCTCCTTGATGTAAAGTGTAGGATCACTATTGCTTTTGCTAAAACCATTGGTAGTGAAGTATGAATCAATTCTACTATAACAAGTCCTTGGTTCTTGGTTAAGCCCATAGAGTTCTTTATTAAGACTATACACCTTGTTTTGTTTTCCTGGTACTTCATATTTAGGTGGTTGATAAACATAGACTTCTTCTTTGAGTAATCCATTTAGGTAGATAGATTATAATAGGAAAATTTGGACTTATTCTTTAAGAAATAAATCCAAATTTTCCTACAACAATCATCTATGGAAGTTAAAAAATATGGATTCTTAGACTAGGTCAGATTTTTCATTGGGCCACACAAATCTGAGTGCACCAACTCCAATGTTTTTTTCACACTTTTACATATACTTGATTGAAAAAGGCTATCTATGTTGTTTCCCTAGTATGCATGACTCACATTTTATTTCAGGTTCTACTATCCTTGGTAGACCTATAACCATATTCTTCTTAGATAAAAAATCTAATCAAAAAAATCTTAAATGCCCATACTTCAAATGCTAGAGTCTAGATGTGTTTTTCATGATTGTCTTGAAAGCTCCTCGATGCAGTACTGTTGTACTCATGAGAGGATTAATTTTCATCTTGAAAGAAAATGTTTGGTTTATTGTCATCTAAATTGTAGCTATAGTGTTCTTGCTTCCTTCTTTATCAATGATTTTTCACTCTTCATTCTCCACCAGGACTCTATATCCTTTTTGAACCAACTGTCCAATACTCAACATATTATTTTTCAAATTTGTAGCATAATAGACATCTTGGATTGCCCTCCTTTCACATTTCTTGGTATAGATTATGATAGTTCTTTTGTCAATAACATGAATTCTTTCATTGTTTTCCATATTAATATCTAATTGAATATTCTTATCAATGAAATAAAATAGGTTCTCATTACAACTCATGTGGTTACTACATGCACTATCCAAATACCATACCTTATAATTGCTCTGCTCAGCAACATTGCATATAATGAACATGTTTGGAAAATGTTTATGTTCACTTACATTCTGATTCGATACATTTACACTCTCTCTTGATTGGTTATATTTCCTTTTTCTACATTATTTGGAAAATTGACCATACTTATGACAATAATAACACTGTATATTACATTTATCATACCTTTGATTTGAAGTACTATTCTTTTTCTTGTCTTGAAAATTTAGTTGGTAGCTTCTTGCTCTTTCCTTACTGTCTGAACATGATCTTCCATAGTATATCCTTCCACTTACTCTAACTTTGAAGTTTTTTCCTATGTTTTCTCTTCCTCTCTCCTACCATTGAAACTAGCTTGAGACTTAAAGGCTTGCTCTAGAGAAGAAGGTTTGGATCTGCTCAACCGATGCTCATGAGTTTGAAGAGAACCCATCAATTCATACACTATCATCCTTGAGAGGTCTTTGGCCTCCTCAATAGCTATGACAATTGGATAATATCTCATAGGCATACTTCTAAGGATCTTTTCAACAATCCTTTGGTCATTTATTGTTTCACTATTAACTCTTAATTGATTTGTTAAGTTAGAGATCTTAGTATGAAACTCATAAATAGACACATTATCATTCATTTGTAATGTTTCAAATTATCTTCTAAGAATTTGGAGTTTTACTAACCATACATTATTAGTACCTCAATAGAAATTTTGGAGGCTCTCCCATGCTTCCTTTGCATAATTTTCTGCTACAATTGCCAAATATATAGCTCTTACCATTGTCATCTCTATTAGATTCAGTGCTTTCACATCTTTCCTCTGATTCTCCTTCAACTAGGTCTTTTGGGTATTTGTCAATGCGTTTTACACTACTTGATTTATCATATCTTTGAAGCTGGTGATCACATACTCCCATAGATCATTCGCCACCAAAATCCCCCTCATCTTCTTTGCCCAAATGTCATAATTTAATCCATCAAATGTAGGTGGACACTGCCAACTTTTCCTCTCTAATCTGGCCATGTTGTGGATCTGGTACTTTTCACTTCTCGACTTCGGCTTTGGGTAAGATTTGACGATTCCATTCATGCCTTTGATCATCACTTTTTTTGAAATCATATTTACTAACTAGAAATAAAATTAGGAGAAATACAAATGCTAATGTAAATATGGGAGGAGTGTAAAAATATTGCTATTAGTAAGAAGACGTAAAAATAAAACCGTGAGATGTTGGCACCGTCCGATGGTTCCAATTATTTGTAGATCTTAACCAAAAGAACTCCTACAACTACGCTCTCCTCCTGTAGTCTCCGATAGTATGCGGTTTATCCATGATTGACTTTGCTGCTGCTGTAGCCTGAATGAGATCTATGAATAAACTCTTCCTTCGTCTCTATTGGAAGCTTCCTAGGGTAAAACAAACTGCCGTCTACAAACCAACGATCTCACCTTCTAGCTGGGAGAGCTGCACTTCTGCTGGCTTTTTCTATTTTTGTTTTTTTCAAATCTTGTTCCTCCTACAGCGATTGGCTGATCTGCGGCTTATTCTATCGGCTCTTGCTGGTTCTTTGCACTTTAAAAAACACACACACACATACACATATATATATTCTCCTTTTGTTCGCTGCCATATCTGCAATTTTTTTTTTTTTTTTTTCTTCACGCCTCCAACGTGGGCGCTTTCCGTGAATGGCTCAGTTGTTTCTTCTTGCATGCTTTCTGTCAGGGAATGCTTTTTCTCTTCCATCGATCTCTTCTACCAACAGCTCTTATCCAGCTGACTCTGTTGTGCCTTTCTCCTCTGCCTCATCTACAGGCTCCTTCTGTTAATTGGGTCTACTCCCAAGCTAGCTGGAGTTTTCCCAGATCTGCACCATCAGCTCTAATACCAAACTGTTAGACACAACAGCTACTGCTACGCTCTATTCCCATTATTTCAACTTGCTTACAATATGCCTCTATATAAAGAGGTCTTTCACAGACATAGAATATCAAACCTTTCTATTTTAAGACGTCTCGAACAATATTTAGGAAATAACAACCGATGAACAAAAACAAACAATCAGACTTTCTAAAATTAATATGGAAGAAATTACGACTTCCAATAATGGAATGTGTATTTATATAAATGTAGATATTTATATAAATCAGGGTTAAAATTGATCCTAAATATTAAAGCTTTCACCATAAAATGTCATTGCCACTATGAACATTTAAGGGTTACCTTAAGTTATGAATAGTTTAGGGAAATGTAAGCATTACAAATTTTCACATTTATATGTTTTAGCCAAACCTAAACTATCTGACCTTGATTGCAATCTGCATGTAAATTTGCTCTGCATATAAATTTGGTCGGATATCTTCTTATTATGGATTGGAGTGAATGACACATGACTTATATTTACAACACACAATTCTTAAATTTGGTTAGAACACAAAGGTCAAAAGCTTGAAAAACTATGCTATAGATAGCCTAAAATTGATAAAAACAAGTTCCATCATATATTATCAAGTATTAAAAAAACGATGACCCATATTTAAATGCCTTTATGAAACTTATATTCTATATAATTGTCAGTTATGACATTCGCGCATAAGAAGTCTGTCATATATTCAAAAATATCCCATTAAATTTTTGAAGATGACTATTTGTTTCATTAAATGTTGTAAAAAATATTGTATTTTAAATTGAAGAGTTAATTTAATTTATCTATTTATTTTTTATTCATTGATGAATATATGTATCAACCTTTTTTTGTTAGTGCCATTTTCATTTTTATAGGCATATAAATGGAAAAAATAAATATTAAATACTAATTATATATTATCGATTTGTTTCAATTCTCATTAAATATTCTAATCCTTAGACAACATTATTAAATATTAAAATTGTTGCAACATATTAATCAATGCTTGAGTGATGATTTCCATTAACACACCCCAAAAAAAAAACATTATGTAAGACTTATTATACTCATCGATGACTTGGGTCAATTTTATCAAATATGCTTTAAAATCACGTGGTCCCATTTTTGGTAGAGCTTTAACATTGTTTTTACATTCATACTCTTCTTTTTTTCCAAAAAAGTATTAAGTATTGATGCAAGCTATGTAGCTTTCAAAAATCTTATATTGAATATTGGTATTTCATTATGTATTGATTATATGTCTTTGTATTTGGAATAAAAAGTCTCATTTTATTGTTGATCATATTTATATAAAATAAATAGTTTTATATAAATAAACACATTATATGTAGATGTTGAAATGACTTAATATGTTAATTGCTTGTATTATTCTAGAGTATACTAGAAAATTACTTTTTCTACATTTTAGTAACAATCATTTAGATGAAAAACATATTTTGCCAAGAAGTTAATATGTACTTTTTTTTCCACATAGATTTTGATCTATATGTTATATGTGAGATTTTGGAATTTAAATAAAATTTCAAAATTATATTTCCATATAAAACAACATTATTCATTGTAGTCATTACATTTTATAATAATATTTAAGTGTTGGTTTTGCGAAATAAATTGTCATATTCCTTTAAAAAAAATAAAAATCCTATTGTTCATGTATACCCCTGATTTTATTCAATATCTTATAATTATTTTAATTCTTATGAATCATTATACTAGACAAAACATTAGGACAAGAATTGATCAATACTTGTGCGAGGATTTAAACATAGGTGAAATGTGCAAACAATTTCATGTAAGACATAATATTCTCATTAGTGACATGGCTCAACATACTCTAGTATAATTCATTCCAGTGTATGTGGGGACATAATATGGTTTGATGTTTTATTAGAACTATAACAATTTTTTCACATTACACACAATATTTCTTTTAAAAAATGGTTATAATCTGAGTTAAGCAGATTTCTGAAATATATTATATAATATTTAAAGGTTGAATTGAAATTCAAGATGGGGATTTTATAATACTTTGAATAAATGGATCTTCTTTCACATAATAAAAATTTATATTTCATTATTAATATATTTATATTCACCAAATAGTTTGACTTAAATAAAATATAAGAAAATATTAAAATCATTAAATATATAAATTGCACGTAGTAATGTAATGCATAATTAAAATACTTTTTGTAAAGATATATTTAAAAATACATTAAAGAACAAAATTATTTTAATAAATGTATTTCATGGTCATGATTAATCATTTTTTTTCATGACCTTTCATGTTATATTGATCTCTTCCTTTAATTTAAATGCATTCACATTGTGCCTACCTTTTACGATTATTAATATATACTATCTAACTAATAATATATAATAAAACATAATATTTAATATAATATAATACATAATTTTAGGAGCATCCAGTTTGTAATGTGACAAGTAGAAAACATCACCATTTATGTTAACTAACAACATTGTCAATTTACCATCATCTATAACATTGAACATTGGACCCAATTTAGCACTAAGTTAAAAAAAATCATTTTTAAAATTAAAACACAATTTAAATTTATAAAACTCAAAGATTATACATAAATAACATTCATTATTTTTTTTTTGAAGGAAACAAATCCATAAATGAGATGGAGATGAGAGCATCGAGTAGCAATTTAGGGTTTCTAGTTATAAGGGAGGTTGGAGATGAGGACAACCCAGATGATGAATATGAGGATTTTTAGGATGAGTGGGAGACATATTTTGATGAGGAAGAGGATGAAAGTATATTGGACTTGTGGTTGAAGGTTCATAAATCCATTTATCAGACACGATAACCCTCCTCTACTAGGTAGGGTGATCTTGGTTGTATGTTTTCATGGGGATTTCTTTTCCAAAAAATTATTTCTACCTCTTCCATGACTATCAATCCAATTATGGGTAGTAAGGATGTCCCTATTGTCTGTGATGAACCTCCTACAGCAATTTACCTCTTACAACAGATTTAATCAAAATATGCCAAAATAAAATAACTCTTACCAATAACAGAAACACAGAAAGCTTATATTGATCGCAGGCCTCTTCGAGGGGGCAACCTCCTTTGAGCAAGCTCAATACAATGAATTCGTGGATGCCTTTATTCGGCCTTAACACTTACTTATATACTAACTCTATTCTAACAACTACTACTTCCCCTTGTATGTGGGATAATTCGAATAAGCTCTAAGGGACGACTTACAAAGCATATGCGTCCATAGCAATTAAGCACGGGTTCCTAACATCCCCTCCCTCTTAAAAAAAGCTTTGCCCTCAAAGCTTCAAATGTGGGAATTGTTGTTGAATCTGGAAGAGTGGTTCCCATGTTGCATCTTCTGGTTGCATGCCGTGCCATTGGATTAAGACCTCTGTGATGGAGCGGGATCGAAGTTGGTGGGTGCGCCTGTCCAAGATTGCTTCGGGCTCGAGAAGGATGGAGCCTTCGTTATCAAGTGCTGGTAAAGCTGTCTGCACTCGGATGTTGGATCCAAGAACTTGTTTCAAACATGAGACATGAAAGACGGGGTGAACTTGGGAGGAAGGTGGAAGCTCTAACTTGTAAGCAACTGACCCAATCTTTTGAAGAACCTTATATGGCCCATAAAACTTTGGAGCAAGCTTTTGGTGCCCTTTTTGTTTTAGTGATGATTGCTTGTATGGCTATAGACGAAGAAAGACCATATCACCAGGTTGAAAGGTACGCTCAGAGCGGTGTTGATCAGCTTGCTGCTTCATTCGGTTTTGGGCCATGTGGAGATTGTTTCGCAAGGTGCGGAGAATCTGATCCCGGTTTCAGAGAGTAGTGTCAACTGCCTGAACTGGTGAGCTACCAGGATGATATGGAAGAAGTGGTGGCGGTGCTTGACCATAAACTGCCTCATAGGGAGTCATTTTGGTGGAAGTGTGGTATGAGGTATTGTACCACCATTCAGCTAGGGGAAGCCACTTGGCCCATTGATGTTGTTGTTCTGAAGCAAAACAACGAAGGAAGGTCTCCAAGCATTTGTTGACGATTTCTGTCTGGCCATCTGTTTGTGGGTGGTACCCAGAGCTCATTTTCAATTGTGTGCCTGTGCGACGAAATAGTTCCATCCAAAAATGGCTAGTGAAAGTGGCATCACGATCTGAGACAATTGAAGAAGGAATGCCATGAAGACGGAAGATCTGATCCAAGAAAACCTGTGCAACTGTGGACGCGGTGTATGGGTGGCTGAGTGCACAAAAATGACTATATTTGGAGAGGCGATCGACAACAACTAGGATCACTGTCTTTCCCCCAGATTTAGGGAGGCCCTCAATGAAATCCATGGAAATATCTGTCCAGATCCTAGTAGGAATGGGCAAGGGCACGAGCAAACCAGGAGTCAATGTGGTTTCACCTTTGTGTCGTTGGCAGGTTTCACATTCAGCCACCATCTGTTTAATTTTGGTTTTCATGCCTTTCCAAAAGAAGTGTCGACGTGCCCACTCATAGGTTTTGAGAAACCCTGAGTGCCCTGCTGAGGGGGAAGCATGAATTTCATAGAAGATAGCCTGATGTAGGTCTGAAATTTGGGGAAGCACCAAACGACCCTTGTATCGCAGAGAAGCACCATCCCATGAATAATGTGGTATGGCAGAGGGGTCAGTGGTCAATTGATGAATGATGTGGCATAAGGATGGATCATTTACATACCCTTGTTGGACAAATTCCAACCATTTAGGAATGGGCATGGAGATGGCAGAGAGGGAAGGGTGGTCCTCGAAGGTTCTTGAGAGAGCATCAGCCACAACATTGTCTTTTCCCTTCTTATAGGTGATCTCATAGTCATAGCCCATGAGTTTGCTGACCCACTTCTGCTGTGCTGGGGATGAGACCCGCTGTTCCAAGAAATATTTCAAACTCTGATGATCAGTTTTGATGCAAAAATGGTTTCCCAGTAAGTAGGGTCTCCATTTTTGTACTGCATGTAAAATTGCCATCATTTCCTTTTCATATGTAGACAAAGCTAAATTGCGGCCAGAAAGGGCTTTGCTGGTGAAGGCAATTGGTCGGCCCTCTTGGAGAAGAACAGCACCCAAGCCAATGCCACTGGCATCACTTTCGATGGTGAAAGTTTTGCTGAAGTCTGGCAGTGCCAAAACTGGTGTACTACACATAGCCTGTTTGAGTTGGATGAATGCCTGATCAGCTGTTGCACCCCAGGTGAAAGCATCCTTCTTCAATAAGGAAGTCAAAGGAGCCGCGATCTTTCCATAATCTTTGACGAACTTGCGATAGTATCCTGTCAGGCCTAAGAAACCACGAAGGCTCTTGAGGGTGGTTGGTTGAGGCCAATTCTGCATAGCACTGATTTTTTCTGGGTCCACGCGAACCCCATTGGCTGAAACAATGTGCCCCAAATAGTCAATTTCCTCTTGAGCGAATGAACACTTGGATTGCTTGGCACATAATTGATTGTCGGCTAACAACTGTAATGCCTTGTCAAGATGTTGGAGATGCTCGGCCCATGTGCGGCTGTAAACCAAAATGTCATCAAAGAAAACTAAAATAAATTGATGGAGAAAAGGCCGAAAGATTTTATTCATGAGTGCTTGAAAAGTGGAAGGGGCATTTGTAAGGCCAAATGGCATGACAAGGAACTCATAGTGACCCTCATGTGTACGGAAGGCTGTCTTGGGAATGTCATCAGGATGCACTCGAATTTGATGATAGCCAGAACGCAGATCCAACTTGGAGAAGAATTTGGCCCCATGGAGCTCATCAAGAAGCTCATCAATGACAGGAATTGGGAATTTATCCTTGATAGTGAGGTGGTTAAGGGCTCGAAAGTCTATGCAAAGGCGCCACGACCCATCTTTTTTATGGACAAGAAGCACTGGGGAGGAATATGGGCTGGTGCTGGGGCGGATAACGCCAGACTTGAGGAGTTCCCGGACTAAGTTCTCAATTTCCGTCTTTTGTAGATGGGGGTAACGATATGGCCGAATGTTGGGTGGAATGCTTCCTGGAAGGAGAGGAATGCGGTGATCTTCAGGGCGTGAAGGGGGTAGCCCTACTGGTTCTAAAAAAATGGTTACATGCTTGTCGAGTATGGCTTGTAAGTCTATAGGGTGGTTAGAAGCAGCAGAGGGCTGGAGTTGAATGGAATGCAATGACCCCATGTGAGCCTTTTTTCAAAAGTTTTTCCATGCGATAAGAACTGATGATGCTAGCAGATCCTGGTAATAACCCTTTTAAGGTGTGCTTCTGACCATTATCTGTGAACTGCATCCAAAGCTCAGAGAAGTCCCATAAAATAGGTCCTAATGTGCGAAGCCATTATGCCCCTAAAACCACATCACACCCACCTAAGGGTAGGGCAAACATATCAGAGCGACAATTATAATCGCCGATTGCAAGACGCACATTTCGACACTTCCCTTTACATGGCAATGTGCCCCCATTAGCAATCATGACTTCAAAGCTAGAACAAGGATATATAAAGCAGTCTGCTGCCTTAGCAATGCGAGGATCAATGAAATTGTGAGTACTGCCCGAGTCAATGAGAATTGTGAGAGGGATCTTTTTGAAGCACCCTTTGACCTTCATGGTTTGGGGAGTAGTGACACCTGCTAGTGCATGTACTGAGATCTCAGGTTGAGTCTCTTGAACCATTGGGTCCTCTTTAGTGCCGGGTTCATCTTGAGCATCTTGAAATTTTGGAATATCAATCTCGCTGTCTTGTTCTGGTGGTGACTCCACATCTAGCAAGTAAAGTTTTTGTTGGATGCACCTGTGACCCTTAACCCATTTGTCATCACAGTTATAACATAATCCTTTTTCTTTACGAGCCCACATCTCTGTCTCAGTCAGGCACTTGATTGGTGTGGTTATGGTTGTCCGCTCATTCACTGTGTTCTTGGCTGGTAAAAAGGTGGGAGGTCGACGCTGTGTGGAGAGTTTATCTTCTGCTAACTTAGCCAGACCCAAAGCATCCATCATATTTTCAGGTCAAAACATTTTTACCTCTGAGCGGATCGGCTCTCTAAGGCCACTAACAAAGCAACTTTTGAAGAAGTCATCTGACAACCCTTCAGTGTGATTAGCGAGTTTTTCAAATTCAAGCTGATATTCCCGAACAGTTCCTGTTTGACGGAGTTTGGTGAGGGTGCCTGTGAAATCCTCGAATGCTGAGGGACCAAACCTACCCAAAATTAAGGATGCAAAAGTTGACCAATCAGGTTCATCATTGGTCTTGAGATACCAACGGTACCACTGAAGTGCTTCGTGTTCCAAATGAAAGGAAGCAATTGGGACTTTGTTTACAGAATAAGTATTGTGGAGGTTGAAGAATTGTTTAGCTCGATATATCCATCCTGTAGGATCTGTACCATTGAACCGTGGAAAGTCTAGCTTAGGTCCACGGGAGGAGTTGGAAGTAAAGGAGTGACGGTCTGAAGAAGACTCCTCCTTCTGCATTCGGTTGAGCAAGATGCTATTCTGTTGATTCAAGCCACGCATCATATCGGTTAACTCTGTAACCTGAGATTTCAATGTGGCGATTTCTTCCTCCATGATTTTTGTGCTTGCACGAGTGGTGACCATAACCAGTTGTGAATAGCCGGGGATCCTTCGCGTTTGTGAATAGTTGGACTTTTTTTTTTTTGCTGCTGTTTTTTTTTTTTTTTTGTTGCTGTTGTCGTTTTTTTTTTTTTTTTTTTTTTTTTTTTAAAATTTTTATAAGCCTCTGTTTCAGGAACAGATTGTCTGCAACTGTGTGGTTCGAAATATCATCAACTGTGGGTATGCTGTTGTTTGCTGTCTGAACTTGATAAGTTGGATATGGACCCCAGGTTTGTTTGGCTGCCTAAAGGATTTTAAAATTCTCTCTGGCCACCAAAGCTGTCTGAGCGAGTACCGCTCTCCAGAAATTTCTGGCCGCGGGTTTACCTCTTAACGACAGCTTTTGGTTTACCTCACGGGTGGGATCTAGTCAATCAGGTTGGGGTCGTTGCCCTTTTCGCTGGCAGGTCCTCTCAATGGGCCAGCTACTTCGGGGTTCCTGTGGTACTCCTCACAATGAGTTTTAGGGCTTATGCCCAAGCACTTCCCATAGTTAAGCGGATAGGTATTTACCCAATCCGAAATGATGGAACCTGCAATGAAAAATTTCTTGCCAAAAAATGGCGCAGCTCCTGGAAAGCCCTGCTTTGAGAAATATTGCGCCAAATCTACCCACAAAGCCAAGAAAGCGCTCTGATACCAAATGTGATGAACCTCCTACATCAATTTACCTCTTACAACAGATTTAATCAAAATATGCCAAAATAAAATAACTCTTACCAATAACAGAAACACAGAAAGCTTATATTGATCGCAGGCCTCTTCGAGGGGGCAACCTCCTTTGAGCAAGCTCAATACAATGAATTCGTGGATGCCTTTATTCGGCCTTAACACTTACTTATATACTAACTCTATTCTAACAACTACTACTTCCCCTTGTATGTGGGATAATTCGAATAAGCTCTAAGGGACGACTTACAAAGCATATGCGTCCATAGCAATTAAGCACGGGTTCCTAACATTGTCTTGGGGTTTTTGCCAGGTATGGTTTCACCTATGGGTGTTGTTTCTAGTGATAATGGTCTAAAAGGGGGTTTGAAGTCTTTTTATACAGGGGTTACTGAAGCTGTTAATCCAATGTTTAGGGAAGAAACATGCGGGGCACAATTGCTGAGGTAGTTGTTGACCTCCCTGAGAAGATTTTTGGCGCATTAAGGAAGGAGTCTAAAACAACATTGGAGGTTAACACACATGTTGAGGAGATTGTTGATACCCCTCATATCCATGTTACTGATGTTGATCGGGGAGTGGATTTGGTGGATAACTGAACCATCATCCCTAATTCACTTGTTAAAAAAGCTATTGGGTGGCTTTGTAACTCACTTATTAGGATATTTTGTGGAAATAGACCCAATATTGATGTGGTTAGAAGGTGGATGCTTTAAAGTTAGAGGCTAAGGGGGCAGGTTGAGGTGAGTACTTTACTAAATGGCTTCTTCTTATTTTTTTTTTGATCTCTGAAGATTACTCAAGGATCCTTACTGGTCCTTGGTTTCTTGGGCATAATAGTCTTTGACTACAAAACTGGTCATCATGCTTCAATCATTTAGTGGATTGCAACAAGAAGTTTCCAATTTGGTTTAGGTTTCTCCCACTGCAATATTGAGATGAGGAGGTATTTATGGGTATTACCAATTATTTTGGGCAATATATTAGGGTTGATGTGGTTACAAAGTTCAAAATATGCCTTCTATTTTCTATATTTTATGTGGTTGTGGAAGCTGATAAGGTACTCCCTACTAAGATTACCTTATTATCCAAGTTTGCAAGATGGGTTCAACAGATTGAGTTTGAACACTCTCATGTTGTTTGTTTTTGTTGTCGTAAAGCTAGTCATTGTGATGTTGCTTGACCAAGTAGAAAGAAGAAACATCCTATCTAGAAGAGAAAAGAGTGCATCCCCCCTTAGTGGATGCACCTATGATGGAAAACAATGGAATTTTTGAAGATAATAGTGCTGGAATGAGGACTCTGTCACCAAATATTTGAGATAATGGGAATAGGGACAATGGAGATGTGATGGAGAATCCTTTGGCTAAGGTGCAATATGATGTTGGGACCTCAAGTGACACTTTGGACTATCATAGGTCTTCCAAAAATAAGAGATCTAAGGGTATTTTCAAGCTTAAGATGTGTATTCTGAGTTCTTTGGAGAAATTTGGTTTTAAACCACTTTGATTTTAGTCTGTTGGATCGCTTGGGGTCCTTGACCCTTTGTTTATCTTGTTATTGGGCTAGGCTTGCATTATTCTACTGTTAATTGCTATTTTTAGTTTTGTCAGGCTTCATTGCTTCAAAATACGTACTTAACCTAATAAAAAACATTCATTATTTTTTTTTTCTCATTTTTAGTCATAATATGAGGTAGGTTTTTTCAATTTGTTATAGGTAGGTTTTTTTAGTTTGTTATGCTTGATTTCATAATTTTATTGTTTAAAATTTTTCAGTTATAAATTTGGGGATCCTGTGCCCCAAAGTTTTCTAATTTTAGCATTCAATCTAAAGATTTTATGTGTAAGTTTTTATCAGACATTGATATAAAAAAATAAAGGGGTTAGGTTTTGTTTTAGAAAAAGTTAAAAAAAATTTTATTAAAAAGTAATGTAAATTCAAACATAAAGCATGAAAAGAAAATATGAAATATTAGTAATGCCAAGGAATGTTTTAGGAGGGATATTATTAGAAATGTACTCCAAAATTTAATTAAAATGTTACCTCTTTACTTTACCCTCGACTCCCATACCTTCCCTTAAGTAGAATAATGTGTGAGAAAAATTCATAAAGGAGGAGGTCTTATCATTAAAACAAGAATGGGCCATGCGAACTCAATATTTATAATACAGTGATAAGAGTAAGAGGATGATGATGACTAAGTAAATTTAAAAATATTAGTTTTTTTAAAAGTAAAATTTATAGATAATAAATTGAAAAATATTGTATGTATATGTATATTATATATATAATTTAGAAAAAATAGAAAATTAAAAAAATTATAAAATATAACAATAATTTATGATTTTTTTGTTTTTTTAAATTTAAAAAAGTAAGAAAAAATTATGAAAATTTTGAAAAATTGAAGAAATTTATGAAAATTTTAAACAATCAAGGGAAACTAAAAAAGGATTTTTAAAAATAAAAAATAAAATAAAATAAATTAAAATTAATGAATTGAAAAATAAAACTGAAAAATAAGCCAAAGGTTTTTTTTTTTTGGTGAAAATTTAAAAAATTTAATACAAAAATGAAATTTAAAAAAACTAAAGAAAAATAAAAAAATTTAGGGAAAAATTATATTTTTAGAAACATTAGAAAAAATATAGATATATAAGGAAATTTAAATTTTATAAAATCTAAAAATTTGGGAAAAGTATAAAAATAATTAAAATATTTAAGAAAGTTAGAAAATTTGGACAAAGTTAGAAAAGCAATAAAAAGTAAAAAAATGGAGGAAAGAAGAAAAATTAACCAAAAAAAAATGTAAACTATAGGTATTCAATGGGAAATTCTTGGAAAAAAAATAGAGATAATTTAAGGAAAAGATAAAAATATATATTTAAATAATTTAAAACAAATAAATTAATTTAATTTTTTGATAAAACATTTAAAATTTTAAATTAAAAAAAAGTTTAAAAAAATTGTAAAAAATCTAAAGAAAATTTAAAAACATTAATCAAAATTAAAATATATATATATCATAAAAATTATAGAATATATAGAAACAATTTAACAAATACAAAATAACTACAAATAAGTTTGAATAATTAATAGAATTTTCTAAAAGCTAATGAAAATTTTGAAAAATTATGAAAAGTTTAAAAAATTACTATAAATCTTGAAAATGAAGTTAATTTAAAATATTTTAAAAAACTTAAAAAAACTTAGGATATTTTTATTAAAAAAAAAATAATAATCAAATTTATGTAAATTTAAAAAAAAGTTAAAAATAGAAAATTAAAGAGATTTTCAAAAATAGATTTAAGCAAATTTTTGAAATACTGGGAAAATATGAGAATTTTAGTGATTTTTTTTTCGAAGTTATAATTTTTTTAAACAATAGTATAAATTAAAAATAATAGAGGTTATTAAAAAAATATGAAAAATAAAAAAAAATTAAATAAAATTAAAAAAATAATAAAATAATAAAATTTAGTGAAAATTATAAAATTAATGAAAATTTAAAGAAATTTATATATAATTTGAAAGATCAGTTTCTTAAAATTCATCAATGGTAAAAGTAAATTATTTAAATTGCTTCATATCTATGAAATATTATAATTTTTAAAATTGTAGTAGTTCTTTTTGGTTAAACGTTAAGACTAAAATGTAGGTTTATAAGGCCTCGTAGCCTTATATAATGTCGAATATATATATATATCTTTCAGCTCAAAAGTAACACCTTTACCAGTCCACAAACATATATCAAAAGTATTGCTGACATTTAAAAATAAAAAAACATTCAGTAAGAGGGTTAAATCCCGAAAACAAAAGTTTTAATAATAGAATCTATTGATCCCAACATAGATAGTATTGAATCTTCTCTTTGTCTGGTATGAGGTTAAACACAACAATGAAAAAGCCTTTAACATTGGAATATATTTTCAACTTTACTATATAGATGGGTTGCCAAAGCTGTGTGATCCACGCATGGAGTTTGGGTATTTTTATAATTTTATATTGTATGTAAACTTTTTAATTTTTTTATTATTATGCTGAAGCTAAGGTTATTTTTAAGGGCTCTTACGAAAAAAAATTTATTTAAAATTATGGTGAATCAGTTTTCAAATGGTGGAAAATCAGTTTGAAAGGTGAATAACTACAAAGGTCAATCAAGGATGGCCAAATGGTGAATGTCTCTAAGTGGAACCAATTAGTGGTCACTAGACATTGGCCTTTGTAGTGGGCACACACACACATCTACATATATGTGCAGATGAGCATTTATAATGCAGGCATTGATTCATCGAATGATTTTGTGATGCATGGCCATGCACTGGTGACATGTGGACATATAGAGGGGACACATGTAGATGTATGGGCATGCAAACACTCATCTTCATATACAAACGATCATCTACACATATAGATGATCATCTGCATATACATATGATCATCTGCATATGCAGACATCTTTATGCATATGCAGTTGATGGTTTGCATATGCAGGGGGTCATCTTTATATGTAGGCAGTTATCTATATATGCAAATAGTCACCTTCAGATGCAGGTGGTCATGTGTTTACAGGTCTATAGGATAACCTTAATGGTAAAGTGAAAATAAATAACAATAAATCATTTGATATTTTGTACCTATGTTTGGTGTCTAGCTAAAATAAGATAAGAGGTTACTTTATTTTGTTAATTTTCTTGCCTTCTTAACATTCCCGGTGAAGCCATCGAAGCAAGAAATATAGACACTTGATAGCAAATGCAATGCTTGATGTTAAATGTAGATGCTTGTCAACATTTTCAAGTGCTTGACAAAAAACACAAATGGTTTAATGTTGTGGCTTATCAAATATGATCTAGGCTGAAAAACTCTACCTTATCTAATAATAAAGAGAATAAATAAGTTTAATATAGTACTAAGTATATATAGTGGTGAATTTGCTTGTGTTGACTTTCAAGGTACAAGTGAAATGCATGTATACAAACAAATTTATTTTAAAGAGTAGGCAAGCCGACCCTAAAAATTAATTAGTATTTAAAAATTTAGGTGATTCTCTGATGTTGACTAATCCATAAAATTGCCAAATGCTTATTTATAAAACTAGAATATTCATGAATTAATGAAAATTCACCACATAAAAACCATGGCTGGAGGCATACTAGTAAAATAAGTATGCATAGATTCATCTTGTAGTAGGTTATATTTCTTAGTTACTGCTACCAAATCTGAAATTTTATATTCCTATCATGTAATTCCATGCATGGAGATGTAGGGAGGTATTATTTTCTCATGATTTCCAAAGTAAGAAGTTTTATAAAGTTTCCAATGACTAGGAATTATAATGTGCTAGTCTTCCAAGTGCCTAGACAAGACCAAGGTCAAATGAAGTGTGACCTCATGACTGAAACAAACACCATAGACCATTCCATGTAATGATTCATGTGTTTGAATTATTTTTACACATGGGATAAAGACAATAGATAATGGTGGTAAAAATAATGCAATAGCATATGAAACTAGTCTATCTAAGTGAAGACAATTACTACAAGTTCACTAGATGGTTGTGAAGAGTTGAAGTTGGTTGAGAGAAGGGATAAAAGGAGGATGGTGGGGGCATCAAGGATGAGAGGTGAAGACATGGGGAATAGAGATAGGGAGGCATGGGGGAAGGGAATTGGGGAGGTGGTAGAAGAGTTGGTGGCCATAGGGCAGAAGTAGAGGGATAGGGGTGGATGTGGATGCAAAAGAGAGATGTAGTGGTGATGAGGAAGAGCGAAGATGTTGGTGGGCATAGAGGGGTGACCAAGGAAGGGAGTTAAATGTAGCATGTAAGTTTTTGGTGGGTATGAAGAAGGGTGCATGGGAAGATGCATGGGCAAGCAGGTGGTCATGGAGGGGAGAGTGATGGTTGGAAGAATGGGTGGAGGTGACCAAGTAGTGGCTCAACCAATATAATATTTTAGTTAGTTTTTTTCATATAATAATATATTAAATATTCTAAATAACTTATTTATATATAATATTATTATAATAATATATTATGTATTATATATAACCTATTTGTACATAATATATAATTTTAAAAATAATAATCATGTATATAGTACAATACTATTTAAAACTAAAAAATATCGTATAATTAAATATATAACCACAATGTATGATATTTATAATTAGTATACATTATCATTATAACATTGACAATTTGAAGCACACATTAGATGTGAAGCCTTGATACAATAAAATTAATTATAATGACATCTACTTTACACCAATGACAATAAAAAATAGCTAGTTAAAGATGCTACCACCTTACAAATTAACATGTTAGTTATATCAAAACAAGGTGGTTATATCTTAGATTGATTGTTTTCTATTATCCAGAGTGGATGATGGCATCACAAGTGTTGATTTGATTGTGGTATGGTTCCACGGCTCTCTTTGTCTTTATTTAGTGAAACTAAGAAAGGTACGATTTCCAAGATCACCACAAGTGTAGATAATCTTGTGTAATTTTTTGCACTAGGGTTTGATCTGGTGATTTGATGTGCCAAAAATACTATTGATAGGCCTTATGTCACAATCACCTCACTATAAAATAATAAATTTTTTTTTATTTAATAAGATAGTTTAGTTAGTGTTTGGATGTATATAATGAGGAAATATATAGTTTACCAAAAGATTGAGTTTCTATGTTCGAGGCATATATTTTGAAACATTTCTCATATATTGAATCTATATTGGGCATATTTTTATTTTAATCTTGTGTTATGAGACATGTTTCTAATTAGTCTCCAATATGTTTCAAGGAAACCCTTAACATGTGTGTTACTCATTGCTCAATATGTGTTTATGGTGTGTCATTGCCAAAATGGAGAGCAGGTGGTTTATGTATTCAACATCATTCCAAATCCACATATATCCCTAATCTTTGATGGATTAGATATAAGTTTCTAAATTTCCACAGTAAGAGTCAACGTCAAACCACACCATGCCATATGCCCATGATAATGCATATGATTCCTTTCATCATCATTTTCTCCCTTAGGGAACTTGCTAGTATTTAAATCCTTTTATTAACTGATAAAAAAAGACCGCCTCCCCTCTACTATTATAATTTTAAAATCCATAATGAGATGAGTTGAAATAAGTGAAAATATTTTTCAGTTGAAGGCATTGTATGTTTTTAGTAAAATTGTAACTATTAAAAAAGGTAACCTAGAAGTTTTAAGTAGAAAATAAAATAAAACATTAGGTAGCATTCTCCTTAAAATATTTTGATACAATAATAGTTGGTCCATGTCCCATCTCCTTTTCATCCATGATAATAGCCACAACCGACTTAGCCAATAAGGAATCCTTAAAGTTTAAAGTGTTGATAAAAAAAATTGAAAAAATTGAATTAATCTTATTTCCCTTTGAAAAAAATTCAATAGCCAAGCCTTAAAGCGTTAAGAAACATCTAAATCTGATCTAACCTATTCCGCATGCTAAAAATAGATGCTTAGTTCCCCTATAAACTACTTGAGTTTTAATCACACTAAAAATAGATTTTTTTTAGCACAATTATTTGTGTTAACTTTAAGATATCAAGTCTTGGAGTAGATTGACAAGGGACTTACATTTCCTATAACACAAAACAAAATGAATCTCTGTCACCAAACTTAGTAGCAAACTAATCTTGTAGGTGATTTTTTGTTATCCATTTTATCAACTTCTCATCCCTAATTCCCTCTGATAGTGCACTTTCCATAAATTTAAGACCTCCTCTATTATCATGGGAGTACTCTTGTCAACCAAAAGTCATTCAGTGAGCAATTATCTCAGCCTAAGTTTATTAATTAAATCCAAAATGGCATTTTGAATATCTTTGAAATAATATTTTATACTCATTTCCTTTTTCATATCCCAAATAGTGTTAAACACACACACCTTTTCATGGTTTTGCATGTTTTTTTAGGACCCAACCCTATCACTACATTCAACCTTACTTATAAATTTGAACCAAGTTATTGATATTATTCCATAATAATAATCTTTGTTAATAATGATAAGATATAATATCTCAATTATATATTTCCAATATATGAAACAATAAAAACTTTCTAAATAATCATATGATAGCCTTCCCTAATGCCAAAAATTAATTTGAAGTTACCTCACGAGAGCAAGATGTAAAAATGCTAAATTTATGGAAATCAAATGGAAATCAAATTATTAAACCAAGATCCCTAAGAGATCTCAACTAATCCACATAGAGAGATGGATTTCACATAGGAAATAAAACTATAGAAAAGAGGAGTCCCAAATGAGTAAAAAGCTTTCAAACCATTCAAAATGGAAAAGATGAAAAAGGGTTTAAGATAAAATACTATTTCCAAGCATCCAAAAAGCCAACACAAAAGGTTAATACACCCAAACTAAGGTTACATTTAAAATTGGGCCAAGAAAATAAGAAAAATAATTAATTATAAGTCAAACCTAGTGTCACACTTAAAATGAGGCATAGTGAGGGGTTTTAATGTCATCATAAAGTTAAAAAAAAATAAACTCATGTTATTTATATCTCCTAATGTTACCTTAGGGATGGTTCCCTAATGTCACCTATATTACATTATAATCCATCCTTACAATGACTTTAACATCCATATATTTAGTGTAGAATAAATATCAAACTAGCAATGGACTAAAGTCGCTCTTCAACTTTAAATTCAATTTTAAAGATGATATTTGGATGTCATAGTTTCTAGTTTTGTGACTTAAAATATTTTAAACGTGATGTAAAGTTAATTTCAAATCTCACTTTAAACAATCAAAATATTGTTGTGAACCTACCCAAAAATGTCCATTGAAAGGCTCATGAGTGTGAGCAAAACCCCTAAAAGATCCATTAGTGTGACCTAAAATCCTAACTAAAATCACAATATGCTTAAAATAAAAGAGGAAAGAGAAAAGGACCATAAGAAATAATAATCTATGAGTGTGTCAATAACACGTAATTTAGACTAATAATTAATATGTGTAAAAACATCTAAAATCATAAACTTTAAATACATAAAAATCATTTATAAGCATCTAAACCAACTAATGTATCCAAAAAAATTTAAAATCTATCTCAAATTACTTTTGTTTATTTTATATGTACATTTTTATTTTCTAAATATTTAATGTGACATTGGTTGGTTAAACATTGCTTCTGGTTATACTTGTGATAAAGCTAAAGATCATCCTTTCTTTCATAAACTTTGGATTATTTTTCAACTGAAATTTTATGTTTTATATGGAAGCAAATGAACCTATAGGTTTTCAAACATAAGGCTAGGGTGCTTATTAAATTTTGAGTTGAATTCATTCTTCATCTAATCTCTTTGCATATTTTGATACAATCAAAAGTACCACAGGATCAACTAGAATAGTTTCGTAGAATTGGATTGCTCAAAGTTACCTCTGATTACTTGATAGACTATGTTGGATATCCCAAGATGAGCCCTCACCTAGATTTGGTAGTCTATCATCAGTAAGCTACTAAAATAAAGATTATTGAGCTTGAGTGGGATTGTATAAAGGATGCATATTTTGACCAAGTAGATAACCTTGTGAAGGAATGGGTAAACTCATCTAACTCTAATAAGAATGGGGTTGATAACTGGTTTTTAGATAATGAATATATGCTAAGGTATGTAAAACATAATGGACTAGGAAGATGTAGTATCAAATAATTTGAGGAATATTTCACCTCCTTTGACTTAAATATGAACCCAGGATCTTTTGAAAAGATTGTTGCGACATCATCTTCACCTCAGAGATCAACCCCCATGGTATAGAATTAGTATGCCCCAAAATATGTGTGGAAGATGATCAATGACAATATAAATGTGTGTGCTGATAAATTATGAAATCTTATAGAATGGGGTGGCTTGGCAGATGTGGAACATGTCGTAGACTATGCGTTGTCCATTTTTTGCCCGATAGGCCAAAAATCGGTCCCCTTCTATCACTGCTATTCTAGGCCATTTCATTTTCTGATTTTGCATGAATCTATTCATTTCTATGGTGATGTCCCAAAAGCCATCAAATTTAACCAGACGAACTAGCCGTTGGGTGACGGCCGCGTGAACATCAAAATTAACATAGTGAAGTAGCCATTGTTTTTGAACTACCTAAGTGCCAAATCATGGAAATATCCCCAAAGAGCACAATGACCCGCTAGAAGATCACCCTGGGGGGTAGAAAGATCAAGAAGAAGATAAAGAGTAGAAAAGACAAAGTGTCCAAGTGGCAAAGGGAAGGTGAGTTATTGCAGATGAGCGGTGTGACCTATTTTCTATAGTTGGCATTGATGAGGGGACAAAACTGTAGTGTATTTGTAGAAAAGAGGTGTGGCCATGTGCTTACATTAATGTTTGAATGCCAAAGTAGATTTTGGCAAATGTACAACATGGTTCCAGTAGGCCTCTTCCAAAAAAATGACATCAGTAATAGTGGCTTTCCTCTTCCTAAGGTTCAGAATGCACATGGGCCACTTGCAAAGAAGAGCACCAAAATCTTTCCTAAAAAACACCAATGTTCTATTCCTATTCATATATATTGTAAACTTCTCTTTTGAGAAGGGATCCACTCTCAGCCTTAAGGCAAAACTCTGCTGAAAAATCTCTCGAGCTTGTAAGGCAGAGCTCTGCCAAAATTTTACCTTGAATCAGAACTTAGCATTTTTACCTCCATTCTGAGTTTTGCATATTTAGTATGTGTCTATGCCTTGATTCTGTGTTAAGTCATTTTATTAATGCTTTTGCAGAATGATTTCAGCATGTCTGGTGTATTTTTGAGTTTCCTTTTATAGGTCTATCAGAAGCATCCCTAGAGGAGTATAGGTGAAGTGGATAGGTTGCTATAGTGTGTCTCAAAATGCCTCTAGTAGTTATTTCCTCCCTGTATCTCCATAGACCCCTGACCCACTGATGCAGAAGGTTTTCTCATGTCAGATGAAGTGTATGGGAGCTTGTTCTTGGTGGAAAGTGTATGTTCAGGTGGAGTAGATCAACCATTTTCTAGTGTATCACCTTTTCTTTTTTAGGTTTAGGATTTGTTCTTATCATCTCTCTCTCCCTTTTCATCCCCCCTTTTTACATTTTATTTTTTAGAAGTAGGGAAAACTAGGGCTTAAATGATACATCAGAGGGAGCTAGCCCTTATCTAGAGGCTCTCCCCTCTAGCTTTGTTGGTCCCATAGGTGAGAGGAGAGTTTCCATTATTGCGTGAAGAAGGTAGGATCTTTGCCTCCTACCAAGGGTTCAATCTTTTATGTCAACATTTTTTGGCATGCCCGGTGGGACCAACTAGGACAAGTTTTATCCAAAGAGTTGAAGAATTTTTTGTGTGTTCTTTAATCGACCAGCCTTTAGAGGCTTTGCATCAAACACCAATGGTGACTCCAAGTTGAATCAACTAGTTAAGTAGCTTGGTGCCATCAAAAGTCACTTTCTATATGTATAATTCTTTTGCACAAAATCATGGACCTTGTGTTCCTTCGTATGGTTTTAATCAAGCTCAGGGTTTTCATGCAATCCCCCCAAGCAGCTTTCCTAGTTTTCCTTAACCCCCTCAGGTCACTGATCCTAATGGCAACCTCCTAACCTGGGGGGAAATAGTGGAATCATGGGGCAAGAAAGAGAAGAAGAAAGGTTTTGCTTAAAACCTTAAAAAAGATAAAGCTGCTCCTACCCATGATTCCCATGACATCCAAGAGGCTATCATGAGTGACAATGAAGAAGAAATCATCATTGAGGCTTTTTGTGAAGGCATCATCAGTAATGGAGAAGACTCAGGTCACGAATACATGTAGATGTTCCAGCAATATGAGGAGGAACAAAATCATGGTGAGCTCTCTTCCCCCTTGTTCGATGAACTTCCTTGTTGCTTCAATGAGGAGGATGACTATGTTGAAGAGCCTAAGTTGGAGGAGGTTCAGGAGAATATCATTGAAGATCTAGAGATCTGGACCATTGAGGAGGAAAAGGAGAGGTCTGTCTTCCTAGAGGAAGGCCTTGAAGAAGAAAGCTTCGAATAAAGAGGTGATGTTCTGTGGGATGAGCAATCATTTTGTGAGTCCATTTCACACATCATCATAGTCACCCTTTTTCAAGAAGGCCAAAAGGAAGCATAGGATGAGTCTGAAATAGTTTGCATTGAACCAGAAAGAAATGGGTTGGACCATGATGCACTGCGAGGGAGCTATACATGTCAAAGGGCTTATGGTGATGAGCCAGCAGCCACAAATTTCTTGGTGAAGAGCACCAATATGAGGGACCAGCATTCAATAATCTTCCAAGGAAAAGTAGAGTACATATATGTCAGAAGCATGTTTGAATCTGATCCACTCAAATACCAGCCAATCTAGGTGACAGGCAAGAGGAGCAGGTCACCAAATCTCCTTTTCATTCAGCTACTTGCCTGGCACCATAAGTCTTCCTGCCAGGAAGGGGACTTAGGAAATTTTCCCTTTGATCCAGGAGGGAGGTAATTATTCTTAGTTAGTTGTATATAGTAGTTTGTTTTCAGTTGTCTTCTCTATTTTCCCTAAGTGAAGTTTGCACAGGTAGTGTTTTTAGCCTTGTGTGTTTCCCTTTGTGTGTGTGGTAAAAGGATCCATGTTTGATTCTTGGATTTTTTGGGGCTATTGTTAAATTTGTTCAATCTGCATCTGACTCTGTGCCCAATGGACTGTAAGGCAACTGATCTTTAAGCATAGCAGGCATGCTTCCCCTGGGAGTAACCAATTTGTTGACTATTTTTTGCCCAATAGGCCAAAAATTGGTCCTCCTCTATCCCTACTATTTTAGGCCATTTCATTTTTTTTATTTTGCATGAATCTATTCATTTCTATGATGACGTCCTGAAACCTATCAAATTCAAGTAGAGGAACTAGCCGTTGGGTGATGGCCGTGTGAATGTCAAATTTAACATAGTGAAGTAGCTGTTGTTTTTGAACTGCCTAAGCACCAAATCATGGAAAGAGCCCCAAGGAGCGCAGCAACCCAATAGAAGATCACCCCCAAGGGCTGAAAGAGTATGAAGAAGACAAAGAGCAAAAAAGACAAAGCATCCAAGTGGCAAAGGGAAGGTGAGTTATTGTAGATGAGCGGTGCGACCTATTTTTTGCAGTTGGCATTGATAAGGGGACAAAACTGTAGTCTATTTGAAAAAAAGAGGAACCACCATGATCTTACATTAATGTTTGAATGCCAAAGTCAATTTTGGCAATTATACAGCATGGTTCTAGTAGGTCTCTTCCAAAAGAATGACATCAGTAACAATGGCTTTCCTCTTCCCAAGGTTCAGAATGCACATGGGCCACTTGTAGAGAAGAACGCCAAAATCATTCCTCAAAAATGCCATTGTTCTCTTCCTCTTCATATATATTGTAAACTTCTCTTTTGAGAAGGGATCCTCTCTCAGCCTTAAGGAAAAATTCTACCCAAAAATCTCTCAGGCTTGTAAGGTACAACGCTGCCAAAATTTTACATTGAATCAGAACTTAGCATTTTTACCTCCATTCTGAGTTTTGCATCTTTAGTATGTGTATCTACCTTGATTCTATGTTAAGTCATTTTCTTAATGCTTTTACAGAATGATTTCAACATGTCTAGTGTACTTTTAAGTTTCCTTTTACAGGTCTATCAAAAGCATCCCTAGAGGAGTATAGGTGAAGTGGATAGGCTGCTGCAGTGTGTCTCAGAATGCCTCTAGTAGTTATTTCCTCTCTGTATCTCCATGGATCCCTGACCCATTGATGCAAAAGGTTTTATAGTGTCAGATGAAGTGTATAGAAGCTTGTTCTTGGTGGAAAGTGTATGTTCAGGCAGAGTAAATCAACCATTTTCTGGTGTATCACCTTTTCTTTTTTAGGTTTAGGCTTTGTTTTCAGCATCTCTCTCTCCCTTTTCATCCCCCCCTTTTTAAATTTTATTTGTTAGCAGTAGGGGAAACCATGGCCTAAATGATACATTAGAGGGAGATAGACCTTATCTAGAGACTCTCCCCTCTAGCTTCACTCGTCCCATAGGTGAGAGGGGAGTTTCCATTGTTGCGTGAAGAAGGCAGGAGCTCAGCCTCCTGCCAAGGGTGCAATCTTCTGTGTCAACACTATGTAAGAATGAATAACATGATTTTTTTAATAAAGTTGATAAGTATCCCCCATAGTTGGCTATTGGGGAGCTCTAGATGGGACCTATTAGAAACAAAGATTAAACTAAGATACCTATTAGTGCAGACTCTAATGATGACTATGAAATAGACTTCATCACTAGTTGGAGAGCACATGATGTTTAAGCTCTATGATGCCACCTTTGAGGTGGTTGTTCTATTTTGATTTATTTATAATGCTTCTTTTGATACTATTTGTTAGGCCTCTTGTAAGGGGTCATTTTCATAGTGTATGATTGATTATTATGTTTTTATGTGATGGGGGATGCCCCATATCTTGATACTTTTATTTTGGGAACTCTATAACTATTTTTTGCATCATCGATGCTTATATTTATAATCGATTCTACAATATAAGA